>JAXQKI010000080.1:0-187626 GCA_037042415.1 Diutina sp. Y7414
TGATTGGTGGCAAGACCCTGTGGAAGCGAAAATCGGGCTTGTTCCGAACCAGCATCCGTGAAACACGGTACTTCACATCGATCGGTGGTTTTGACAACACTAAGGATTTGCCCCGATGCTTCTTCAGGGCCGCTCGGCCCCACTACCTGAAACTACTTCATCTTGAACCGACAATCACCTGTTATCCCCCGTAGCTCTACGCTTTGCGATCCTCGAGTGGCGGGTGAAACCTACAGGGGTTGCGCAGGCGTTGAGTCGGCACAAGATGATAGTGGCATCGGGCAGTGGGCTACGCCTTCTTGAACCGACGAACGTTAGTGGACCCACTGCTCTACGCCATTGCCAGGCTCGAGACGTCGTGGTGAAACCTTTGGGTCCACATTCCGTGAGTTCGGCCTCAAAATGGTGTATACGTCGATGGCCCCACCTTGTGATAGAGTATGGTGTCTTGGCTGTTTCTTTACCGCGTTGTCATACGCCACAGGGGATGGTCCTTCGGGAGACCGTCCGCTTGGAGGTGTAACAAAGGGTAGGGTCACTGCCGTGCACCACTCAGTCCCCCCGTCAAGCTTCGAAGACTTCGGGGGGCTTCGTACAAGCGTGTCTTTGCACCATCCTGCCACCGATAAGCTTCGAAGACTTTGGTGGTTTGGAAGGATACTGAGCGGGTGTGTCGGCGGCCAATATACTCAGCCTCGGTGCCTCGCTCTCTGCCGCTACGGGCCCACCAAGTGGGGGTGGCGGCAGTTCTTATTCACTTCTCTTTGCTGACTTCCCGACGTATGGCAGGGTAACTGCTGTGCTGTGTGTTGCTAGGCGGTGTGAAATCCCTCTGCCAAAGCGACCTAAGACAGCCTCCTACACAATGTATATCACTACTAGATAGTGCTGTTACTGTTGGTCGCACGGGCTCGCTTCCTTGCAATACGACCCTTGCCCTGGTGAGAGCCAGAAGCCATTCGGCGCCTGCGGTATCGCGGTCGACGGTGGTGCAGGAGGTCGTTTGCTCCCGGGAGCTCGTGCTTGATGCTGGACCATCAGCCTTAATGTATACATTGTGCATGAACACTCACTCGCAACCCAGGAGACTGCTAGCTTAGCATATACTGTATAGTACATAAACAACCACTTACAGCACTCGCATGACGTTGCTGCTAGTACCAAGAAACTTTTTGTTGTAACTGCGCACTGCGTTGACTGCGCCGGTAGGCTTCATTCCCGCCAGCGTATGTTATTCGTACGGTAAGTCGCATATTTCAACTTGGATGTCCAGTCAACAATGCGGCACGGTGTAGGTATATCTTGTTCTACCCAATGGAACCCAATGGAACCCAGTGGCACCCAGTGGCACCCAGTGGCACCCAGTGGCACCAAGTGGTCGTTTTCACCTTTTAACTGGTGGCCTCTCCCATGAGCTGACATCCACTCTGGTCTGCCACCAACTGAGACGACCTGCAAACGCAGTACCCCAAACTGACTGATGCTTGCTGTCGTTGGCCTACAAGCTTCATTGACCTGTTACAATACAATGATGCTGCCTGATCACTGCTCACCTTTCCATTAGGTTAGAGCACTTGCCTTGGTCTCTCCCACACCAGGCAGCAAACCCGTTGACACCGATAGGAGTTGTTGTTGCTGACGCTACCGGGCTGAGATCCCTCTTCATACCTCCCTTACTGAGGACCACAGTAAAGACGAGCAAGCCGAACTATAGGAAGGCCCCGAGTATGCTGTCGGGGAATTTGGGCGACTTGTGAGGACTCTAACCGCGAGGTGGCATGGCGCCAAGGTTGCCATGTTCGCCCGCCTGTGGAACGAAGTTTGTAAGAGGATGGAGAGGACTCAGTGGTGGATGGCCACCTTATCGTGGCCTCCTCCCACTTGGAGATGACACTACGCATACGCGGATGGAGATTGACAGACGGTCCATTAGGATGACTATCTGGTCTCAAATTCTGACGGCCGTACCTCACTCCCAGTGGTGGTTAGCCCAACAAATAATGACTTATCGATCGACAACCCGAACCACGAGAACTATTTTCCGAGCCAGATGTGTCATTGCTTGCATGGTAGTGGCTTACACCCATGGTACCCGCCCCTTCAGGGTGACGTGTGTGAAAAACACCCCTTTGAAGTAACATCTTACGATCGGATATAGCCATGCTATGGCCCGAATGTCCAGTTAGCTTTGAGCTCAAGGACTCGATCGGGGGAGATATCTTCAATTTTATCTCGCATTCTGTGGGAATAATAAAATACATAGACGTACGTAAAAATAAAAATTAGGTCTTCCCGCAGGGGAGATGACAAACCAGAACTTTTCACGTACTTTGTAGTGTTGCATTTAGAGTGCAACTCCGACGCTTTTACAGACGCTACTAGCCTGCCTTTTTGAGGTGATAGCGGCTGCTGACACTATGACTTGTAGATGTATTGAAATTGTAGCTCAGTTGGTTGCCTCCAGCCGCTAAAAACTTCGAAGGATTGGCGACTGGGGTGCGACCTCGCTGGACTCCACTCGTTCTTTGTCACGCTGCAACCAGTAAAACTCCATGACCATCCCGTAGGCGGGGGAGATAGTGCACCGTTTTACACATCCCCTGTGGGCGGTAGGCAAGACGTCCCGTCTGATTGTACCCGCAACGATGGATTAGTCCTGGTCGGCCAACAAGCGTATGCTGGCGTATGCTTGGACTTCGCGCAAGAATCGATGGCACTCCATCGACTGTCTAAGGTCATGTTCGGAGTGGTAGGAAGGATGGATTATGGTGATTTTATAGGCACTTGTATAGGTCAGCAGCCAACGTAATCATATAGTCGCCAATAATAAAATACTGTGAAGCCAAAAATGTAGGCCTTCTTGATAGAAGCTGCTCAAACTTCAGCCCTTTTCATGGCTTGTGCTAAATGGTTAATCAGCTTAGTGCGAGCGAAACTGGTATCCAGAATATTGGTATTTGCCGCACCAAGTCGAGATTCAGGCCAAACTGAGATGATTAGAGCTCTGCAGAAGAGGTTCTCTGGCTGGTTCTGCGGCGCTACCATGTTATACTAAAGATGGCAACAACGGTTTTGAGGTTCTTACTGGAGGGTTCTAGCAGGAGTGTCAAGATCCGTTAGTGAGATTAGTTTACTTGCACTCTCACTATTGTGTAAGTAAGTGCTAAATCTCTGGTGCACTTATTGGTGGCCACCAACTGAAGTCAGCGTTGTTGACAAAACCGATTAGTTGTGATTTCAGGATTACCCATATTGTAGCTTTTGGCCCGCGTGTTAACTCTCAACTCCGTGCGTGTTGTTTCATGTTTTGAAATAATGCTTCGAAAGTTAACTCGATGTGCAGTCAGGAAAGATCAGATGAAAATCTTTAGGGAGTCAGGTCCTGAGCTTGCCCTAGTTGGAGGCTTCAAGTCAGTAATTGGGTCAGTCATTGTTGTTGTTGGGATTTAGGTCCCTGACCTGTCTCCGATTGAGACGTGTTGTTGTTAACTGAGTTAGTCATTGCAGTCTTATCTACACAATGCTATCGACTATAACCAAGCTCCCGAAATAGGGGTAAGTAAATAAGCTAGTTAAAGTGTCGAATTGATTGAAGTAGTAAAAAGGTGTATATTTTTCTATAAACCGCGCGATGCTCATATAGCTCATCGCGCTGTCCGTGCAGTCTCGCCTTTCACTTGGCCAGACGGCACACCGAAAAGGATGTGATTACCTAAACAACTGGTGGATCACATCAGTGGTCCGCTAACAGTTGTCATATCACAACGATGCTATTGACTATAACAAAACGTCTTAAAGTGGGGGGCTAGTTAAAGTCATGGACGAAAGTACGCGTTGTCCCTATCGTTCAACTCGCCTTCTGTGTTAGTGCTTCCTTACAAGGACCAGCACACCAATTACATGTGATCACTCAAACAACTTATGCATTGCACCAGCGGTTATTAAACAAAGGATGGAGCGTGGTGGTTAGCCTGTGACAGCTCGAAAAGTTAAGATTGAGTCTCGCTAGATGACTTGCATATAATGCTCTGCATCTGCACGTGACAATCACTTCTTTTGTAGACGCCAGGTAACATGAGGCTCGTCAGTCCTGAAGACTTAAGTCGTCCTGATTGCAGTAACAACAAATCTACGTTTTATATACACTTGTAGAGAAGTTTTCATGGGGTTCTTTCATCTTGTTAACATCCTGCATATAATGTACCGCGCAGCTCGTCAAAAACGTCGGCTAATTATTTCAAAAAAAAAATCAAAAGTTTTTTTTTTCAAATTTTTTTTCATCTCAATTTGAAGAGTCCGAGTACTACTGAGAACATATTACACTCGTGTGAATGAAAACAAGGCATCAGCATCACTCAGTTCGTCTCACGAACGTTCCCAGCTTCACCTGACGATTCTCTCACTACATGCAGGATGCACTTGCAAACTTATCTGAAGGCTTCACAACTAGCTCAGTATCCCATATATCATCATGAGGCTTATTTAGCCAGTACTTAGGCGTGATACCTCCACAACGGTCATGAAAGTTAAAACTTACCAGCAATCTGTGATTGATAGCATTTAGTTTCCTTGTGTACTGCATACAACAACACATCTTGCAGGTTATACAAATCGTTGCTTAGACAACTCCAGATGTTACAAGTGTTACAAGATCTAACCCAGACAGTCATCAGCATTATATCTAGTGCCGGTGTCAATAAAGAAGCTAAACGACTGATTTATTGCCTTCGGAATCCTGAAAAACTTACTATTGCCCAAAACACTTCATATCGTACAGGAACTCGCCCAAAAACACATCACTTATACTTTCGGGGCCAAAGAATTTTATGAAACAAACAGATTTATTTTATCGATTTTTCCTGATTTTATAGAATTTTTTTTTAGAAATTTCGAGAAAATTCAAAAGAATTCTAATTTACCCTTTTATACACTAATTGAACTCTCTAAAATACAGGGATGCTACTCAATTGGTTTCTAAAGCGAACCTTTCTCATTCCAGTATGGATATATGTGTTGGTTTTTATATGCATGCCAAAAGCTCAAATGCAGGACTATCATTTGCAAACTGGAGCTGTGAGATTCAAGCCATTGTGGTGAGTATACCAGCAACAAGGCACACAATTCTGACTAATGTGTTGCTCAAACGGTAGTTATTGTTATTTGAATGAGTTCCACATACATGTACACCTCAATGAAGATTATATCGTTTTTTCTGATTGTCATGTACCTTCTAGCGAACACCGCATTACGTTGTGGACCTCTCAGGAAACTACCAGCATACTTTTCTCGTCGCTCACGTCATAGTCGTCGCAAGGAAAAATTGTAAAGATACTAAAACGACAGTTTTCTTCAAGGTCTTCTGATTATATGATTGAAGCAGGAGCATTTTAAAAAGTATCCAGCTCTAATCGGCTACTGCTTGAGCTGTAAGAGACCGTGGTCTTGAGATGGAACTTATTGCATATGCACCTCTGTTTGTATGCAAGTTAGTGTTGAAATGCAGATTTTGACAATATTTATGCCACTATATCGAATTCCTTTCACTTTCCACAGGAGCTGATTTCATGACCTATAACATAACAACTAGCTGAAGCGATTTCAAAGCTATTGACTTGATCACGTTGTTGAGCTTAGGTGAGTGTGCACATCTTGAACCTGGATCCATAGCTATAGAACTGTACGTTAGTTAATTAAACATTACTCGCCAAAATAACTCCACTGGCCACCGTAGAGCTGCTGAACTCGAACCATATACACATATGATGCCAACCAACACATACGAGAAAAGAAAAAAAGGTTGGTCTTTTTTTTTGTAATCGGCTATCAGTATATTTAAAACTCATCTACTTCGGACATTGAAAACACTATATATCAATTATACTCAACATATATGTAATGTGAAATAGAATTAAAACCCACGCAATCCGTCTTGTGAAAGGTGTAACCCCGACTCGGAGAGTCGTCCCGGTTTCTCGAGGCAATCTCCCGGGGGCGAAGTGGACCAGGACTGCGCTGGTGCCCTCCCCCCCCCCCCTTATAAAAACCCCAAAGACAAACTCACGCCACTGACGGGCAAAAGCCTCCCAACATTCCGTAACTACTATAGGCGTGCCAATAGAGCTGGAACTCTGGGCCCGTGACTTGTACGGTATTATGCGGTGAAACCACTAGCTCATAGCGAAGACAATCCCGGCAATGAATATGGACTCGAGATGCGTAGTCCGCTATCAGTCGTAGCCTATGAATGAGCATGATTAGTCCCGGCAGGTTGGTTCGTCAGTTTTCGTGACGTCATCGGCTCACCGCAACTTCCACAAGACCCTCGTCACAACCCGCATCAATGTATGTAAAGCTTACGGCGTGACGCAATTTACCGGTAAGCTGGAAGTAAAGTAAGTGGCGGAATGAACGGTTTATGGCTCGCTTCTTCTAGAGCAAGGACACCCTCAACGCCAGTTCTACACTGGTTGTTATCTGAAGAAGTTACAAGTTGAGTGTGGATATTATCTCATTGTGCCCTATTTAACTATATATAATAAACTTTAGCTGGAAAATTGAATGATGAAACTTTACTTGTTTACCAGGTAGCAAATGAGATATTCCCCGGTGACGTCCACAAAAATGAACCACCGTTGATTATCCACGTTGGCGTGTGTGATCAGCTCTTCCTCAAACGTCTGGGACCAGTGCTCCACACCGTGGTGTGGGCTCGACCCATTCGCGATCCAGTAGCAGTCGTTGCACGTCAAGGCCCTTTAGAAGGTAGGGGATGGTTGTTTAACAACCATTCAGCGACAGCCCAGAGGCTGAGCGCTGGCGGACCACAAAAGTGGTCGAGGAGAAAAAAAACAATCGAGAGCGCGAGACCTCGCTTTTATCTCAAGGACGCGGCTGTGTGCAGTCTGGTTCGGGTATAAGCTCGAAGTATAGGGAGCGTGCGTAATGCTGCGTGATGCGGAGATCGATCGCGAGATCCTGGCTAGGGACGCGGCGGGGGAAGTGGCGGGGAAAGTGGTCGCCGGTGGATGGTCTCACTGGCATACCCCACGTTAGCATAGGAATGCAAGCTGACTTCCCAGGCCCCAATAGCTCTGAAACTCATGGACTTTCCCTCTTCTTTGAAACTCGTTGCCAGTGCAACCCCCGCCTGATATTGGTTGACTCCCGCTTGAGCCAGCCCTTTCCCAAACACGACCACCGCGTTTTCGACATTAAAAAAGATAGAAGTCGAGTGTCAGCATTGTCCCACTATGTGCTATAGAAATCCATATACTGGATACAAGGTGGCAATTAAATATCGATGCACAAACCATCATTCCCGCTACTCCCTCCGCTATGTGCGCCGAGCGTGTCGCTACCGCTCCTTACCCGAAGCCGAGAGGCCACGGACTTGAAGGACTGGGTCTACGACGCGGTCCACCAAATAGGTTTCGTTGCCAAATGTCTGCGCTCCATTATGACTTTCGGTAAGCAGTAGTGGTACCGTCCTACGAGCCCCTCTATGGCAGAGGGAAAGTTTTGGGAGATTGTGTTATGGCGCGCCACAGACGCGGCACGCGACCCCAAAAAAGCGGCCAGATTGGCTCATAGGGCATCTACCTCCACGACGTTTCATCGGTAGATGGATTCTTTGTTTAAGTATGAGCATAGCCCTTGCCATGTACAATAAGTCTACCAGCGTATCAGTCAAAAGCATTCATTACTATTCAAATACCCTCGGTATCCCTCACTCGTAAAACCAAAACCAAGTAGATTTTAGCGCCAGGCTCGATCTTGGCTTCCTGCACCGTGAGGTCGTCGTCGAGGTCGTTGCCGTCGTAGATGAGCTTCTGCTGCGACGGGTGAATGTCTTCCCTTTTCTCAAGCAACTTTTTGATGCGCATGATCTTTTCGGTAGGCTCGACGTTGACGCGGACGTTGTTCCCTCTGAAGGTCTCGACCAGGATTCTCATTGGTGTTGAAGTGAGAGGTGCGTGTGGGTGGCACTTTATATATATGACTTGCAAGCAAATGTGCTGAAGTATTTGCTTACGTGATATTTGCTCATTGTATTAGACGAGAGAACTACTTAGTCGACCGCGTTTCATTCTCGCGACTTTCAATGTGCTTTGGCGTCAGGTGTAGGATTCCGCTGGAGACCTGTTTATGCTCCTAGACTATGTCAAATGAAAGCGCTGGAAGCGTCAATTGCGGTTCCAGCACTCAATGTGCCGTTCAGTCGGCTCTTGGTTCGTGGTGGTTGTCAGCTTTTTCCACAACCATATTCATACGCGTGACACAGTACCTTTAAGTAGAGTCTTTGAGACTGAGTCGAAAGTTGGGGGGGCACTAGGACGACGCATTCTGGCGGTTAGAGCTTGCCTGGCAGTTTGATATTGGTGATCAGCGTATCATTATGTTCATTAGTATACATGCAAACTACTGGTGGCTGCGTACGGCCACGCAATACTTATCGGCGATGCGGGTCGCCTCGTACGTCCCTTCAAGGCTGGCCTTCACCACGTACTCACGCTCCCAGATATCATCAACCTCAATTGTCTCGAGCACTGTTGGTGGCACCCCCAGACGAGTGGCCACGGTAGTACGAATATAGGTGAGACTGAACGGCGGCTCCCCTTGGAACGAGAACCTGAGCTCGGTGTACTCGCCCTCGTGGATATCCTCGACGATGTAGTCCCCCTTTTGCACCTTGACCGAGGGGATCTCGTGCACTTCCAACTCAAGCAACTTTTGCTCATCTCCAACAAACTCCACTGCACACTGGTTGGGCGACGAGTCCTGAAGACGTGTCATCGATAATATCCCGGCTTCGCTGGCCAAACGGCGGAAATGGTGTTCCAGCGACGCCTGGCGCTGCTTACCGGCAAACGTGTAGTCAAGAGTGAATGGAGCCGTCCCAGTAAGGTTATAAGCCACGTGGTCACCAACACAGAAGTGGTAGCGATCGCTGGCTTTCACCATCAGAGGAACAGGAGTGACGTCGATGGTGTATGTTACCAGTTGAGGCAGAGCAAACGAGTTGCGGAAACACCCGTTGGCACCTCTGATGCTCTTGATTTCCACCGTATGGGTCCCGAGAGTGAGCGAGTCTGTTAACTGTGAGGGCGGAAGCTCGAGGAAACCTCCCACCACATCGTCGAAATGAAGCGGGACTTGGACTCCCGTAGCCTGGTGAGTGAGCACAGCCTCCACCGTGAACGGAGGCACACCCACCAAATTGATGGGAAGCAAGTGGCCGGCGTAGCGCTTCACTTGGTTCTCGCATACCGCCAACAGCAGCTCGGCAAACGAGACATCAGGCTTGCCCGCCACCGAATAGGCGGCAGTAATATCGACGGTGTCCACTTGCGACTTGCCCCGCTTATAGTTATTGTCCCACACTTTAGTAATGGAAAGTTTGTAGTCGCCGTTTTCATTAGTGGGGAGCTCAATCTTTTCGGTGTGGCCCAAAATTCTCTGCACGCGAGTCTCCACTTCACCCAGGGCAAGCTGCAACTGATAGTCGAGGGTAAACGGAGGCACCCCGTCAAAGGTAAGTTCAAGGGGCTGGAATGCATCCTCACACACCAGCTTAAGCACCACCAGCTCGTTGAGACGCTCAATCTCGTGAGGGCTGGCAATAGACACTGTAGGTTTAGGGAAGAACGAGACTTTCACCGTTTGCTCGTTGTTGACGATACGACCAGAGCAGCCGCCATTTTCAAACAGCACAAGTTGGTAAATCCCTTGTTCCTTGGCCACCAACGCCTCCATTGACAGCACTTGGAGCTGGCGGATAAACTTGGGCGGGTCGTTGGCCCCGTCGATGAGTTTGAACCGCACCTTATCCTTCTTCGAGGGACCAGTGGACAGTTGCCACTTAAGCGGAATTCTCACCGACGTCCCTTCAGCGATAGTGTACTCCTTAGCCTCAGCAAATTCGAGAGTAGGGATATCGGTGCGTGCAACGACGGTGACACTAGCCTGAGGGTCGACATCAGCCTTGCAGTGGAACTTATCCTGGGCAGCTTCGAGGAAGACTTTGACCTTGGGGGTGTTTCTCAAAAGCTTCCTAGGTATATCCACAACGTGGGTGTCGCCGTCGACAGTGGCATTAGTCACACGCGACACCACTGACCCGGTAGCGGCATTGACGATGTTATAGGTGACGTAGTAAGGGCCGTTACCCGAGAAGCGAATGGGCACTTGCGTAGACTGGTTGTAGCACAAGTGAATCACCGATGGCCCGGTGAGTTCAGCCCGCGATACCTGGTTGAAGTAAGTGCCATACGTCAAATTGCCATCGAGAGCAATCGGAGCGTGGAGACTGTCCTTGATGCTGGAGAAGCTCACCACGTAGTTGCCGCCTCTCTCGGGACGGAACTCAAGCTTATCGTGCGTAGATGACGTGGTGAGACGGTGAACACCACCCTCAGAACCGACGGGGACTAAACGTCCCAGCTGGTTGCGGTACACGTGGTACTCGACGACAAACGGCGCCTTGCCGGCAAGTTCAAAGCCGAAGTTGTAGCCGATGGTGCCGAGACACACGTCCTTGATGGGAGTGGCGACAATGTCCACTGTGGGCGGTTTGGCTAAGGTGATGTTGACGGCATCTTGGGTGTCAACGTCGGCGCCACACCACTTGTTAAGGCCGCTAGCGAGTTTGTAGATGCCAGGTTTGCCGATGGTGATGCCCTGTTTGAGTTCGTGGGCGTTGGCAAACGTAATAGTGTGGTTATCGCGAGATTGGTTAAGTGACTGGTGGAGCACTGTCACCGACAACGGGAACTCCAGCAGTTGGGGAGTGGGGTCCACTTTGACGCCGAGCTTCTTGGTACCGCCAGTGACAAGCTCGACGTCAGCGTTAGCGTCGTATAACGAGAATTGAGGTGCCCGCTTCAACTCGTACTCAAACCATAAGTCCTTACCCTTATACTCAGGATTATACCGCTGGCTGTGGCCCAAGCCGTCGTGGATGCTCATGATGTGGAACCCGACTTTAGTGGCGTGCTTAGACCCCAAAATGGCGGCAAAGTCGACGCCGTCGTCCTTCAGCACCGGGTACTGGGCGGCAAATACCGGGGCCAACCACAGCTTATCGTTCGCCTCGTGGTTCGCCGCTCCCAGCTTGATGGTGACGGTCTTTTGCGGGGTGTTTTCTGCGGCTATTTTCACGGTGGCCGTCATCGGCGCCACCCCCACCATCTCCACCAACGGGAGCTCAACGCCGTCAGCCTCAAACTGAGTGCCCACACACTGGTAGGGGGACATCGCCGGGTACACGTAGCTGGCGTAAGGGCAGTTGCTGATGGTGAAGTGGCCGCGATACACTCGAATCGGATTAAGCTTATGGTCCCACACTCGCGTCAAACGGTACTGTCCCACTTTCAGCACGGGGACCTCGACGTAAGTGACCCTTTCGCTATCTTTAAACTTTGGTTGTGAGCGTAAATGAGTGTAGTCGTGATTCAAAAGCTGTTTGAGTCGGCGGCCAGTGTAATTAGTGTACCGGGGCACATTATCCGGACCGACGTGTTCAATTTCAAACGTACCCACAGTGGTTGTAGTGTTAAACTCAATGGGCACTTTCACCGGGTTGTTAGCGGTGTCGAAACAGCTCAGCAAGTTGAACGGGTTGAATTTCGCCAGTGAATCAGGTAAATAGTTGATGGTGAGCCGCCCCAAGAAATGGGCGTCGTAGTCGACGACGTCGCCCCTGACGGTATCCCCTTCGATCAGCAAGTCTCCCTGGTGGCTTAAATGACGCCACAAAGCTCCAACTGACGCCACAAGCGGCATGTGCACCAGCAGGGCCAAGAGCCACGTCGCCACGATCAGCGCCGCCACCGCCGCTACCGCCTGGAGCCACGAGAGGTAGAGGCCGTCGATGCCAAGCAACCGCACCGCCATGACAAACACGGTGTCGGCGACGGCGTACTTGGCGACAAACCCCGGCGCGTTAGTGTTGGTAGTGGTGGGCGCCTCGGCGTGGTGGTAGACGAGGTCGTACACCTTCCACAGCTGGTAGAGGAAGAAGAGCGCCAGCACCGTTTGTTTCTGGGTGTGCTCGTCGACAAGCCACGTCGGCACCAACGGGCGTCGCCGCCGTCGGTCGTCGGGAGTCATTTGTTGTGGTGTTTGGGTGTAGTGGGTGTAGTGTTGGTGCGCGCCGCGATGAGGCCGGGGTATGGCAGTCGACGACAACTACGATAAACATAGGGATCATATGATTGAAGAATTAAGTTTTTGGTATTGTTTAGTGCAATTAAGAAGGAATAGGTTTCAAATTATTTTCATAGAAGTTGGTTTAGTGGAGTATGCCAATATGAGTACACTATTTATTAGATGGGTGAGAATAACTAGTGAGAGATCAATTGGAGAACGATTATGTTATTAGGAAATATTGAAGTCATATTAGATTAATGGTCGTACTTGGGATTTGATTGCAATTATTTTGATAGCAATTGTCATAACTCCCAGCTCTTTCCAGTGACATTAGTCGCGAATAAAGCTTGGTTACACCATTCCCTTGTTTCCCATGGATCCATAGCAACAAATGGACGAAAGCTTTTAAGGAATTATCTACGGAAAACTCATTACAGTGAAAAAGGTATAATTTTGAAAATCTTTAGTAGATTATGTAGTTTTGCAAAAATTGAAAGATTTCACAGATAATGGTACCAGAAACTACTACACATCATATTCGACTTGATTATGCTATTAGCTACACTAAACTTAATCAATTGACTACGATTGAATCTAACCATACCCTATACATCTGGAACAAATTGAGAAGACTGCTCCTCAGTTTAATCAGCTCACAGTCTCTTAATTAATACTTCCCATTTCTCATATCAATCCAGAACTGATTCTGCATTAGGATAAAACGAGTGTACCGTTCGAGGAGCAACACTTGTTTCAACTGTAACGCGTGGAAGCGGGCGGCGACCGCCAATATGCGCTCCTGGCGCTGGCGAAACCCCGCCATTTCGCTGCCATAATTATGATCAACAAACCCTGCTAATAGACCATCGATATCAAACAGCGCCAATTGGCTAGCGAGAGCGCACGCCCGTTCTATAGTATTGGTCTTGATGGTGACGACGCGCTCCATCTCCTCATGGGGCGGCGCCAGCGCCGCCACCAGCATCTGGGGGAGGGCGTCGTCAAGCGCGATAAGCTTCATCACCCAGCGGTGGGCGGCGACGGCGCTGTCGGCGCGCTGTTTCAACTGGCGCAACTGGTGTTTCACATCGCCATCAACTTGTACTTCGAGACGAGCCACGCGGCGACTAAGCACTTCAAAACCCATGGTGAAACGAGGCAGACACGAGGCAGGCTGGGTTACGGTATTTTCCCAACAGTCGGTGGCGGCAATGGCGTCGGTTTCAAGTCACCGGCGAGTGGTGGCGGTGCTGGAAACAGGGGTGGTTCGGTTTTCCCACTACCGGGGCACAGCGGCGGCGCTCGATCTGGTGAGCGAGGTCTCTCTACAAAAATCTGAAACACTACCAAAGTTTCAGCCGTGTTTGACAGTATGTGGGTCACGCGTGGTGGTTGCATGGGGCAAAACGGTATTTGTGTTTGATGCCATATTGGGCGACTTAGTGGCGTCGGTGCCGATATCGGACGAAGCACAGACCATAGCTACAATATCAGAAGATACAGTAGTGGTGGTGACTAATGAAATCAAGGGAAAGACCAATGAATTGATAAAAGTGAATATTGATGATTTGACGGTTGAATCAGTGGGTTCCGTGCCTCATAAGTTCCCTATTGTGGATTTACTCGCCAACACTGAAACTCATACTATTGTGTCAATTGACACTAAAGGCATAATTGAAGTGTGGAAAGTGACTGGTAAACCATCAGTTGATTATACTACGAAGCTGGAAACGGATTTCCTTGAAGTTGTCAGGGCTAAACTGAAACCTATTAAGTTGTCAATTTGTGGTACTAATATCGCCGTCGCCACTGAATCGGGGATTTGGGTGTTTAACTATATCAGTGGTAAACGTGTTGGTTTGATTGATACTGCCAATTGTGAAGCAATGGCTTTATTACTGAATCAATTACTATATTCCACAGAAACTGAGATAAATCGAGTATGGCTTAAACTGATCAATTCTGAGTCAATTGAAGTTATTGGTAAGTTTCCAGCTTCATTGATAATCACTATAAGTGATGAGATACCTCCATTGGTCATTGCTAGCGGTGACGTCATCAAATTATATGACTATGGCATCGACACAGAATCAGAAGATTTAACCCCTTCAGCAAAGAAGCTAGCGAAAGTGCTGGTGGATGATATCACGCTGGTGACGTTACACACGTCAAAGGGAGATATACGCATCAAATTGTACCCGAAACTCGCCCCGAAAACCGTGGAAAACTTCGTCGCTCTTATCCAACAGGACTATTATACTCACCAAATCTTTCACCGAGTTATCAAGGGGTTTATGATACAAACGGGTGATCCCACCGGTACCGGAACCGGCGGACGAGCGGCTAATGGCTCGTATATCGACGATGAGTTCTCGCCTCTTTTGACCCACGCCAAGCCGTATATGGTGAGTATGGCCAACGCTGGTCCAAACACCAATGGCTCACAATTCTTTATCACCACCAGACCCGCCACTGAGCTTGACGGGAAGCACTCAGTGTTTGGCGAGGTGATTGCGGGGTTTGAAGTGGTACGCACCATCGAGAGGCTGAAGACGAAAAACGACCGACCCAATACCGCGATAGAACTAGGCCTGATCCTGATCCAACGATAAGATATCCCAAGTATAAATCATGTATAAATGCTAATTAGTAATGCTTTTCATTCGGCTTCGCTTTCGTCGTCGTCGCCGCCCATGGCTTCGCGAAGACTCACCGGTTTGGTACTCGCTCGGTTTGTCGAAGTATTCCAAGGGCTAGCCTTCTTTTCTGGGGCTCCTTCAATGGCAATACCGGAGAAGGGCACTTCATCGAAATCGGACTCGTCCAGCTCCTCAAGCGCTAATTGTGTCGGTTGCTTCAGTTCAGGTTCAAGCACCTCGGCCAACTGGTTCTCCAAATCATCAAACTCATCGTCAACGTCTATGGGTTCAGACTGAGTCGGTTGTGATTGAGATTGAGTAGGTTGAGACTGAGATTGAGTCGGTTGAGATTGAGTATTGGTAGTGGTATTATCGTCCAAGTCATCGAAATCGGCATCCGAAATGATAATCTCCTCGTCGCTCTTCGGTGCTGGTGGCCGTTTCGAACTGCGTTTGGTACTCGGTCTCGTGGTTGACTTGGACACCAGTTTTGGCGGCAGTTTAGCCCTCAGCGGCGCCACCGGGGCGCTAACGAGTGCCGGCTTAACAACAGGTTTAGCGGCTGGCTTCGCCACTGGCGGCTTATTTACTGCCTTAGCCACTGGCTTCGTCACTTTAGCTTCGGCTTGTTCATTCGCTTTTTCGTCGTCCCACTGGCGGATCTGCTGGCGGAGCTTATCCGGCTGTCTCGTCTTGTTGACACGTATCGTGTTGTGCAAATGCTTCAACGCCACCCGCTGGTCGTGTACCGTCAAATAGTATTCCTGATTCAGCGACGCCCGGGTCAGCCCAATACCCTCAAAGAGCGTGGTGTCGCTGGCAATGACGATCTGGGACCCGTGTTCGTACATCGTCAACGGCTGGGTGGGGTCGAACGAGTCCGGGAGAAACAGGAAGCGGAGCGCCACGTTGTTGCGGTTGGGGTGATCGACTAGACCGGCTAGGTCGATCTCGTACTCGCCGTCAGGGAGACTCATGGGGGTGAGAGATTGTGGTGTGGGCGGTGTTAACTAGCGGGTTCGCACCGTGGCTGACCCAAAGCATATGTAGGACCACTATGAGTAAATAGATAAGGAATACTAATGAAGAAATCAGATGAAATTTAATTATAGTCAATCAGACCGAAGTTAGACCACTATTGAAGAGCATTGTGAGTATATTAGTGGAATTTTCCGGATAAAACACCGAGACCATGGCTGCGATTGCGAATATTCACAGCGTTTGCTGGCATTAGTATGACATTGAGTATCAATCAGATTGTAACTCTCTATCAACTATAAGAAAGCATAGTTGTGTCAAGCGTGGACTAAAATATATTGTATCGTCCATCACGAACGACAAAGAGTGAAGAGAACACAAAGATCATCAAAGTAGTAGTTGCCGTCAAGATCGCTTCAATGACTCCAGATGAAAGATAATGATGATTTCCACGTCAATGAAAGTGCTTCGTCATCGAAATGTTTCCCAATCATTTGCTTAGAGACTGTATTTCCGTTTACCTTCATAGTGGGGGCACACGCGGTGGACGCGTCTGGCCTCCTCGTTATCTCGTATTCTGCCCCTTACTAAATACCCCTCAAATTGATGTGAATACCTTTTTCTGTCCATCAATTCTCACCAATTCTCTGATACCATTATGCCCACTACCCTCGCCGACGTCCCCAACGACGTGGGACGCCACATCTTCGCCGAGCTTGACGTACCCTCTGTTTGTCGCCTTTATATCGCCTATAAGCCGCTTGCCTATGCTAAAGAGATTGCCGAATTCCTCAGTAAGTGTACAGTGAAGGTGTCGCCAGAAACCGTCATCTCTGCTGATACCACCAAGATCGAATTTGCTGAGTTAGCTCAACTTCCTTCTATGGATATTATAGTGGAGTCTTCCGAGGTGTACTTGGACTTCACTCTCTGGTGTTTACGAAGAATACCATTCAAACTGATTGAATTGTCGATCCTCGGACGCTATCGCCATAAGGATGAGATGATCGACCAGCCTGATCTTGCTTTCTTAGGTGCGGCATTAACTAAATTAAAGCTCAGTTATTTCGTTGTTCAGCCGGAGAAGATACCCACCGCCATCGAGGATCTCTCGTTGGAATGGTGCTTCATCAAGGAGACTCTTGATCTTCGCCGCCACACCGCTCTTTCTCGCTACCATTGCCTAGGATGCCAACGCCCAGCTGTAAAGGTGATATTACCTTCCCTGATCACAATCCTTGACCAGTGTGACCATAAGGAACAGCTTACAGATGCATCACGCTTACCAAACTTAAAACAATGCGAGGGTAGCAGCATCACCAACATACCATGGTCACAGCTTGAGGTGGTCAACGTATCGAACATTCCTCAAGATGAGACGTTAGCCCAGGTGAAGGAGTATACGAGCTCTACATTGATCCCATTTTATCGCCAGTGCCCCAAGTTAGAGCGGGCCACGTTGAATGTGGCACTGCTCCCCCCTTTTTTCCCCCCAGATGTTCACCGATCACCAGCAGGCTCAATTGACCCACTTGAAAGCAAGAGCGTTTCGTCTCCGCGATCTGAGCTTGTTCCAAAATTTGAAGGTGTTGCACTGTGAATTTAATGACACCCTCACTGAAGATTATCCCTTACCACCAAACTTGGTGGAACTCAAGGTGCTGGAATGCCCGCTGGTCAAGGGCATCCCTCCTCTGGTTGAAAAACTCATTTATATTGCCCCCCGTCTTAATGAGGCTGGGGTTCAACGGGTTGTTGTCGCCAAATCAACCACACTCAAAGAATTGAAAGTTGTGAGGGCATCAAAAATCACGATCGACTGTCCTCAACTCACCTCCTTAGATTTGGAAGTTGGAACGTATGACAATCCTAATGCCACTATTAGCGTCTATGCCCCTAAACTAGTGAGCTTGAAACACGAAGGTGAGGAACCATTCCCCCTCGAAAATGACTTCCCAAACCTTGAACATCTCATGCTAGAAAGGCTGCAACAAGATGTTGTCTTGAAGAACCACTTGAAATCCATTGAGTTAAACCGGATGAAACCAGAAAATTTATCAATCTCAGCGGATTATGTGTTCATGGAAGAGACCGGAATTCCTTATGAGGCAAATATCAATGCCACGGTGCTCAAGACAGATACATCGCTTAGTCACGTTCGTAATTTGAGTTGTCGAGTCTTGGACTGTCCATATATTGACCGTCCTCCTCCCATGGTTGAAAAATTGACTTGCGGCTTCGGCATCGGCAGAAAGAGACCATATGGTGGGTATTTTTTAGGCCCAGATATTCGCCATTGTGAAAATCTTCGGTACCTATCTATTAAAAGAGGATCACACCTTCTCCTAACATTGCGGTGCCCCCCATCACTAAGACAACTCATCGTGAAAACGGGTGTAGACTTCGAGCTGTTGGATATTAAGACTACAAACCCGCTCGAATACTTTGAGTCTGATTGTGATGACACTATATTAGAGGAGCCTTTCACGTTCAATCAGGAACCCGCTTTGATCAACTTCACCGGAATGAAGCCTTAAATTTAATGCCGACTTGATGGGTCGGTGTGCTGAAAGAAGCAACCCCTAGTGGAAGTCAATGGGTAGTGTGATAGAATATCTTGAGATTCTGGTCCACAGGCGCAATTAGCCTAGATTATTTACTGTGAAAGAGTGCTGCTCTGGCAGCTACGAGTCTGCCAACGTCCCGATGAATAGGACTCAAGTGCTGTGACCTTTGATGGAGATTTTGTGATCTTACCTTTGACGACAGGCCCAGTCTACAGCCCAAGGGGCAAAGAATTGCTCCAGCCCCATCATTGGCAGAATCTTAGCTTGTCCAAAGCGTCGACATGGGGTAGAAAATCCGTGACCTGGTTTTACCAGATTGTGTTATTTACGCGCAGTGCTGTAGCTTATGAACATACCTGGATTGTATTTGCATATGTCGCGCGAGAAGCCAAAATCTGTGGGGGTTTTTGAATTTGCAGGGGGTTTAAAGTTCAATTAGGAAATAAGCTCACCAAACGCGAACGGCACTCCGAACGGTCAATGGAGACGCTTTCTTCATTTATCAAAATGATCCCGCTGATATGCTCCGAAGATCACATTATTGAATATGTCTATTATCTGTCGTATTAACTATGCAAAATTAACCCACAATCTTGTCAAGCACCCACGACCCGTGCTTCTTCACCTGGATCACTTTAACCACGGGCAAATCCCAGCCCACACCCAGACCACCTACGGTGGCACCAAATCGAGGCACCACGTAACATTCACGCTTTGTAGCACTGATGTTCTTAGGAGCGTAAGGGTGACCCAACGGCTTAGAATAAGTGATAAGCGGTGAGTTCTTACCGATATTGGCAAGCAGTTTCCCCAGGATCTCCACCAACGGCTTCAACGTCACTCTCACCATCTCCTTTCTCGTCAATGATTTATTAAGCGACGAGTAGATGAGGTATTGCGGCGGCGTTTTACCCAGATGGGCTAACGCCGAACCTGGGTGAATAAACACGTGTTGAGCTTCTTCAACGGGGACCACGGGAGTATACGGAACCCGCAAAATGCTAGTATTATTGGTGAGCCTGATATCGGCGTCGATGCAATCACTGCGGATCGCCACCATGTCCAAGTAACCCAGAGCCACCATCTGTTTAATCGCAGCCACCTGAGGTTTCAGCGGCACTCCTAGTTTGAGTGGCTGCTTTGAATTGTCGACGATATCGTTGGTGGTGTACATCGTCACCATGTGCGAGATCTGCTGTCTGAGCTTAGCGATTTCGTCCATGAGCTTGCCTCTGAGGAAATGCAGTTTGGTGAAGTTATCCTTCAGTTCCTTGGGGATGTGGTCGTAGGCACACACCGCCAGCAAGAGGACAAACATGTCCGCGGCGTCCAACTGAGAGAATGTCCGTCTTGAGTTGAAATAGCGCAGTCTAAGCTGTTTGCGGCGTTCATCGTTGTTGTGGGAGTCGTCATCATCAGAGTCGTCATCATCAGAGTCACCATTGTCGGTTTGCTGGTTTTCCTTGATGCCCAATTCGTGTTCGCCAATGAAAGGGTCACCCACGGAAAAGGCACTAACAAGGGCAATGATATAAGGTAAGCACTCAAGCTGATTACCCACGATCAAGATCTTGGCGTGGCGAGGACTCAAGGGGAACATCGACATCGTCTTACCCAAATCAGTGACTTGTTTAGTCTTAGCATCAAGAGCTCCTAACACCGTTAATAACTGTTCTGCTCTCTTGAGTCTGGGACGATCAGGAGGAGTAGGGAAGGGGAAGTTGGCGATGTGGTCGATCCCCATCAGTTTCATTTGGAGCACGATACTTTCAAACGGCATTCTAAGGATTTCAGGCTCACTAAATTGAGGGAAGTATTCTTCGTAAATGGCCAGCGAAAATAACCGGTAGCAGTGACCGGGACCAGTACGACCAGCTCTACCGGCTCTCTGATCGGCAGAAGCTTTGGAAATCCAGTCAATCTCAAACAGTTGCACACCTGTTTCATCATTATATTTACGTTCTTTAGCACGACCACAATCAACCACGTAGCGGATACCGGGGATGGTCAACGACGTTTCGGCGACGTTAGTGGCAACAATGCAAATACGAGAGCCAGGCGGCGGGGCTTGAAATACCTTCATTTGCTGGTTTGTAGGAAGCAACGAGTAAAGCGGAAGAACGTATAAGGGGTCATCAGGCAGCTGGTGAGGCTCCAATTCTTCGTCAAACCCTTCTTCCTCTTCCAGATCCAGTTGGTAGTCATCGTGATCTACACCAGGCAACTGCTCAGCGTCGTCAACTGCGAAATCAACGTCTTCAGCTTCGGCATCGGTGTGCTTAGAAAGTTGTACTTTGACATCTTCACGGTCATAACCGGGATTATCCAGCTCCTTCTTGAAAGGGAATTCAGCTCTAAGCCGTTTAACCAAGTGAGTAATCTCATTTTGCCCTGTTAAGAAAACCAAAATACCACCGGGAGGAAGCTTACGGTGGATCTTACACACTTTGTTGAATGCGTCTTCCATGTAGTCAAACCCTGTGTGCTTATTGAAGTGGACTTTCACTTCATACTGACGAGCATCAACTTTAATGATGGGGGGAGGCGTCAGGAAAAGCGTCTTATTCTCAGAGAAATCGGAGACACGCAACGTCGCCGACATGATCAAAAGTTTAAGCGGTTTGTGAGCCTGAGGATCTTTATCATGGTACTGACGTCTGAGCGTGACCACCCGAGAAAGCATCCCAATTAAGATATCGGTATTAATGTTTCTTTCGTGGGCTTCGTCAATGACGATCGCCAGGTATTTCGTAAGCAAAAAGTCCTTCATCATCTCTCTTAAGAGCACACCATCAGTCATGAACTTCATCGCGGTACCGTCTTTGGTACCTTCATCCTTGATGGTACTGTCAAACCGGATCTGGTAGCCGATGCGGTGGCCGTGGTTACCCATTTCGTTACTCACACGCTTCGCCATTGAAACTGCTGCCACTCTTCTCGGTTGAGTGATCCCAATCATACCAGGGTACATCGTCAGGTCAGGGTTACCGAACCCCGCTTCGTAGAGGAATTGCGGCACTTGAGTGGTTTTACCGGACCCAGTCTCACCACAAATGACGAGAGTATCGTGGTGGTAGACGGCTTCCATAATACGAGCTTCCTCAGAGTACACGGGGAGCCCCACCCGCTGTTGTTGTACTTCTTCCAGACGCTCGATATTGACGAAATGCGCTTGTCTCTGCATTTGCTTATTAATGGGGACGTAGCCTTCTTCGTCAGATGAGTGGTCAATGTCTTCATCTCTCACTTTACGCTCGAGAATTTGTTTGCGGATTTCCTCAGGGATAACGGCTCTGACTTCTTCTTTATCGCGGCCTTCATTGACACGGATGCGGTGCTCAGCCCACTGTTTAAACTCTTCTGCGGCACTTGAGTGTTTTGGTTTCTGTTGGATTAAGCGTGGCTGTTCTTCTTCTTCTTCTTCTTCTTCTTCGGACTCCTCTTCCTCTGAGTCTTCCTCGTTGTCTGAGCCTTCTTCTTCCTCTTCCTCTTCGTCTTCTTCAACGTCATCATTGGCTTCTTCAGCATCATCATCATCATCCTCATCATCCTCATTATTTTCCTCTTCTTCACTCAGAGAATCAAAGTCAGCATCATCTTCTTTCTTCCTCCGCTTAGCATCTTCTTTAGCCACTTTAGTCCGCCAGTTATACTTCTTCTTCACCGGATCCTTTTCAATCTTAGGCAAATTAGCGAAACCAAACCCCATAGACTGACCGCCAAACTTCTTAGGCCGGTTATCAATAAACAGCGAGGAAGCTGTCAGTGTCAGCGTGAATGCCAGCGGAGTATCGCCAAACTGAGCCAATTCGTCTTCGTCATCATCATCTCCACTCAGTCCCAGCCCCGATCCTTCGTCGGAGTCGTCTTCGTCCCATTCTTTCACTTCTCTCGTCTCGTAAAGGATATCTCTGGTCTTATCACTAGCACGGCCCTGGCGCTCCAATTCAAGCGCCTCGGCAAACTGTTGTCGTTTAGTCTGCTTACCAAGCCCTAGCAGTTTCACCTGGACAAGTTTCAGCGTGTCGACTTTCGTCTGGGCCAATTTTTCAAGCAATACTTTCTTCTCATCGCGCTTAAGCTGGTGGTCGATGTATTTCTCCATCCGCTTCCGCTTCTGACGGCTCATTTTCAGTTCGGGCTGGTCGGCATTGAGCTGTTCTTCCAACTTCCGTTTGCGTTCGGCTTTCTCCTCCTTCAGCATCGGCTGGAGCACCTCGGCATTAGGGTTAGCTTCTTGTTCTTGGACCTCTTCGGGCCCTTCCTCGGTGCCGTCTTCGAGATGGCGATAGAACTGCTGCTGTCGCGCCTTCTTTAACGCCGCAGTCTTGGCAAGGAAACCTCGGCGAGCCTTTTCATTGTGCCGTTTTCGGTAGGTCCCCATAGTATATGGCTGGAGACTAGGGATGCGTCTTGGTAAACTGATAGTGCGATGCCGTCACGTGACTAGGTACTAACATCAAAGCAAAAGCTAATAACATTGAATGATCGAGGAGAATCAAAATACCAATTGTATTATATCTAGCTGTCACTGATTATTAAAATTGTAAAATTCCATTTCTTTTACTAAGTTGTAAATTTTTGCTTACGTAATCGGCCAAATGTCGATTTGTCTCAGTGGTACTATCCACGAAATCAAAACTAAACCCAACGGCGTGCGTGACGTCGCTTACCCCACAATTCGGGCAAAAGCATTGCCACCGTAAACACAGCCCTTTAATTAGAACAAATCTAACCTTATCAATAGCACTCCTCCAAAGTTGACTCATAGTCATATTTCACGTGAGCAGGACTCGTTCGTGAGTCAAACTTTAGATAACGCCGCAAAACCGTCGACTCGCACCGCAAGTCCGAGACACCTACACGTACCTCCACCCGAGACGATTATCCCCGCCATGGGCACCCCCGACCTCTACAGCCATCGTGAGTACAAAACACAGCTTTGTTTACATCAGGACAATATGATATTAACCTATTTTAGTCATCCATGTGTCGCTTACGCTTAATTCGCTGACACTCTATTCCTACGAAAACCCCCACTTGGTCCAGCTCCTCAATAACCTCCACTGTCTGGAGATCATCAGTCAGGAGCTAGGAGTGATCAATGCCCTGAAGACGTTGGTGGGACTGATTCCAGTGCTGCTGACGCCAGGAGCCTACCCTTCCAAATTAGTGCTTTATTTCATGAAACGCACTCAGACACTGGCCGACGGCCTGCAAACCGATTTGATCACAATGGTAGTGATTGCCCACGCCCAAGTGAACCGAGCTTTAGTGCTTACGGTGATGAAACGCATCATTGAGGCGTATCTAGACTTCCGAAAACAGGGGCGAGATTCGAAGCGCCAGCTCGGCGAATTCAAGGTGGCGATGAACGCCATCATCAAGAGAGAGGAACAAACTTATGACCTGAATCACCAGTTGTTTCTGTACGGCGCTACCAATGATGATGGCGCCAATATCACTCCTAACCAGCTTGTGCTAGCCAACGAAGAAGTCAACGAAGTGCGTGAGCTTATGTTGGACAACATCAATAAGATATTGGACCGGGGCGAACGTATCGACTCGTTGGTCGACCAGACGGCGCAGTTGCTGACGCTGCTGGTGGTGTTCTACAAGAAAGCGCAGCAGATCAAGCGCCACATGTGGACTCAACGAATGAAGTTCACGTTGATGGTGCTGGCTATTTTCGCCGTCATTGTTTACCTAGTCATTGGCGCCAACTGCGGCTACCCTCTTTGGAACCAGTGCTTCGCCTAACAAAAAAGAATTACTCTCCTTCCTTGGGAAATCAAAAATTGAGAACTATGCATATAACGTTTAATACACTCACTCGTCGTTTACTCGTCGTCGCTGGTGTCGCTGTCGATGACCTCGGGACTGCCGAGATCAGCCACCACTTCCACATCGCTCGGCTTCACCTTCACTTCCTCTTCCTCTTCTTCTTCTTCTTCATCATCGTCAACTTCAACCACTTCGTTGTCTTCTTCCTTAACTTCTTCATCCACTTCCATATCATCAGCATTATCGTCATCTTCGTCAGCGTCTTCTTCGTCGTCAGTAGAGGCAGTTTCCTTGGCTACTGCTCCCAGTTCGGTCTTAATCTTCTTGGTACCGTTCTCCTCAGTCTTCACTCCAGTAGTTTCAGTGGCTGCCTGCGGTGCCAGCACCGCTGATGGCGCACCCGCCTTCTTTTGACGCCGTTTCTCGTCCCACGCCGCCGTTCTAAACTCGATATCGGGGACAAATTGCAGTAGCCCCGCCTTCTCAAGCCCTCTGAGGATATCGTCTTCAGACACGTTTTTGCGGTCTTGCAGTTTCAGAATCTCTCGAGCTTGGAATAACAAGTGCAGCACAAACACGGTGGCACTGCGCTGGATCGCCGTCAACAGGTCTTTAGCTAACATCGCGTCTTCAGGCATCGCCAGCTTGGCGAGCTTTTGCACTGTCCCCTTCGGGAATAGGATCTCGTCAATCAGCGTCGGTTCCTGGCGCACGTGCGGCGGGTTCACCGCCTCGCCGTTCTTTCTCCACCCTTTGGGAGGCATCTTCGTAGTTACTGGGATATACTGTGGAAAGAGTGCTTCGTTGATGGCGCGCGAGACGCGATCAGCGCCAACGCGATTAGCGCTAACGAGTAAAACAAATTATATAACAAACACCACAGTAAATTTCTTTATACTCAGACACAGCTAGCAAATTCTGGGTTAGCCATTGTAGTGAATTTATTCAAAGAAACAATTCAACAACCTCTGTTTTTCAAGGAATGTTTCAAATGCTAGAGAGTAATCGTATGAGATTAATATAAAACACACCACTGAGACATTGTATAATTCTAGAGTGTGTTTGGCTTTAGATTTAGTATATCTCTGATCTATTTTTCATTAGTGGTCGCTCGTCGCTGGTCTTGCCCCGCGATGGGCTCGGCGCACGTCAAGCGCCCCCGGCCGCATCGGTGGGGGGCTACGCCGGCGATGACGGCTGACTACTACGGCCTGTTGGCTGCGCCCAACATCGCCACGGTGGTGTACGCGGGGATGGCGTTTGCCCCCTGGTACGGCTCCCCCGCCTACTTCTCCCGCCACGACCATACCCGTCTCGGCTTCGGTGAAGGCGCCTCGCCATCGGCGCCAGCGCCAGCGCCAGCGCAAACAGCGACGCCAACAGCGACGCCGCCAGCGCCAAAAGCGACCGACCCTAATACTAATGTGTGGCTCGACCAGCTCTGTGTGTGCCACTACTGCTTCCAATATACCAGCAAACTGGCCTCGCTCGCCGCTCACCTAAGTCTATGCGATCACCGAGCCACCACTGAAGCTCTGGGAGGCCCTACTGTGGGACAAATGGTGTATTGGGACCAAAACAAACAATTGATTGTCAGACGAGTTCGAGGCGCCCACAACCCTTTATTCTGTCAGAATCTAGCTTTATTTGGTAAGCTATTTTTAGACGATAAACTGGTGTTTTATAATGTCGAATCATTCGATTTTTACGTGCTATGGGGGCCACCCACCACAGATAAAAACACTGACCATTTAGTCCCCCTTGGCTTCTTCTCAAAGGAAGTATTACTGTGGGATAATACTAATAATTTGGCGTGTATCTGTGTGTTTCCTCCATTCCAGCGACGACGCCTTGGCTGGTTATTGATTGAGATTAGCTATGCCGTGGCTAGGTGTACTCCTGGTCAATTCCTCCTGGGACCAGAGTTCCCGTTACTGCCATTTGGCCGTGCTGCTTATATCCGCTTCTGGCTGATAAAACTCGCCCACTACCTTACCACAAAATTGGGGAATGATGCTAACGAGTTTGATTTGGATAGTATCGCTCGGGCCACTGGCTTCCGCATGGAAGACATCCTCTATACTTTAAGCCACATGAGGGTGCTTGAAACCTTAGAGAATGATGAGCTTGAGCTTCGTCTCGGGGCCGTGACGGAATACTGTGCTACCAATAAGATTGACCCGACAATTGACGTCCACGTATGGGACCCTGAGGCGTTCATGTTATCCTCCTAACAGCCTTCTTTACCCTTTTTATGACTAATGAAACAAAACTAAGAGTAATTATCATTGATAAAATGCTTTATTGAGACGAGTGAACTAGGTGGACATCCTCAAAGGAATCTTATCAGTAGCTAATCGTTTTTTCATCAAATGGTCGTTTTCGTATTGATTATTGCTTGATCAACGATAACACACTCACACGCTATTTAATGAAGATTTTCGAAGGACACTGATTCCCAACATGATAATCTCTTGGAGAAGAATCTTTTATTGACCTGAATCAAACGCTACAGAACATGTTCGACTCGGTTTACTCTTACTTAATCGTAAGTTGTATGTCTATTGACTAATGTTACATTCTAACCCCATATTTGCTATTATACACCACTAGCCCGTCCGCCAGGGACCGGCTAGCGCAATTGCAGAAACGCATCCAACAACACCAGCTGCGGCGCCTCCAGCTGCTTATTCTTCTCAAACACGTTCCAGAACCGCAACGTCTCGTCGCCAGCTCCCGTAACGATGGTCTCGCCGTCAGGTGAAAGCGAGAGGTAGAGCACCCGGTAGGTGTGCCCTGTAAGCTGGGCAAGCTGCTGCATCAGCGGGTACTTCCACACGATGATCTGGTTGCGCAGGTATCCGTGAGTCAGCACCAACTCGTTCAGGTTCTTCAGCCAGATTAAATTGCACACTTGCAGTCCCGTGTGGACGTCATGGACAAGACTTCCTGTAAGAGTATTCCAGGTTTTGAGGGTCTTATCCGCAGTACCTCCTCCTGAAGCTAATACTCCTCGCTGGTGTGGCAGCCAGGCAATGGCTTTCACCGCTGCCGTGTGGTCAGAAAACGTATGTAACGGCTTAGGGTTTAACCCGTCCCACACGTAGAGCTGGTTATCGTTACCTCCCAGCGCCAATTTGTTTTCATCGACGTTCCATTTGAGCCCACAAACTTCCTGTTTGTGGCTTTCAAACCGGTTGACAAACGGGTTCGCCTCTCTGACATCCCTGTTAAGAATAGAGCGGTCTCTCAGACCCAGACTCAAAATATGTTCGTTCCACGCTAACAGCAGCACTCGTAGCAGGTGGCCCGCCATCGTTCTCACGCACTTAATCTTGGTGGCGTCCCAGATCTCTACGAGACCTTTATTGGTGCCGATGGCGACGTGGGACCCCAGACCAATCCAGCTGATCAGAGTCACCTTGTCCCTCTTGGCCAAATTGCATAAACGTTCTACCAGCTGGGTAGCACTGTCCCAGAGATACACCAGGTCTCCAAGCCCCACGGCAAGCACATCCTGCGATCCCCAATCCACAAGATTAAGGTAGAAGTCGTCACAGAGCTCAGGAGCGTCTAATACTCGGTAGGGCACTTTACTTATAGTGCGAAGCTTCTTTTGCGGACTTAATAAGAGCCTCTGAGAGTCCAGTCTAACCGGCAGCAACAGATAGAGTTCCTGCTGCAAATCGCGGCCATTCAGCCGATTTTTCTTTGGCAGCGAGTAGGTAAACACGTTGGTCGTCTTTTTCGGCCGGCGAGGAGTCACCAGTTCCAGTTCCAGCTCCAGTGCCGGTGGCGTCTTCGCTCTGTGGCTACTGTGTAAATTAGCCGTGGCCATAGGTACGTTATCGCCAAAAAGCTCGGCTTTAAGCACCGTGGAGAAAGTGTGGTTGGCTTCCTGTTCTTTTCTCACCTCCATTTCGTTCTCATTATCCTCCATGGCGGCTTTAGCAACAATGTCCTGAGAACTCAAGGAAAACGCCGCCTGGAGGTCCACCCCCATGCGGTTAGGAATATACCGGTCACTATAGAGCTTTTGGCTCTGCAAATGGCGGCGGCGGGGCGATCCCAGCGTCATGGGGTTGTCGCTTATGGGTGGCGCGTTAGTGGCGCGGGTCTGCCGCAGAGCCTCT
Source organism: Diutina sp. Y7414 (assembly GCA_037042415.1). NCBI lineage: Eukaryota > Fungi > Ascomycota > Pichiomycetes > Serinales > Debaryomycetaceae > Diutina > Diutina sp. Y7414. The sequence goes on from JAXQKI010000080.1 coordinate 28,249, forward strand.
CGCGGAGTCTCAAACAGATGGTTGGGAAGTTCCGCCATTAACAGGCTATTCAGAATTGGTCAGTGAATTGCGTGTGGATGGAGGGTATGGATGGCAATAATTCCTGAGAGATAAAGGAGGAATGGTTCAGGAGGATGAAAGAGTAGGCGGGTCACGTGATGCGCGCCTTGACGAAAAAAGAATCTGGTTGAAGGCGACTACGGAAACCACACCGTCTCTCTCTAACATGAGAAATTACAAGGTACAAGTGGTGCAATTGCTTAATTTTGCTTGTGGCAGTCATGGCTATGTCTCAAATTGAAATTCTATCACATTGTCTGAATCTAGTAGCTACGGATATTTTTTTGAACACATAAATTGTATATTTGAAGTATACACGAAGGCAAAGGACGAGGCTGTCCCAATTTGGGTGCGTAGCAGTGGGAGTACCAGGGGCATCGATACTAAAACCTCATCGCCTCAGATCCACGTCCAGACGGCAGATACCTTATCACAGCAATTGCAAATCCCACCGAGCACTGGGATCGCCATAAACGATTTCACCGAGTGCTACCATAGAGCGTGGGAGCGGGACTGTAGTAAAGTTCTGTTTCCAGGAATGGACTAAGAAGGCAAGTGACCAATTCGCCTCCTTGAGTGTTGTTGTATTTCAACACCGGGATCGTCGTTGATGAAGTAATAGCCGAGCAATTGAATTCACTGAAGGCCTGGTAAAACCACTGCTGAGTGCACTAAAAAGGTTAGCTGTTGCCAATTGCCTCCAACCCTTCAAGGCAAAAATGAAGCATGAACAAACAAGATCAAAATATGAACTGAATGAAAATGGCAAAAAAAAATAAAAGTGATGGCGCCTGGTGGTGGTAGCCGTCGCGGAAACCCATCCCCCCTCAAGGATGAGCCTCCAGCTAGTCACCACAGACGGTCACCACGAAGGTTGTCTTTTTTTTTTTTTTGGGATTTTCTGGATTTTTTTTTGGAGTTATTGCTGAAACAACCAGCTGGAGAACGAAACCCCTTCTTCTCCCCCAATTGCTTTCTCCTTAAGGCCCCGGGAGGAAACCCATGAGAAGGTAAAGGAGGAGAGGAAGGAGCTCGATGATCAGAATTAATCGTGGCCGATCCACCCGTATTTATAGACCAGAATTTTCGGTTGCGGTGGCTCCGGATCCCGGGCAGGCTGGCTGAAGATCTTGGCTGCAAAACATTACGCAAAGCAGTGGTGGTCAGTCCACATGGAATTGGTAATAGATTACTGGAAAAGAGGTCAATTGGCTCGGAAAAAAAGCCTTTGAGTAAAGCGATGGAATTGAGAATGATCCGAGTAAAGCTATCAATTCTTCTACATTCTAATTAGCCTTTTCATTGAATTGTTCTGGCTATCGGTGACGGGTTTAGCCATTCACGGTGCTGGCTTTATTACGTGCGTTTTGTTATGTGGACACTTAGTCCCAAATAGGAAGTGCGGTCGATGAGGCTGACCTCGATGAGGATAAGTCAATTACTACCCAATTAAGCAAAGAAGAGCAAAATAGAGCTAATACGGAGTATTGCTTCCAATAGGTTAGTAGTGGAATTGACTTTGTTGGTGTCAAATTTGGTCGTGCTCGGGAAATCGCAAAGTTTAGTGCTGCAGCCTCGGCGATGGCTAAACGTCGATTGGACGGCGTACGACGCACGTAAACCCAAACACTAGGCTGGCTACGTACAAGCAACGGCTTCGCTGTCATTTCGGCCGATGACGTAGTTCTGACAGGACCCCAACAAAAATCATATTGGACCGTCGCACACTAGCCATCGCATCACGTCCACCATGACAAACAGACAAACCGTAATAGTTACATGACTCACAAAAGCTGTTACAATTTCTATTAACTTATTCTTGATTGTTTACTACCCGAGCAATGCCTTTAACAATGCCATTTGTTGCTCTTTGCTTTGCGGTGGTCATTCTCTATTCTCTCAGCAAAATCCTCGCTACTCAGAATAATCCTGCACTGTAAAATTCTTCACCCTCGAAGCCTTGGGTAAAAAATTCTTCACGGTTGCTTTTTTTTTAGTGGCTCGGTTCGAGTCTTGTCGACGGCGCTCATTCGCTCACGCACCTCGCTTATCGCCTTACAGTCACAAGACACCTTCACCCTTGTGGCTCATCAAAAGTACAAAGCGCGATTACATTGGCCGCCGCCACCCTCGACCAGCAGGTGACATCATCGCCACGTACCCCTATTCATACCACGGGAGTACCCAATGATGTTCCACCATCCAAATGAAATCTGGCTCTATCTCACTATGTAATTTTACCTCCAATTTCCTTCACTTCCTCAGGGGGTGACGGATCGCCCCCCGCCTTACTAGCGCTGTCAGATCGGCATCTTGCTTTTTTCCTTAGCACACGGCGTTGACTCGCGCGCGCTAGCGAAGTTTTTCTGTCCCGCCTTAAGCAATGAAAAATGGGTCGTGATTAATAGATGGTTACGTTATTCCCTTACCACACCTATAAAATCACTTCAAAACTACTAGATGGCTAATTGTGATGGTTTTGTTTCCTCACCCAAAATCCCCTAAACTCAAATTGGCGGCATCCCATTGTTCTACAACTATTGCCGACGAGGCGCGGTTACTATAGCAATGAGGGATTTTCCAGACAAATTCCCACCAAAAACCACCCCTACTACAATTGAAATACCACCACTACTCACTACCAACACTAACTAACACTACTCTACAATTAAAACGCTTTGAAGTTTTCTAAACTCCCCGTTTTTCACCACTGATTTACCCATGTTTGTTCCGGTAGGGTTTGGCCCTAGCCGCCTGCAGGGCGCGCTGAGTGAAAAAAACTTTAAAAGGCGGCCCGGGGGCATCCCCGACGCTTTTCAGTCAAACCACCCACTTGTCCCACGAGAGCTGCCGCTTGAAGTTCCCCCATTGATAGTACTCACTAACCTAGTGAGTAGAGCCCGGAACTGATCGACAACACCTATTTTGACCCCCGGAATGACCCTCGAGATGACCCCCGCCGGCCCCGTGGTCGACGGCGGCGTGCGCCACGTCCCCGAACCCCCCCACGCCCCCAAGATGCTGATGGCGGCGCCGGTGCCGGCGCCGGTGCCCCCGTCAGCCGTGGTCGCCAACACCGCCGTCGCCAAGGCGTTGTTTAAACAGATCCAGGTCGACCACGACGTGTGCGACGCCGGCGACGAGGACTCGTTCTTTGTCTGCGACTTGGGCGAGATCCGGCGGGCGTTTGCCCAGTGGCAGCACCAGTTGCCGATGGTGAAACCTTACTATGCCGTCAAGTGCAACCCCCACTTCCAGGTGGTGAAACTCTTAGGCCAGCTCGGCGCCAACTTCGACTGCGCGCTGAAGGCAGAGATCGACGAGGTTTTAAGTCTTGGTTTCTCTCCTGACCAGATCGTCTACGCCAACCCGTGCAAGACGAACTCGTTCATCCGCCACTCGCAACATGTGGGAGTAAAGTTGACCACTGTCGACAACACCACCGAGCTCCACAAGCTCGCCCGCTTCCACCCCAAATGTGGCGTGCTTGTGCGTTTAACCACCGACGACCTGGCCGCCCAGTGCCGCTTGCTGACCAAGTTTGGCTGCACTGTCGACGAAGCCATCGGCGACATCTTACCTTTAGCTCGCCAGTTGGGGCTTAACGTGCGCGGGGTGGCGTTCCACGTGGGGCTGGGGGCGAAGGATTTCACCCTGATCAACACGGCGATGAAGGACCTGCGCCAGGTGATCGACGCCGCGGTGGCGATGGGGTTCCAGGTGGATACCCTCGACATTGGCGGCGGCTTCGAGAGAGCGACGTTCGCCGAGTCGCTGGCGATGGTGAGAGCCCTGCTTGACCAATACTTTAACGACGTTGACATTAACGTCATTGCCGAGCCCGGCCGGTTCATGGTGCTGGACGCGTTCACGTTGGCGGCCCACGTCATCGCCAAGCGGCCCCACGAAGTGCCCATGGTGTACATCAACGACGGTGTCTACGGCAACATGAACTGTATTCTCTTCGACCACCAAACCCCTGAGGCGCACGTGTTGGTGCACCGGTCGCAGTTTGTCTACGGCGACAGCGGCGTCGGCAGCTTCAAGTGTCTGATCTGGGGCCCCACCTGCGACGGGTTGGACTGCGTCAGTGGCGATGCCAGCCTCGGGTGGGACGTCGACGTTGGCGACTGGCTCTACTTCCCCCGGTTGGGCGCGTACACTCTGGCGGCGCTGACGGCGTTCAACGGGTTCTCTTCCACGACCAAAGTGGTGTTTGTCGACACCGCTTGAACCTATCAATTAGGCTACTTTAATATACTAATTTTTATAGAGAAAACTGTAGACACTGTGGTCAGTCTTACGATGACGTGTAGTAGCGATGTAACGTTGCAATCGCCTGAATTGCATGAGTAAGCTGCAAGCTGAGGGCTCAGTTTACATGAGCTTTGAGACTGTAGATTTGAACAGGTGATACGAAATAATGACTATAGGGTTCACAATCATGATCAAACATTAGATTTACCGCAATTAGTTAAATTTACTTTGTTCACATGCTGCTATGCTTTCAAGCTCAACAATACAGGGCGTTATTCAATGGCTGCAAGCGAGCACCTATGTCCCATTGTCACCCATAGTCGTCCGAATTTTTTTTTCCTAATTATACAATAGACCAGTATGATGTCGCCCGGGAACAATTTTGTGATTTGTATTGTGTTACTGGTTTGAATTGGTCAGCAAAAGAAATGTTTAGTTCGATCTGATAAATCTATCACCGCGTGTTGCAAAACCTTTCATCTTTTAGATCTACTCCATGTCGAACTCCATCATTCCTACCTGTTGAAACAAAATTTAAAAAACCCTTAACAAATATAAAAGCACCTCGCCATCAGTCATGGCTTGTCCACGTGGTGGTGGAGTAGCACTGCCTTCACTTGAATGCCAAGAGACGAATCAGTTCCCCTTATTTCGGGTACATCCGAAGTTCTATGAGGGGTTGACACCTTTTACGGTGATAATTTGCGGTACTCGCAAAAACCCTTTTTCGAGATCGGCTATATGTGCCCAGTTACAACTCGTGAAGGGGAGTATAAATAGATGTAGAGTTTACTGGTGATTAATTCAATCATTACAATGGTTAGCTTCAAAAACATCTTCCTTTTGGCGACTTCGTTTACCGGTATCGCCACCGCCGCCGCCACCGCTACTGCTTTAACTGAGCCTGAAGACACTGCTATTGTCGATAACGGGGTGCAATTCAACACTGGCATCTTCAACGTCACCTCCACATATTGGCAAGTGTACAGTGCCTTGCCTTTAGATGTGGACAAGAGTATGTACACTGAATGGGCTAGAGATGACCCCAGAGGGTATGTGGGGATGCTTGATGACGGATTTAAATACCGACTCCCCGAGAACAGAAGCGTTGTTCTTGAAGCCGTTCGCCGGGAAGACAATAACTACGACGTCTACGTCAATGGTCGCGAAGGCACCATTGTTGGCTATTGTGAACCGAAGGAGTACCAGACTTTCGATATATACTTCTATTACATTGCCTCGTGCCATGTGTCGGAGTACCAGTTGAAGCTTGCTGGGATCACGCCGTGTGACCCTAAGTGTTGGAATTACTGGGGTTACTCGTACTACGAACAACACCAGATCTACTCGGCATTTACGTCCACAGCCACCGATGGATTTTAAATTGATGATATAGGTTTAAGTTAAATCTGAAATGTATGTTCGCAAGAGTGCTCATTTATGTAGATTGAAGCAGCGAGATCAGTGTCATATTTCACAACTTGAAAATCCAATCATTCATCAGCATAGATGGCTAACTAATTATACGAAGCGAATATGGTCTCAATTACGAAGAGGTGGGGAAGCCAATTCACGTGATCGGAATTAGCTATGGTTAGTATATTCTTGACAGTCTTCGAGTTTTACAGCCATTGACTTCTGTATCAAAATACTCTATCAATCAACGGTGGTATGGCACTGATCAATCGGATTATATTTCTAGACTAACCCTAATTCTCATTATCACATCACGCACAGCCAATGGCCAACAGATTTGTGCCGCGATGAGGCTTGGTCTTTAATTTCCTAATTTCTCATACCAAGTTATGTTAGACAAAAGACTAGAGTAGCTTGATCAATATTTCACCCCACCGTCCACATTTCAGCAATCCTTATAAGCTTAAGTGATCTATAAATAACTAGGCTTGGCAACGCCGCTTCAATTTTTTTCCGATCTTTTGGCGATGGAGGCTTTGCGTGTGCATGGAGGTTGGGTCCCCCATACCCCCCGGGAATGAGGGATTAATGTCGCCACGCTAAAGGACATTTGCTATGCAAGGCTCAACTGAGACATCACCGTTTAGTACTATCAATTGATCTCATTTTGAATTATTCACAGTCTTGGAGGCGTCAATTAGCTCTCACCATAATTCTTTCATACTACTTTGAGGAGTCTTATCACTGGGTCTAGACCCCCCGCACGCGCTATGTTCACAGCAGGGCTCGCAGCGCGCCAAAAGCTGATCCCAGTGGGGCGCACGCAGTCTACGCCACGAACTGCCATTAACACCTAAGGCCCCCAGTCTAAGCCACGTAACTCACTTCTTATTAGCGTAATTAGTGATATGAACATTCCGAATTTATTCACAAAAAGAACAAAGCATTATTCTATTCAATATGTATTGAGTACTATTGCTTTGTCTCTCCTTTTTTCTCATTCTCCTTATGCCTAGCTCCCCGCTCTAGCTTCCTCCGGTCGCACGAGCCGCAGGCTATCATTGGCACTGCGCGCGCGCTGGCGATAGCTATACCAGGCGCCCACCACTTTCTTCCTTTCTCTCTCCCCACACCCGCCATGACCTCGCGATCGGCGACGAGAAACACCGCCCAGATCAACGCCGCCCTCCTGGCGTTGCGGCTGAAGCAGCCCGCGGGGAAGCTGGCCCAGAAGGACTTCACCGTCTACGTCACCGACGACGGCTCCACCTTGAACACCACCGAGCGTGCGGTGACGCTGGTGCCGGCGCCGGCGGCGCGGATCCCCGAGGACCACGAGGTGTTTGACGAGGAAGGTCTCCCCCGCCACGCCTTTTTAAAGGACCATTTCTTCAATGAAGGGCGTCTCTCCCCTCAACAAGTGCTTAAGATCCTCGCCATGGCCACCAAGTGCTTGCTGAAGGAGCCGACGCTTTTGGAAGTGCCCGCGCCCGTGACCATCTGTGGCGACATCCACGGCCAGTACTATGATTTAATGCGGCTATTTGACGTCGGTGGTTCTCCCGAACTGACCCCTTACCTCTTTTTAGGTGACTACGTCGATCGGGGTCTGTTTTCCATCGAGTGCTTGTTATACTTGTACTCGCTCAAATTGAACTTCCCCACGACGTTATGGATGCTTAGAGGTAACCACGAGTGCCGCCATTTAACGGAATACTTTACTTTCAAATCAGAGTGCTTACACAAGTACTCCGAGGAGATTTATGAGGCGGCGCTCAAATCGTTTAACGCGTTGCCGTTGACGGCTATCGTCCTTAATCTGAACCGCGAACGCCAATTCTTCTGTGTCCACGGTGGTTTGCTGCCTGATTTGAAGCTGTTGGACGATTTGATGAAGCTTGACCGGTTCCGGGAACCTCCCACCAGAGGGCTCATGTGCGACTTGTTATGGGCTGACCCTTGTGAGGATTACGATGAGGACGAAGGACTGCTGCTTTTCAGCCGTAATACCGTCAGAGGGTGCTCTTACGCCTTCACTTATAAGGCTCTGTGCCAGTTCTTAGAGCGTACGGGGCTCTTACTGATCATCAGAGCCCACGAAGCCCAAGACGCTGGCTACCGCATGTACAAACCGACAAAGACGATGCTGTTCCCGTCATTGCTTACGATGTTCTCCGCTCCTAACTACTTGGACACTTACAACAATAAGGCCGCCGTGCTCAAATACGAGAACAACGTGATGAATATCCGCCAGTTCAACGCCCTGCCCCACCCGTACTGGTTGCCCAACTTCATGGACGTGTTCACGTGGTCGTTACCGTTTGTGGGTGAAAAGATTACCGATATGATGGTGCTGATTTTGAACATTTGTACCGAGGAAGAACTCGACGAAGAAACGCCATTACACGAAGACCGCATCACCACCGATACTCCTGCGGCTACCGAAGCCGCTACTGCCGCCTTGGCTTCGACTACGGCGTCGTCCATGGCCGAGCTGGAGGCAGAAATGGAACACAAGCGCACCGTATTACGCAACAAGGTGTTGGCGATTGGCCGCATGCTGAGAATGTACAAGATCTTGCGGGAAGAGCTGGAACAGGTGGCCCACCTCAAGGAGTTGAACCGGGGCCAGTTGCCCAAGGGGCTGTTGATGAACGGGCTGGAAGGGTTGCGCCACCAGATCTCGCTGTTTGCCGACGCCCGCCAGGCCGACTTGCGCAACGAGGCGTTGCCGCCGCTGGTCGAGGAACAGCGACGGCGCGAAGAGGCCCGGCTGGTCCAGATGCAAGAGCAGTTGGAGAACGACGAGCACGACTCGAAGGAGTTGCGCCGGTTGGTGAGACGGTTGTCGCAAAAGTAGTCCCGCGGAACCATTGCATTTTTGTCATTTTTGGGGTTACTTTTTTCTATGTTTATGAATCACAGGTCATTTATCCGTGTAGCCATTTCTTACGTTTACTTTGGTATTGATTAGCTTTCATATTGAAGTCTTGTTAATGACTACTTTATAAGAATTGTTAATGACTACTCTATAAGAATTGTTTATGACTACTCTATAAGAATTGTTAATGACTACTCTATAAGAACTTCATTACTATCCTTATGGGTTACAATTATTTTATGGTCGCAATTCAAACATGATCGAAGTTGAGGAGTTTTTCTCAAGAGTTACTTTTGGACTCAATTTGACGATTCGGTTACCTTCGCAGTTATAAATCCATAGTTTAAAGCTATGAAATTTATTGTAAAGATACGTTAAGAATAATGAACGTTACCGAAAGTTATTGCTGAGATGTTCATAATAAACTACATTGTTTGAGAATTGAATTTTACTGTCATTACTTTAGTGTCTGGGGTACCCCCGTGGGCTCGGCGGGGTCCGGTGTCAACAGGCAATTCCGCGTGCGATGACACACACGTCCCCATATTTTGGCGTGCCCCACTCCCCCATAGTTTGACCGCGGCGCTCGAGTAAGTGTATGTCTCGGGTGGTCCACGAGTTCCCCGACCCCGACCTGAGGGTGCTGTTCGACGAGTACCAGCGTCAGGCCCCCGCCCACTTCTATCGCCCTGATGACGACGCCATTCTTTTTGACCATTTTACCAATGTTACGGTGGCGCTTTCACCTACCTTAAACAGTCAAAGTGAAGCTAACCGATCACTACAGAGTGCCATGAAGTCTAATCCTCGTTCCGCCGACGTGTTTGTGCTTAACCACGTTATTACTATCTGGTTTGGAGACATGGGGGTGGAAATCAACTATACCGCCATGGGATTCAGTGGATTGACCGAACTGGGTGTTTTAGTGATCCAAGCGGAGCTGGTGTCACCACCCAATGGGGCTCTGGAGCCCGTAATGTGGAACTTAAGTGGCAATGATGTTGAAAGATTATACCACGCTATCGTCCGCTGCTGCCAACTAGTGGCTACGGAAACCACCGACGACGACCAAGAACTGCTGGGCAGTGGTCAAGGGTGGGCAGTCGAAGGCGACTGGCTGTTTTCCAGTGGCGTAGCCGACGATTTGGACGCTACCACTACCATGAACGACGGCGACGACGCTGCGATGAGTGTCGATGTTGGCTACGCTCTGACTGTTGGAACGAAGCGTCTGATGAGGGAAGAGTTGTCTACCAAACGGTCCAAGACCCAATAATTTTGTTATAGAGTGATCTTAGATGATATATAGAGTATAGAAATTAATCGCGCTAGTCTTTGATAATAGAACCAGTTCTAGAATCATAGGTCAATGAAATAGGCATCTTTAACCTCCGACATCTTATGCTTCTTATAGCAGTAGTGGCATTTGAACATATCGACACCTTTCTTCAGCAATTGCCACACTGAATCCTTTAACGCCACGTGCTGGCAATGATCGAGTACAACCACGGGGTTATCGTGAGGTTGACCATTACCTCCTGCAGCAGCACTTTCTCCAGTGATGGGGATGAGCTGCTCTTTGGAAATGGGACAAATGAATATAGGGTGGTACCGCCAAAGGAAGCGTGGAGCATCAGAAAGCTGGAACGGAAGGTCATAGGTATAGGCCGCCACTGTCTCTCCCTTCAGGTTAGTGACAAACTGAGACGGGTCCGGTTCCAGTGGCGTTTTCCCAAGTTTAGTCTGGATCTGGTTATACTTGTAGAACAGCGGCATGTACACAAACCCAGCAAGCACTGCTTGGAAAAGCAGCGAATCGTCCGAAAGGCCGAGCTGTTCACAGAACTCCAGCATAAACTCGTGGGCTAGATTTACAAACACTTCTTCGTAGTCATGAACTTGTTGAAACCGGTCAAGCAAGTCGACGACAAACGTCAGTTCCGGCGACAGATTCAGCAGAAGCCGCACCAAGTGGGATTTGTGGAGATAAGCAAAGAAGTTGGTGGCGTGTTCCCGTTGGTATACGAGTAATGGTGCCAACATTGCGATCTCATGGAAATACCGCTTAGAGTAGTAAGGGAAATGTCGTTGAGCATAAGCTGACGCCTCAGCGGCGTTGGTCATTGCCAGTTTGTCTGGTTGGTTGAGCAAAAGCATGTACTGAAGCACGTGGAACTTGAACCCGATACACCACGAGCGATCAGAGTTCAGAGGGTATTGAGCGAACCAATCGAGCGCCGGCGCAAGATTGTGATGCTTGGTAATGCTGTCGATGATATGCTTTAAGTCACGGAAGCGGGCAAGCGCTTCCTCGTTAACGGGGCCACCACCGCCGTCAACTACCTCATCCAATAAGTCTTGGACCACTTCACAGTGGCCGTTTTTGAGCAAGTGAAGCACGATGGCTTTGGTCAATTCAAGCTTATTTTCATAGTGGAGCTTCTCTGGTGCCAGTGATACGAGCAGCAGTTTCGGTGGCGGCTGCGGGTGGTTCGCCATGGGTAATTTGTAGATATAAGCGTCATCAACGTCAGCTTTGAACTTGGGATTACTCACCACATTCTTATTGAATCGGTTAATGGCAGGATTATACCGTTTAAGTCCCTGGATGCTCAGCTTGTACCATTTGGAGGTGGCGGGGGTAAGATCAGGGGTCGCGGTGGCGTCGGCCTCAAGGATACTTTCCCAGTGGCGGAGCTCAGCCAAAAGGTCTTCCAGCTCCTGGTAGAGCGTTTCGAGGGAGTGCAGTGCCTTGTCGTAGGCATTGATCTCCAGGGTGAGCGTTTCGAGGTGGCTCATGGTGGCGTCCCCGTGACCAGTGTGGGGCTAAGTGCGATAAGCTCGAGGTCGAATAGAGTGACGCCTACGAGGGGAATAATACACGACTGGGGAAATAATAAGGGATTTATGATATAGTTAATGACTAAAATCAGATGTGTTGGGATCGATATGAGAGAGGTTTCTCTTGAGGCATTTATTCCTGGGCTTGTTGGAGTCGAAATGTGTATCCCCAATGCGTAGAGGTGCTTATCAGTGGTGGTCTAATTAACTGTAATGTTTCACAAAATGATAGGAATCAGCTATGAAGCTATAGACTACATGAATTCTGAGGGATGTTATGTAAAATTTGATTTGATATCCAGCTACAAGTCACAGGTATTGATGTGGTGATTATTAGCGTCACGTTATTGTAAACAAGTATGTATGACTTTAGTATTTCTCGTTGACAAGGCAACACTCGGCTGGTATGTTCATTCAGTAACTGATATTTCTCTTTCGGTTTATAATCATTGACTTCAGGGTGTAGCTGGAATGAGCTAAGCTAGTGAGGATGCAGTTGTACTGGTCTATAGACCATCCCTAGACCAATTATTGCCTTGTCAGCAGAATAAGGTTACCCAAAATCAAGACATCCATCAAATATGACAGGAACAAGTACCCCATCGCACACTCATTACGGAGCAATCATAGCTTTACCACTGCTAAAACGCGTCCGTCGCCAACAGATCTGAATATTCCAACATCTGTATTGTCATTAAAGCATCGCTGTTTACTTAGACACGTCTTTTTTCTTTTTATTTGACCCGTTTTTCGTTTGTATCGTAGCACTCATCACAACTCCAAGTAGTCGGCTTCAACCAACAAATCGAGTGTCAAATGGGTTGGAATATGGAATTCAGGAACATCGCCAGCATCAACGTCCTTATACTTATAGTGGTAGTACATGTAGTTGACGATACACTCCAACACGTCCCACTCCATATCCAACTCCACTCTCCCCGTGTGCCCTTCTTCAAACCCTTGAGCCAGCCGAATCACGGGCGAGATCTGAGCCACTTCCTTGAGCACCACGTACTTGTTCCCATTCAGCGCCACAAGACTAATATACTCCAGCATTGTTTGGTATCGGGTTGCTTTGTAGTGTATAGGCTTCACCAATAGTGGTGTAAGTGCGACTACACTATGACGGTGGCCGGGCTGTGGCAGCGGTTGCTGGACGTGTACTACACGTTGGAGCAGTGTTACGACACCATGGCGTGGCTGGTGGAGCTGGATTTGCCCGGTTGTTACAGGATGGCGCTGCTGCCGGAGGCGGTGGCGGTGGCGCTGAAGTACGGCACCTACGTGTCGGTCATCGACGTCTACGGCCACCTGGGCGCCAAATTGACCCTGGTGGTGTATAACCTGACTGCCCTGAGCCACGTGGTGGCGTTTCTGTTGCACCACGACCACTTGGTGGTGGTTTTAAGCTCGGGGCGGTGGCGCTACTATACCGACTTCCACGGCCATTTCAACGAGTACGACTTGGTCAATTCTCGAACCACGCTTACCAGTGACTATATAAGTCCGGAAACGAATGAGTCAGAGACCTATATTACCAATTTGGAGAACGGAAGCCACGAACCCGTCGTCGGTGTGTCTAACGCCGCCGTGTGGCACGATTGGCTCGTGGTGACGATGGCAGCGGGGATCACGGTGGTACCACTCCCCACTAATCCGACAAATATGGGCGACCTTCGTCTGTATTGGCTTCGTTTCCCGACTCGCAACCTTATCCTGTTTACTGGTCACGAACACTCGATCTACGCCGCCGTGGGGAAACTGGTAGCTCGAATTGACGTTAATATCGCTGATAACAGCTACGATGTGGTTGATTTTGGTGTTACTGAAGGTCCTTATACGGAAATTGCCGTGAGTCCTAATGGCAACTTAGTGGCGTTATACAGTCGCCAACAAGCGACGGTGCTGGTGGTCAATCACCTGTTTTCTCAAGTGCTCTTACAGTATACTGTTGCTGGAGACTATGCGCTGGTATCGCAGATGGCGTGGGTGGGTAATGATGCTCTTGCCTTGGCAATGCGTGATGAAGTAAGAGTGGTGGGGCCGCTGCAGCTGCACTTGTCATTCTTTTACGATACTGTCGACGACGACTTTGACCTTACCAATCTTTTGAATGATCCCACGCTGGCAGATGTGGCTCCCGTGGCCCCCGTCGTTCCTAGGTTAGCCACTACTGGCGATGGCGCCTACGTGTACACCTCAGCGCAACTTCAATTCCTTTCGCGAGTAGGTCAACCAATGCTTGATTTATTTGAAGTGGGACTGTCTCACCCAGGAGCGATCTTACTTGATGGGTTAGAGAAACGTGCCGTTCACCCCCTGAAAGCTGATATCAATATCCAGCTTCTTAAACTGGATCCGGGAACGTTAGTCAAAGCGATTAGAGTGTGTCTTGAAGCAGCTCTAGCTCTGTTTAATGTTGGCTTACAAAAGAAGCTTCTCCGAGCCGCTACTTTCGGCAAAATGTATCTTGATCTCGATGACAAGTTTGACTCCGATGAGTACTGCGACGTGGTCAATACTCTTAAGGTACTCAACCAACTTCGTGCTTCTGACGTTGGCGTGTTTGTCACCTACCTCCAAGCCCAGCAGGACTGGCTCCAGGTGGTGAAGTCGTTGTTATTGCGTGATAAGTATGGAGTGGCCCTTCGTGCTTCCGAACTTATCCCGCACCTCAAATCGTATCGGCTGATGATTTACGTTTACTGGTGTTGTGCCAAAATCAGAGGATCTCCAACAAAGTCTGATGATGAGCTTTACCAAGCAATTAAGCTGAGACTCGCCGAAGTATCGACAAACGTCGATGTGGCGGCAATCATCGATACCGCGCACAATGAAGGCCGGCCGCAATTGTGCAAGCAGGTGATTGCGCTTGAACCGCTTATGGCTCGCCGGATCTCGGCTTACCTTCGATACGATGAAACCGAACATGCTCTTGTCGTAGCGTTAGCTAGCGGCCAAGTGGACATGGCTCAGCTCGTGCTAGTTCATTTACAAGAAACGTTAGCGCCGCTGCGATTCTACAAAGTGCTCGGCCAAACGGAATCGTCGCAAACGGTCGAGCCCCCAAAAATCTTAGCCAAAGTGCTGGGTGAATTGATTGGGAACTTTTGGGTCAATACCGTGGCAAAGGATAACTCAGGCGATCTTGAGCAATATTATCAGCAACACGATGACTTCAAACAATTAGCCAAACTTCGGTACCAGGCTCGTACCAGGGATTACGATGGCACCAAGTCGGCTTTACGTCAACTCCAGCAAACGCTGCGCCACCTGAAGGCAGTGTTCCAAAGACAAATTGATTTACTTGACTGTAAACTGCACTTGTGCTCGGTGTTCAACACCAACGAGTTTTTGGACAATCCCGACGACACGCTTGTCGACGTGTTGGTTCGTCTAATCAAGATGAACCAACTCAAACAAGCACAAAAGGTGGTGAAGCAATTCAAAATGGCTACCGAGAAGTTCCATCATTTGGTACTCCGCACTTACACCGACACCAAGCAATGGGACCATCTCTACCAGTTTGCTCAAGGGGATAAGCTGCCGATTGGCTGGAAACCTTACATTGATGCTGGTTTAGCCAATAAGGCTCCTTCCAGTCACATCTCCGAGTACATTCGACGTTGGCAGGGCCGTCCCGAGGAAAAGATCGAATTGTACTTGCGCAACCGCGACGTATCCGGAGCCGCTGATACTGCGTTCAGGGCCAAGGATGTGGCTAAGCTTCGAGAGATGCTTCTGGAATATCAATTGGACGAGCACCAACAACTCATTCAAGTGTACTTGCAAAAATTGAACGCCTAATAGACTAATATACATCAATCTCGATAACAATTTGAACTAAGTACACTTCCCCGTCTGTCTCAATTGTCTGAATGTTACAGAGCAGTACCCCTCCCTTCTCTTTCCTTTGATCTGCTCCTCCATTTTTTAGGTCATCAACTCGATTGTCACGATGTAGGTCTCGAGAGAAGATGAACCGTACCATAATTCAGTTTCTATGTCTGTAATTTGGATGCAGGTTATGTAGTGGCGGTAGAGGCGGTGGAGGTCTTGCGGCTTCTACGCTCAGCCTAGCAAATAACATGACAACACACAGAATCGAACCCACAATTTGTGTAAAAGTTTGCTTAAAAGACCATATCTGGTTCATTATATCATAAATCTTCATGGAACTCATATACTAAGTATTATAAGGTACTCAAAGTGTGATGGTAGTAAACTAGATGACGTACTTAGTATTTCCAATCAACAGTAACATGATATTCCTTACGTACTGCATACACAATCTACTCTGCATACACATTCTATTCCTGCATATAGTGCAAATACAGCAATACAGCCTTAGTTACTTCAAATCTGAAGTCAACACGTCCGAAGATTTATCTAAGATACTATTGATGATAAAGAATTTTATACAGCAAATAGAAAGTCTATACCTATTTTTCCTGATTTTATATCATATTTTGAAGTTGTTCATGAGAAAATTCAAAAAAATCCTATTTGCTACTCTAAATACTATTAACACCGCATACGTTCCAGTGGTGTATCCTAAATCTCTTTAGAGATCATATACGTGATGAAATGCTTGATCGAAACCATATGCTCATGCAATCACTGTGTGCAGAACCTCAAACTAGAAGGCGTGATATCTGTATGAGCGTTATCATACGAACCCTCCTAAGCCGCCCAAACCAAATAGACGTACTCGAAGACTACTAAAATGCTATCAAAATTGAGCTGGTGACTTTTTTAGTGCTTATTTCAACTCACCTTCTTGTATCTTGCATTTCGCTAATGCACCTGCATATAGGAATTGTACGTGAACGAAGTATTACAACTCTCATGTCTCTGTTACAAGCATCTCAGGTCAACTTCAATGCTCATATGTTGAAATAGACTACGTCACAAACTCAGAATCGTGCTTAAAAAAATTTGCAAAAAAAAAAAAAAGTTTTTTTTGTACCTAAAACCTAACCTAGATTCATCAATTTGGAAGTGAGCTTCCCCAAATTCACCTCTTACATACTTCCAGTGTTAACAAATTTTATGGAATAAAAGGTTTGATTTTATCGATTTTTCCTGATTTTATATTCAACTTTTTAGTTTTTGGGTGTAAAATCAAGAAGAATTCGAATTGCTGTTAGAATTACTATTTGAGCAGTATATATCACAGTGGTGTTGTTCAAATCTGTCTGGAGTCCAATATAAGTCTGGAATAGTCATGTTGAAGTTACATATGTCATGCAGACGAAACTCCCTGTGCAGGCATGAATTTTGCAAGCATCACAGGTGTATGTGCTAGCCATTGGGAAACTTGTCAAACCAAATAGAGTCTACAACAACTACAATGGTGTTGGTCTGAAAAAGCTACTCACTCTCGAATATCGTGTCACAACTCAAAGTGTTGTTGAGTTTCACATCAATTTTAAACTCCTACATACAAACCTCTCAAGTAGACAAACTGTTCCTGGTGAGCTCCTGCATATAGATGGGAGCCTCTCAAATAAACGGACTGTCTCTTGTGAGCTCCTACATACAAACCTCTCGAGTTGACGTCTCAGTTGTACTCCTAATGGAAGTCTAACTTGCAACAGGTCCAATGTCAATAGCAGGTTCGTAGTCACGACTGTATACGTGAGTACAGATTAACATACCCCAGATGAAACATGCGATACTCTGCAAACATAGAAAGTTTAGTTTTCGAGGGCAACTACTAGACTTATCGCATAGACTATAAGTTGGTCACTTGCCCCGATGATAACCAGCATTCCATCATGAGTATCTCACCTAGATCTTCCAGCGTCACTGTGGTTGACGATGATGACCTTCCTTCTTCTCCCAGGTATGAGGCACAAATCTTTATGCTTGGCCAGTACTTCCAGCATGGAAATTTGGCTGAAGCCGCTGAAATCGCTGGAGTTCCTAAAGAAATTGCCAAAATAGCTGTTCAAAAAGAGCAATCCCAAACTGATAAAATCCCAATGGAACACGCTGATAGAGAGGCACTTAAGCGGATCCTTGAGTCGCTCGACGAAGATTCTGTCGACCCTATAGTCGTGGACTTCTTGAAAGCTAACTGTGAGCCTTGGACCCCTGCAAGAATCTTTGAGTCTAGCTAGTTAATTTAACTATGTACTTATGAAAGAATGAAAAATTCCAAAACCTATGACTATTATGTCCCATATCTGTCGTTTGTAACACTCGATAGAATGCATTGTTTTATATGGAAAAAACTAGGAACCGCCAGCGGCTCTAATCGATTTTATTTTTGCAACTTCAACCGACCATTCTTGACGTGCCCCCCATGGTCACCTTCAACCCCAGTGAGGAAATCGGGCACATGTTTTGAGTCAAACACGCCAAGATCCGTATCATCAGCAAGCTCATGAAGGCCACCAAACACGTCAGATCCTGTGAACGTCATGACAATCCCCAGAGGCTTCAGATTAATAGCATCGTCCATAACAAATTGTACTCTCTGTACCGGCGCCAAACTATCGTAACGCTCACGTTTTGTATCGAGGTTAAGGAGACGACGTTTCTGGAGCTGATCACCCGTCATTTCAAACGGAATTTCTGAATTGATAACCCCATCAGCGGTACCAGTATATCGGAGATTATTTGCCCGCTCGAGAGCACTAAGCTGTTTCAATTGAGCGTTCGCTTCTCCCAAATCAAGGCGGTTCAGCTCATGGTCTGGTCGAGTAGCTAACGGAATGGGGTCAACTTTACCATCAGCGTACGCAGTATAGGCTCCCATGGCCTGAGCAAACCGTGAGTTGGCAAAATGCACCGTCATCGACTCTAACGAGTCCATCTCTGATGCCTGTTCTTCCGGTACAACATTAATGACATCAGCGGAGTTTTGAGGGAGACACCGCAGTATCAGCTGGATCACGGTCTTGGTAAGTCCCAGCGGTACTTGTTTGGCGCTGGTGACAAAGATATGGGCGGAATTGGTGGGGATAGCCAAGATGATGCCTCGGGCTCGAGACCTGACTCTGGTAGTGATAAACAACATGATTCTCACTAATGAGAGCGGTAATGCTGGGTGGCGACACAGATAGACGTGGACATCTTGGTAGGGAGCAAGATCAATGGCTAGACGCTCGCAAAAGCTTGCCATGTGAAGAGGCGCCACATGGGGCTTCCCTTCTCGATTACGGACAGTATAGCACCGCCACCATAACTGGGTTTCGGCATCGACCACCATCTGACACTCTGCTTGCGCCATTTGCCTCATTGTGAGCCCCTCGGGGAATAAGGTTTTCTCGTGGCCAGAATACCCTTTGAACTTCTCTGGTAGGCTAAGCCGCCATTTGTTGGCTATAAGCTCACGTGCCAGACCGTAATTAAGCTTGTCGAGGATGGCATCAGCATGGCGGCGATCGGGTAAGCGGTAGTCGTCAGCGAGCCTCATTTGTTGTCAGAAGACAGACGCGGTCGCGTCGATAGTATGGAGTAAGATTTCTGGGTATGAGCCCGGGGACAACACCACTAGGTTTGTACCTTCTTAAGGTGAGATCAGCCTACCCCATGACACCAGCATAAAATCAGTGAATTCAAATATCCAATAGTTATTTCTGATAGCTAATGATGAAATCAACCGAAAATTTACTCCAAAACACTAATATTCTTGTTATATGGCCTAGCTCATCGCGGATGGTAGCGCGGGGGCATCGCGCACCATAACCTACAGAGGCCTCCCCCAGTCGCATAGAAACCTCAGCCATGGCCGAATCATCCACGAACAAGGACGATGGCCTCGATCGCAAGACTCTCTTTGTGCGGCTGATCCCCTTTGAAGCTACTTCTGATGATTTGCAGGAGTACTTCTCCCAATTCTGTCCCGTGAAGCACGCAGTGGTGGTCAATGACGAGAACAAGAACCTGAGAGGTTTCGGGTTTGTGTCGTTTGTTGCTGAAGACGACACGTTGACGGCGCTTGTCGAAGCCAAGAAGACCAAGTTTCAGGACCGGTTCTTGCGTGTGGACATCGCTAAGCGTCGTGACCGTAAACGGGGAGAAGGCGAAGAACCCAAGCCTAAGGTGGCTCCCGTGGAAAAGAGAAAGGCGAGACTCATTGTGAGAAACTTACCGTGGTCGTGTAAGGACGGCTCGGTTTTGAAGAAGGTTTTCTCCAAGTACGGGGCGGTGGCCGATGCCTATATCCCGAGAAAGAGTGGTGGTCAAATGTGTGGTTTCGGGTTTGTGGTGATGAAGAAACAGGCTGCGGCTAATAAGGCAGTCAAGGAGAGCAAGGGGCTTAAAATTGACGGTCGTGAAGTCGCCGTTGACATCGCCATGGAGAAGTCTAAATGGGAATCTCGTACCGAAGAAGAAATCGCCGCTGATGAAGCTGAAGATGACGAAGAGGACGATGAAGACAAGGACGATGAAGATGAAGTCATGGAAGACGCTGAAGACAAAGCTGACTCTGACAACGATGACGATGACGATGACGATGACGATGAAGATGATGGGTCTGACTCGGAATTCGATGACCTCAACAAAGTCGACCCTAACGCCGAAGAAGAAGAGCTTAAACTTGATGATGACGATGACGATGAAGAAGAGGAAGAACCTGCGCCTCGTAAAAAGGCTAACCGTCAAGAACCGTTTACCATTTTCGTGCGGAATATCCCTTACGATGCTGATGAAGATACACTTAAAGAGCACTTTGAACGGTTTG
This sequence comes from Diutina sp. Y7414, assembly GCA_037042415.1. NCBI lineage: Eukaryota > Fungi > Ascomycota > Pichiomycetes > Serinales > Debaryomycetaceae > Diutina > Diutina sp. Y7414. The sequence goes on from JAXQKI010000080.1 coordinate 48,402, forward strand.
GTGCCGTCAAATACGCTTTACCCGTAAGAGACAGAGTCACTGGTTTTGCTAAGGGGCTGGCATTTGTGGCATTTGTCCATAAGAACGCTTACGATAAGTGTCTTGACGATGCCCCTTCGCAAGCGCTGACCTCCGTATTGATCCCCGACGACGTGCTGAGCGACTACGTGTACCAGGGCCGCATTCTTCTGATCACGCTGGCAGTGGACCGCAGTCTGGCTCTGAGGCTTGAAGAACGTAATAGTCAGCGCCGACAAATGGAGATGGGCAAGGCGCCCAAGGAGAAGGATAAGCGTAACTTGTTCTTGCTTAACGAAGGGCGGATCACCGCCAACTCGGCGCTTGCCAAAGTGATCACTGCCGGTGACTTGGCGATCAGAGAACAGCTGTATAAGCTGAGAGTGCAACAGCTCAATAAGAACCCGTCGCTCCACATGTCGTTGACTCGTCTTGCCATCCGTAACTTACCGCGACAGATGAACCTGAAGGGGCTTAAAGCTTTAGGGAGAAAAGCCGTGGTCCAGTTTGCTACTGAAGTGAAGCAAGAGCTTAGACAGCCGCTTAATAAGGAAGAAGTCAACCGTTCAGTGAAACACAGATACGGTGAGAACGGCGACAAGGAGAAGGAAAAAGAAGCTGCCGAAGCTGAAGAAAAGGATAAGAAGCGTAAGACTAAGAACACGGGTGTGGTGAAGCAAGCTAAGGTGATTATGGAAGTTAAGGGTACCGGTGAACACGGCAGACTGAGAGGGTACGGTTTTGTTGAATTCAGAGACCACAAAGCAGCGCTTATGGGGCTCAGATGGCTTAATGCTCACGAAGTCACCAAAGACGAAATCTTAGCTGGTTATGATGAAGAAGAACGCAAAGACATTCAGATCGACGGTAAGTCGCGTCGCTTAATTGTTGAGTTTGCCATTGAAAACTCACAAGTGATTAAGAAGCGTCACGAGCGGTACCAGGCTCTGAGAGACCCTGAACGTAAACGTCGCCGTGAGGAGAAGCAGGAGGAAGAACAACTGCGGAAGAGACTGAAGCAGGATAAGCGTAAGGGTGGTAAGAAGGGTAACATGAACAAGGGGCCTAAACCGGCTAAGTCTGAAGACAAAAAGCCAGAGAAGGAACAGGCGCCCGACCACGTGAAGCGGATCATCGCTCAAAAGCGTCGCCAACGCAAGAATAAGTAGACACTAATTACAGGTTTGAGATATAGGATGGCTTTCAGAAGCTAGTCGTCACACATTAGGAATAGATACATATCCGGGAGTTTAAGTGTACAAAATGCGGTAGATCCAGATCGTTACAGGGGGGGGCGTTCGTCACAAGAAGTAGTCGCTGCGGTTCTGCTTCAGGGCGTTGTTCTTCACCATCAAGTCGCCGTCCTCGACCGCGGAGAAGATCTTGAAGTTGGGGTCAAGGTCTTCGTCCACCTGCATCACCAGGGCCACGTTGCCGCACCGGTAGCAGTAGTTGGGCGCCAGCCACACCGTGACGACGTCCTTGTCCTTGAAATGGTAGCGGAACCCTTCCATCACCAACTGGTGGGCTCTGGCGATCAATTGAAGATTATTGATGTGGTTGAACTCCCGCAGCACTTTCAGCCCGAATAACCAACCAGCACCACGCGGCAGCACCGCCCAGGTGTCGACATTATCCGGGTCTGACCACACTAAGTCGCAAAAGCCGCCTTCGTGGGGTACTTCTTGGGCACGACTCAATACCCGAATCTGGTCCAACATCCTCACCTCTGGCAGCAAACCTCCGTGGACACAAAGGATCTTACCGTCAATAATCGCTGCAAGTGTCAAAAAGTCGAATACTTGGCAGCAGTATTTCCACACGGTGGTGCTACCGTATTTGTTAAGACACTCTTCGTAGAAACCATAGACCTGGGTGATTTGACGCAGTTCATGGTTCCCCCGCACCAACGTGATTCGGTGGGGGTATTTCACTTTCAATACCATCAAAAGAGTAAACGTTTCCAACGAGAAATAGCCCCGATCGACATAGTCGCCAAGGAAGATATAATTATTCTGGTTGTCGTCGCTGGGGATGCCACCGGATATTCTAAACAACTCCAAGAGGTCGTGGAACTGGCCGTGAATGTCACCACACACCGTCACCGGCGACTGCACTGGCTGGATGTTCAGTTCCTCCATCAACAACTCCTTGACGAGCTCGCACAACTGCTTCATGTCCAGCTCGGAGAGAGCGATGCATTTCTTGATTTGTTCCAACCACTGGTCCGGACCTCGCTCACCCATGATTGCTTTGGTTGTAGTGGTGGGGGCAATGGGGCAATGAGGGAAGAAGTGTGGGTGGGATTGGATCTGGCAAAAGCCTGTGAGTGTCAACTTTTTTTTGGTGAGAGTCACGTGAGCATGTCCCAAGAATTCTAACTCTATTAAACGAATTAAGGTGGGAGTACACGATAAGCTAAGCGGTTGTAGGCTAATCAAATGGTAAAATGATAGAGTTTTCGATGCAACCATAAATTTACTATGGAAGAATTCAATTTGTTTTTTGCTCTGGTGGTTTGACTTCATCGATGACGTCAGTGGGGATACCGCGCGGGGCAAATCGATGGCAAAAAGCTGTGTAATTAATTATATATACTTATAGCCGAGTGACATCGTGACTAAGATCAATGATTAATTTGACAAGCAAGTGAGACCGCCGGTACCGGTCTAATTTACGATGCTGACGACGCTTAAGTTTGGCGATCCGCTGCTGATGACGCGCTTTAAGCTGGTCCAATTGCGCTCGGTGCACTGCTTGAATCAGATCATCTTGGGCGTTAGCATCAGCGTCATCAATTAATTTAGAGGAGTCATCTGATTGAGAATTTGCCACCTCTACTGGATTAGGGGGAACTGGGGCTGAGGTTGGAGCTGAGGTTGGGGCAGGAGTCTCAATGGTCACAGTATTGTCAGCAGCGGTGCTCGGAGCCGACTTTGCGTCTCCACTGCTGCTGCTACCGTTGCTGATGGGATCAGAGGTATCAGCAGTCACCGGGATGGCGTCCACTGACTCTGCTGACTTTGGACTGGTTTCAGTGGGCGAAGTTATCTCAGGAACAGGCTCAGACTCAATCATATCACTAACATTCATCTTATTATTATTAGTAGTAGTAGCAGTGGCCAGTTCCTCCTTGTTAGTATCCTCTGCCTCAAGGTCGACATAGGTAATAGCAGTATCTGAAAGCAACATAGCGATCGACTCGGGTCTATTATTGTTACTCATGGAAAGCATAGATATTGGGTAGTTATCATCATGAGGATATCTTCACCAATTTATAATTGTAGATGGCTGCTGAAACCCAACTGCAGTCGCTGTAGTACTCACACGACTCTGGTTTCAAAGACACTCTTCGGGCATTATCTTTTTCGTTGTGCATTTCTCAAACCATAATAGTGGGTCGCCCTTGACGCTAGTCTGATACACCCACCTGCCACTATACAGCGCGCACCAAGACAATTTTCACCATCACCGATGTTGAGAGCCGTCCAAGGGAGAGCCCTCCACACCACACGACAGGCGGCGAAAAGCTTGCCCCTGTCGTCGCTGATGAAGTCGGACAAGCTGTGGGGGAACGACGCCCCCAAGTCCCGCTCGCTGGACCTTTTCCGCTTGGCCCAGCTGATCGAAGAAAAAGCGCCCCCGCTCGAAATCGCCCCTAAGTTCCTGAAGAAGTTCCTGGTGGGGCAAGCGATCGACCCGTTCGACTTCTCGATGCACCGGGTCAACATGGACAACAAGCAGGCCCAGCTCCGGCGCCAGAAGAAGGAGGACCCCTTTGACACCTTGGGGCTCGACCCGCTGACGTTGTACACGATGCCCGAGGTGTTGTCGATGTTCTTGCTGTCTACGGGTCAAATCTTGCCCCGGGCGGTCACCGGCTGTCTGGCGGCGAACCAGAAGAAGTTGAGTAACGCCATCAAGACGGCGCGGGCGTGTGGGTTGTTATCGCTGACTCACCGCCACATCTCCGAGCTTCCCCTGCGTAACATTTAGACGTCAACAACAACTGTATATAGGATCAATTTTTTAATGCAAAAATTAAGTGTATTGGAATTATATTATGCTATTGGGGCTTGGTCATCGCCTGAGCCTTTTTCTTTAATCTCATCTCAAGGCGGGTCTTTTCAAACTGGAGCTGGTCATTTTTAGGGGAAGAAGAACCGTAGCTCATGGTGATTTTGAGGTCGGGGTTATGTTTAGCGTTAAGCTTGTTTCCAGTCTCATAGAGGGCAAGATCATCGTCTCGCACTTGGTAGAGAGTGTAGCTGTCACTGATCAAATTGTGGACAAATTCATAGCGACTATGAGGAGGCAGAGTTCTCTGTTCAATCGGGTAGTGGAGGAGAAGCGAAAGCAGTTCACTGAAATCGCCTACCACCAATTGAGTCTTCACTTGAATAACAAGAGAGATCACCATGAAATTGATAAGATCAGGAAGACTGGCACCTAACAGTTTAGCAGCAATCATCCGGTCCCATACCAGCAGAGCCGTGGCGAGTTCGCCTACTTCTCGAAGAAGTAATAGCCGGAAGAATCTAATGATCCAAAGCTGAGACTCGAGTTTAAGCTTGGAAATCAAGTGGTAATGGATCACTTGGTCCACTTTCATAAGCTGGACGTTAAACTTATCGATTGCTTGCCATAATGCTGGCTCCAGTTCATAGTACAGGCCAATGATACCCCCCTCAACGACGAACCGATTGAAACATGTAAACACGTCGTGAGCCAAGTATTTGCGGTTATACATCGAGAGGATTTTGCGGTCATTCCCCGTGACTTTATCGAGTGGCACCTCCACCAGTTCGCGGTATAAATTGACCAAAATCAACCCCATCACTTCGTGGAACCCCTGTTTGTAACCGACATTTGAGTTACATTTCAGCCACACGTAGAGTAAATGGATAAGCATCCGTTTATATTTGATACTCCCTTCCAGATTGAAGAAAGGTACCCCTGGAAATAGCCGATCGATATCAACGATAATCGTCAGCAATAGGTCGACGTCCTCATCAGTGAATCGTAGTTTGGGACCAGGAGAGGGACTTCGTGATAACAGTAACGGGTCAGAGTCACACAGAACTCGAGCCAAGTTGGTTTTACCCATTTTCATCGTCGACGGGTTCCTCTTCACTGGGGTGCGGAACTTATCCATATAGAACGTCGAATCGGACGGTAGTCGGTGCCAGGGTACCACCAAGTCGGCTCGTGTCGAGAGCTCGTGCCACACTACTCGAGTATCGCCGAGCTTGCTTTCCCACGTCTTGATATCGAGCAGATCGGTGATGAGACACACTTTCCACGCTAGCGTCCGGCTGAAGTTCCCCCGCATCGGCGAGTACTCCAGCCGGAGCACCATCTGTTTGAACTGGGCGACGTTGCCCTTGCACAGGTCCAAGCTGAGAAGCACGGTGGCGATGATGTCCTCGGCCTTCATTCGCTGGTCTCTTCTCTCGGTGGTGGGTCCGCCTTTGAACTGCCGCGCATGGCTATCGCGCCCTCGACGCATCGAAAGCGGGGAGGGCGACTGGGACCACCTTCCAAGTGACACAAGACCATAACTAGTAAACTAATATGATTATCGAAAATCGAGTCCTTTTGAAAGAATGTTGAAATTTAAGATGACTGATATATAGGCTTGATGAAGATCGGAGACACTTCACCGATAGTATCAGGAGCGGGGAGCGTATTCATATCCAGCCACAATTTAGTTTAACGACAACTTCCATTGAAGAACAAATTCTAGAGATCAATCTAATTAGTGTGGTGTGGTTTCTTGGCTCACATTGACAGGCTTCGAGAATTGCTATATTTAGCTTTTCTATTAGGTTTGCGTGTCCGCGTGTCTCACTTGGAGCGATTTCACCTCATTTAGCGTACATTTCCAAATTTCTCTCCTACGATGATGCAATGCCACTAAAACTTTATGGACGTACGAGGCCAGAGGCGGTGGGTCGCCATTATTTGGTTAATTGCTCTAAACCCTATTTTTTTTTCCGTTTTTTTTTTTTTTTTGGCCGATTCACCCAGCCCCCCACGTTTATAGGGGGACGGTTTTTCCATTGCGAATCCGCATTCCTCTTCCCCTCCGATAATAGCGATGAGTGACGAAGAAGCCCTCCAAAAGCAATTCGAGAAATTGGCCGAATGTGAAACCGCCATGGCCAAGGTCGACAAGGAAGTCGAACAATTCCGCATCGACAAGCTGGCGGCTCTCTTTAACCAGCGCCGCGATATCGTTCGGGAAATGCCCAAGTTCTGGTACATCGCCCTCGCCGAACATGAGGACTTTGTCGACTTGATTGCCATGGAAGACCTTAAATTTTTGGAAGATGTGAAGGATATCTATGTTGATTACCAAGATGTTGACCACTTTACCATCACGTTTGAATTTGACGGTGAATTGGTGCCTAAACAGACCGTGACCAAGAAGTTCACCGTAACCACCGAAGACGGCGAAGATAAGATCACCTCGGAAGCCGTGGCCATTGAGTGGCCTGAGGAGCTTAAGGAGATTAACCCTAAGTTGATTAAAGAGTCCAAGGGGACTGATTTGTCTAAGGAAGATAAGGCTAACTACCGCACGGGGATGAGACTGCTTTTCGCCTGGTTCGACTGGACTGGTGAGAAACCCGGTAAGGAGTTTAGAGAGGGTGACGAATTGGCTCGGGTTCTAGCCAACGACATTTATGTCAATGCCGTCAAGTACTACACGGTGGCGTTACAAGACGACGGCGAAGACGTCGAAGTCGACTCCAGTGAAGGCGAAGAATTAGACCTTGAAGACGATGACGAAGACGATGACGACGAACAACCGAAAAAGAAGCAAAAGACGGAATAGACTTTGTAGGGAGAATATATTAATACACTGTTATCTCTATACGCATTTAGGCCTTGGTGGGGAGTTGTTGGGCGTTGTCGCGCGATTGCTTCTGCTTAGCCACGGCGTAGACCAAACCGGCCAAGAACCCGATGAAGATCGACGACACCGACCAGAAGTTGATGGCGGCGTCGAAGAAGATGAGCCCCAGCAACGCAATGGGCAACTTGTTCAAAGCGCCCACCATCGAGTAGGTGGTGGACGAAGTAACCCGCACACACCACGCCGAGCAGTAGGAAATACCCACCGACGACGCACCGGATAAGATCATCGCGGCGATGGTGGCGTTTCTGTTGTCGGCGGGGAAGTTGAGGGCGACGTTAGCGGCGCTCCAGTCTTCAAACAAGAAAGTAGCGATGAGCAAAATGGGGAGCGACAACAAGTTGTTGTAGTACATGGTGTCGAAGTCCTTGAAGTTGGTCAACTTGATTCTCTTTCTCATGTACAACACAAACGCCGCAGACGAGAAGCAGTTGAGGAACATCCAGAGGTAGCCCAAGTAAAGGTCGTAGGTGTCGGTGTCCAGCTTGGCGGCGTCCATGTCCCCCCACCACGCGATGACGGAGGAGAACACCATCAACAAGAACGAGCCCAACGCCATCAGGGTCACCTTACCCCCGAACCAGATCACTTCACCGTAAGCGATCAAAATAATGGTCAAGTTCTTGAAAATAGTGTACACGGGGATGGAAAGGTACTTCAACGCCTTCAGCGACGTGTAGATCATCGCCACCAACAAGATGGCGATGGGAGACCACTTTTTGGCCTCGTCCTTGTTGAATTGACGGTAGGTGATCACCCCCAACAGCTTGAGGACAAAGATGGTGGCGAGACACACCAACAGCTGCACCGCCAACAAGAAGAAGTTGAGGTTGAACGAGAACCCCAGCAACACGTACTTGTTGGTCACGGTCATGAGGATCGACAGCGCACAGTAGGCGAGGATCGAGATGGGCGCCGAGTTGGCGACGGAAGCGGCAGCGTCCATTTGGCTAAGTCGTGGTCGTCGGTGGCGTAAAAGGTAAACGAGCTGGCCCACGAGGTATAACGAGACAACACCCATTTTTTAGCCCACGATTTTTCACCATGAGGTGGCCGGAAAAAATGGGCCGGGACACGACCCCCCGACCGCGCGGCGACAGGAGCCTGCCGACGCGTCCATAAACAATGCTGTCAGTAAAGCACTGCCACCCCCCTGAAGAGTAGTAGCTGTTGATAGGCTTATAGCTAGATCAGTCAGTTGTAGGCTCAGAAGGTCTTTGTGAGAGTCAGTTGGAAATAGCAAGGTCCATTTACGAGGCTCGGGTTTCCGTTTCGGTGATGGCTACAAAAAAGCAACCTCGGAGGCTGTGGCGAGCATCGAGGTGTCCCGCGGTACCTTACGTGATGAGTGTGTCGCGGATGTGGCGATGGCCATTATGAGCCATGGCCAATCGGTTAAATCGTCGTTTTCAACACGCCAAAACCTAAACAAAAGGGATACACGTGGCGCCTCAGCGTTCCTGTGATAACAGATAAGAGTCTTTCAAAAGGCATGGTTCAGCGTGATCGCAGTAGTCTTTTCAAGTGAATTTATTCATGAATTTTCTGAATACGAAATGTAAGTTATTCCGACATTAGGCGTAAGCGTGTCGCCGACTTGCTGATTGGACATACCGAGACTTTATTGGACACTGTAGAATGCTTCTTTAGTAGAGCTATACGATTTTCAAAATGGAAGTGGACGAAAAGACTAATTGTAAATCATTAGCAGTACTTTTGATGTGATATGGAGAAGATCTGCTAGGCGTGTTTAAATTTCAAGCCTTAAGATATCAGGCAACATTTCGCATAAACATGGCATACGAACGACAGGCTAGGAAACCGTTAAGAAGATGACATGACTAATTATTCCGAATGTTAGAAGAAGATTTCAGCTTCAACAAATACTAAATGAAAGGTCAGCTATCAGATCTAGTGAACATATAGTAGTTTTCAATAGTTTGGATGAGTTTTGCTCAATTCAAAAACTAAGTCTTCAGAGTCTAACTCCCACGAGACCTACGTTGTTTTTCTAATTACGTATCCATTCGTTCTATTTGGTGTCTATAAATTATTTCTAGGGTTATTTCGACGACGTCACGGGTAGTCGCCCCCGTTGTAGATGCTGATATCAGTTTCGGCCTTGATGTCGACCATGTCGCCGACGTCGATGCACAGGTCGACCAGGAACCCGCTATCTTTTATCCGTTGGTTTTGGGCGCGAATCGTCTCCAATTCCTTAAGGTACTCACGTTCCTGACCAGTGATGTAGTTGCCGGTAAACACGCCAACTTCAAACTGGTTGATCTCAGCACCTTTGCAGCACTCGATAAGGTCTTCCAAGTCCTGGTAGATCACTCGGTCGGCGCCAATCACTTCGGAAATCTCATCCTCATTACGGTTGAAACCCACAAGCGCCTTAGTATCGGCCAAATCAATCCCGTAGATGTGATTATAACGGATGGGAGGAGCACACAGAGCGAAGTACACTTTCTTCGCCCCTGCTTCCCGAGCCATAGCGACGATTTCCTTCAGCGTGGTGCCTCGGACGATGGAGTCGTCGACCAACAACACGTTGCGGCCTTCGAACTCCAGTTCCATGGCGTTCAACTTACGCCGCACACTCAGCTTACGCTCCTTCTGGTCGGGCATGATAAAAGTACGACCGATATACCGGTTTTTCACAAACCCTTCGCGGTAAGGTAATTGGAGCAGCACGGCACACTGTAACGCCAGAGTTCTCAGAGTATCGGGAACGGGGATCACAGCATCGATCTCAAGGTCACCTAATGTGCGGATCTTATCGGCAAGCTTGTTGCCCATTTCGATCCGCAGCCGGTACACCAGCACCCCGTCCAACACCGAATCGGGACGAGCGAAGTAGACGTACTCAAAGATATCGGGAGCAAACACCGTCAGCTCCACCAATTGACGGAATTCAGGCTTTTGCTTAGTATCCTTACGGATGATAACGGCTTCACCAGGACGGATATCTCTAAACTCCTTGAAACCGTGAGCAGTGAGCACCACCAGTTCCGAAGCTAACATGTAGTCCGTAGTACCGTCACTATTGTTTCTTTCACCGAAAAGCAACGGACGAATACCGTTAGGGTCACGGAACCCGATGACGCCGTAACCGGCTAACATCGCGGTACAGGCATAGGCACCACGGGCCATCTCCATCGTTTGCTGGATAGCAGTGAAAATGTCATCATTATTCACTCTCCGCTTGTTAAACTCTTCGAGCTTAGCCGCAAACAAGTTAAGCAAAAGCTCCGAGTCCAGTCCAGTGTTAATATGGCGGTGAACTTCAGTATCCATAAACTGTCTGAGCTCCGCCAGATTGACGAGATTACCATTGTGAGACAAGGCAATCCCGTAGGGCAGATTAACGTAGAAAGGTTGTGCTTCCAGCCCCAGCAGCGAGCCCGCCGTCGGGTAGCGGAGGTGGCAAATGCCCATCGACCCGATCAAATTGTTCATTCTCTGCTGGGTGAACACGTCCCGGGCCATGCCGTTACCTTTACACTGGTAGAAACGGCCTTTGGCGCCACAGGTGACGATACCGGCGGCGTCCTGGCCCCGGTGCTGGAGAAACATCGCCCCTTCAAACAACTCGGGGGCGACGTTGCGGCGGCTTTCAGGGGCTAACACCACCCCAAGGATCCCACACATGATAGTCTTTGATGATTTGGTTGCTTTTGAATTGGGAAAAGCGATGCCGGGTAAGATCAGGCGGGCGGATTAAATTTGAGGGTTTGGCGGGACCTACTCACTCGGTGGGGATGGTCCCGAGTCAATATATAATATAGTGGGCGCGACCTGCACCTTGGCTCACTAATCAAATATCGGCCATGGCAAAATCTTTTTCACTCCCGCTTTAGTCATTTACGATGGCGGCAGAGAAAAAAAAGGAATGGGCCATCGCCGGAAGGAACGTGGTCGAACGGCTTGGCTCACGTAGAAGCGTCTAGAGGGAGGAGAGAGTCACGGCTAATTACTGCCGACCGTCACGCAGCTGCGATAATTAAGGTGTAATATTAAATGTGTGGGGCGGGACGTAGGGTGCCATGTACTACTGCCTGTGGGTGTAGCGCCCGCATGGGTGCGCGGGTTGGTTTTGTTCGGAGACATGAATTTTTCGTCGCCCGTGCTGTGGTTGAGATTTTTTTTGTTGCGAGCGCGGGAATTAGGAATTGACAGAAAACGTCAGGTGTGGCTACAACATGGCTACAAGTAAAACATCCTCTGAATCGTTTATTGCAAATAGAGGAAAGAAAAAAAAAAAACATAAAAGGGGGAAAAACAGGTCTGGTTGAAAAAAAGAACACTCCAGACCGCAAAAAAACCCCTCAAGGGATTATCGTATCTGTCACCAGATACGTATAGATTTTTTTTTTGGGATTTTTCAAAAGGGATTTTCTGGAATAAAATCAAGCAAACAAACAAAATAAAGCACAAAACCTCATCTATAATTTCGTAACTCGTTATAGTGTACACGGGTGGTGAAGATCATGGGGGAAGTGGGTTATAGGTCATACTGTCATGGTAGTAAAATGATGGTGGTGATTTTTCATTGGGGAGATATGACCTTAAAGCCAGTGAGAACCAATCACTGCTGCTGCGGTTGTTGCGGCGGCTGGTGTGGCTGTTGGAACTGGGCAGGGTACTGTTGAGGGAACCCTTGAGGCGGGAACTGGCCCGGAGGAGGGTAGTATTGTTGAGCTTGCGGGTGGGGCATACCTTGAGGGATACCTTGAGGCACACCTTGGGGCACACCTTGAGGCAACCCTTGAGGAGGTAAGCCGTGAGGCGAAGCGACATGTTGAGGCTGTTGCTGTTGCTGTTGCTGAGGTGCCGGAGGTTGTTGGCCGGGCTGGCCCTTGTATTCGTAGCCCTTGCGTCTATTGTTGGTGGCGTTGGGCAATTCCTCAAGCTTGAAGGGACGAGGCACATTTTCCTCATTTTCCGCCACGTACAAGTTGCGGTCGATCTGGGCGGGGATGGGCTTAATTTCGGTGCCCAATTCTTGTTCGATCTTGTACAACAGGTAACGGTCGTTCCACGACATCAAGTTGATGGCAAGACCCAAGTGGCCGAACCGACCACTACGCCCGATACGGTGCAAGTAAGTTTCCGCAGTCTTCGGGAAGTCGAAGTTGATGACGACATTGACCGCCTGGATGTCGATACCACGGGTCAAAAGATCCAGACACACGAGGTTACGCACTTTCCCTTGGCGGAACTCGTGGAACACTTTGTTTCTTTCTTGTTGAGGCATCTTGGCGTGCAGGTAGTAGCACGAGTAGCCCAATTCGGTGATCTTTTTCGCCAACAATTCCACCCGGTTCGTCAGGTTGCAGAAGATGATCAGCTGGTTGATTTGTAGCTTGGAGAATAACGTGTTGAGACAGTGCAATTTCTGTTTCTCTTCGACAAACGCGTAGAATTGCGAGATCCCGCGGAGGGTCAATTCGTCCATAAGGTTGATTTCGTAAGGCTTGGTGAGGTGCTGGTCCATGAACGACTTAACCGCCAACGGGAACGTCGCCGAGAACAAGAGCAGCTGGCGCTGCTTAGGGAAAAACGCCAAAATCTGTTCGATGATCGCCTTAAACTCACGCGACAACATCTTATCGGCTTCGTCCATGACAAAGATACCACACTCGCTTAAGTCGGCGACTTTTCTCAGCGCCAAGTCCAACACTCTCCCCGGGGTACCCACAAGCACGTGCACCGGCTCCGACAACCGCACAATGTCATCACGCAACAGGGTACCACCGGTGGTCACCATACATTGGATTTGCAAATGCTTGCCGAGCGTGCGCACCACTTGCGACGTCTGCAACGCCAACTCCCGCGTCGGCACTAATATGAGCGCCTGGATCTTGGCCACTTTCGGCTTGATTTGCTGTAACGTAGGGATGATGAACGACGCCGTCTTCCCAGTACCGTTTTTGGCCCGGGCAAGCACGTCGCGGCCGGCCAATGCCATGGGGATCAGCTCTTCTTGAATGGGCGACGGCTTCTCAAAGCCGGCCTCGAAAATGCCCATGAGGAGCTCGCGTTTGAGGCCAAAGTCTTCGAACGACTTGCCCTTGGTGTTGAGCACATCCTCGGTTTGTGGACGCGTGTCCTTGGGCGGTAAATTCAAATTCTGTTTCCAGTCACTCATCGCACTGGGGGTGGAAGTTTCAAGCGGTCGTTATCTGACGGGGTTAGTCGCTATTTGCTAGGTGGCGAGTAAAGTGAGTGGATTGGCTTCTTTCGACGATATAAAATTTTCAGTGCGAAGTCACGTGGAAATATGGGTGGGGCTCATAACGACTACAACCACCCCTTGATATGGGTATTCGGGGTATCAATCGTATATTGCTTTGTTATGCTAAATATGCTTAAAATGCTTAGTATGCTATAGGGTGTGTTTAGAGTTGGGGATGCTGGTGGATGTCGTCGTCGGGTCGGACAATGAAATAGGCGAGACGGGGGTCAACTCCCGCTGCTTCCATCTGAGGGAGCATCGGGGCGACGATGGCATCGTCGTTGACGGTATAAAGAAGGCCCTGGGCGCTTAGCTCAGCGGTATTAAGATTAAACGGGAACACACACGACTCATTGGTACACATCTTCAAAGCCTTGGTCGGCTGGAGCACTTGTTGGACGAGGGGACTAAAACATAACGGACAGGCCTCGGACATGGAGGGTGCGACTAAACTGGCACTTGAGATTTTTGGTATGGTATTATCAATAAGACCAAAACTGCGGGCAAAACTAATTGTCGATAAACTGTGAATTCGATACTCAATCATAGTTCAACATAGTTGATCATTGACTATTTGACACTCTAAATTCTAGAAATAATGATATTTTGGTGGAATTGACAAAATGCTATTATAGTTCAGCAATCTATTGAATTTCAACTTTAGCAACTCGATTCGATGATTACAAGGCTCCAATGACTGTTTCTACTGTTTCAATTAACAACTTTCAACTATTACTCTAGTTTCCTGAAAGATTGTCTACCATTGACTTAACTCGGCCATATTGGTCATCGCGGTGGCATTGCTAGCGCCACATTAGCAACAGCCATACCATCAATTCTAAAAACAATTTCAATCACTTATATAGTCAATTCCTAGTATGTCATATTTAATTTATCGAATCACTTCTTGGCTAGTGACCGATCTTTTTCCCCTCCTCTCTCTCATTCATCGCGACCATATATATATACCATGAAGCTCAGTGCCGATACCATACTGGGGCTCCAGAGCCAACCAGAGAATATCCGAAATATCTGTATCTTGGCCCATGTCGACCATGGCAAGACGTCACTTTCAGACTCGTTGGTGGCCACCAACGGGATCATCTCCCAGAGATTGGCGGGCAAAGTCCGCTACCTCGACCTGAGAGAAGATGAGCAATTGCGGGGGATCACCATGGAAAGTTCCGCCATCTCGTTATATTTCAAAGTGGCTCGACGCAAAAGAGAGTCGGAGGAAGTCGATATCCGTGAGTATCTCGTCAACTTGATCGACTCTCCGGGACACATCGATTTCCTGAGTGAAGTGAGTACGTCCGCCCGGTTATGCGACGGGGCGCTTGTGCTTGTCGATGTGGTGGAAGGGGTGTGTTCCCAGACGGTGAATGTCCTTCGTCAGTGCTGGGTGGATAAGCTTAAACCGATCCTTGTCCTTAATAAGATTGACCGGTTAATTGTTGAATGGAAGCTTAGTCCGCAAGAAGCTTACCAACACATGTCGCAAGTGATCGAACAGGTTAATTCGGTGATTGGTTCGTTCTTTGCTGGCGACCGGTTGGCTGATGATTTACAGTGGCGTGAACTGGGACAGACCGAAGAGTTTGTGGAACGGCTGGATGACGACTTATACTTCACTCCCGAAAAGAATAATGTGGTATTCGCTCTGGCCATTGACGGTTGGGCGTTTAACGTTAATACATTTGCCCTGATCTATGCTGCTAAATTAGGGTTTTCGCATCAAGTGCTAGCCAAGACGCTTTGGGGGGACTTCTACCTCGATATGAAGAACAAGAAGATTGTGCTGGGGAAGAAAGCTAAACAGGGACAAAAGCCTCTTTTTGTCCTGCTCATTTTGGACCAAATATGGGCCATCTACGATAGTTGTGTCATCGAACGAGACCAAGAAAAATTGGAAAAAATCGTTACCAAACTCGGAACTAAGATTAATCAACGTGATCTCCGACTGAAGGATCATAAGAATTTGCTTAACTTAATCATGTCCCAGTGGATTCCGTTATCACATGCCATCTTAGGTAATGTGGTGGAATTTTTGCCTAATCCCATTGATGCTCAACGGGACCGTTTTGGCGGGGTACTCAGTGAAGCTATGGGAGAAAACTATGCTGAAAAGCTTGATGCTGGTCTCGTAAAAGCCGTCGAGCTGTGTGATGCTCTGGACCCGGAAACTCATACTTTGGCCTACGTGCTGAAATTATTGCTGATTCCTGAAGAAGAGTTACCTAAGGAGATCGGGGTGACTTTAACTCATGAAGAGCTTATGGAGAAGTCTCGTAAAGCTCGTGAACTTGCCAAGAAGGCCAGTGAAGCCGCTCAAGTGCAAGCACCAGTGGACGACTTTGCTGCTCCTGAAGCAACTAAAAAAGATCCCTTTGAATGGGAATTTGAAGAAGATGACTTTGAAATTGGTGGTGGTGACGATGAAGTTGACGAACCAGTTAAGGAAGTGTTGGTCGCCTTCACTCGTTTATACCTGGGTCTGCTTAAAAAAGGTCAGCGTGTGACTGTTATTGGTCCCAAATACGACCCTGAACTTGGTCCCGATCACCCTCAAAATGCTGACCAAGTGAACCACGACGTGGAAATCACTGACTTGTTCCTCTTTATGGGTCGTGAACTTGTGAGATTGAATGAAGTACCTGCGGGTAACATTGTTGGTGTCCAAGGTCTTGATCTGGCTATTCTCAAATCAGGTACTATCTGTACCGGTCCTCCACCTTATATCAATTTAGCAGCATCGCTGACGCTTATCCACAATAAGCCAATCATGAAGGTTGCCGTGGAACCGGAAAACCCGATGAAACTCGCTAAACTTGAACGCGGGCTTGATTTGCTTACCGCAGCTGACCCGGTATTGGAATGGTACATTGATGACGACCTGGGGGAGATCATTGTCTGTGTGGCTGGTGAACTTCACTTGGAACGGTGTCTCAAAGATTTACAGGAACGGTTTGCTAAAGGGTGTGAGGTGATGATTAAAGAACCCGTGATTCCTTTCAGAGAAGGGCTTGCCTCAAAGGAAGCTAAGACTGTTGATAATGGTAACAACGCTGACGAAGATGAAGAAGAAGAGGAATCTCTTCCCGGGATCGACCTCGAGTTTGCCGTGGAACTTCTTGACTCTCTGATTACTGAATGGCTCATAAACCATGAAGCCGAGCTTAAACTGTTGACTAAACTGTCACAACATAAAGAGCAATTGGAAGCTCTGCTTAAGGAAGTTCTAGATGCCGCTAAAGTTAATTTTACCGTCGACGATATCGTTGCCGCTGGTCCTCATCGTATCGGGCCTAATTTATTAGTGGAACAGCTGACTACTCCTCAATACCGTCGTCTTTTCACCAAAGGTACCGATGATGACCGGTTCGTTTTTGAACCTCAGGTGATCCAAGGGTTCCAACTAGCTACCCAGGAAGGTCCGTTGGCTCTGGAACCAATGCAAGGTACAGTAACCTATATCACCAAATGCCAGCGTGATTTGGCTGTGGGTGAAGACGAAATGGTACCGCTGGGGGCAGTGATTAATTTCACTCGTCTGGCCATTAATACCCAATTCTTAGCTCACGCTCCCCGTTTGCTTTTGGCGATGTACACTTGTGAAATTCAAGCCACTACCGAAGTGTTGGGTAAGGTTTATGCCGTGGTACAAAAACGAGGCGGACAAATCATCAGTGAGGAGATGAAGGAAGGGACGCCGTTCTTCACCATCGTGGCTCGTATTCCCGTGATTGAAGCGTTTGGGTTCTCTGAGGATATCCGTAAGAAGACGCTGGGTAGTGCCCTGCCGCAATTGGTATTTGATGGGTTTGATGTATTGGACATTGATCCCTTCTGGGTCCCTCACACTGAAGAGGAATTGGAAGAACTTGGTGAATTTGCCGAAAGAGAAAATGTTGCTCGTCGTTATATGAACACTATCAGAAGAAGAAAGGGGTTGTTTGTCGATGAAAAAGTGGTCGAACACGCTAATAAGCAGAGAACCATGAGAAAGGATTGAATAGGATTACTTAATTAGTCTTAATATACCATCATCTACCACTATACTGTAATGTAATACACTATGGGAATCAAGAAATATATGAATTTAGTTCTCAAAGAGTGGTTAATTAAGTATCAATATCGATTGACTTGTCGTTGTTAGTTATCCGTGGGTCGCACTAGTAAAGCAAATTTTCTACCATTCCCCAATACAATCCTAAATTTCACTCATCTCTAAACTAACCATAAATAGTTCCAATTAATAATTAAGATCAAACCAGATCTAAACGACATTATCACCACTTCCAAAAACCCACCACCTAGCCAGCTCCACAGTGTCACCCACTCGCACGAAAAATTGCCTCGATCAATAGTTAAGTACTACTTTCTACCTACACCTATTCCTGCGAACCATGGGGGACGAGCCGACCAACGTGGTGGAGCCGCAGCTCGACCCCAAACGGCTTTTCGAGCTCGTGCTGAGAAACTATAAGCTGTGGCAAGAGGCGATGGCCCGCGACGGCGCCAGCCTCGACGGTGGCTACCCCCGATCCGGCACCACCGCCGCCATTCCCGACACCGCCAGCGAGACGCCCCGGGACTTCGACGGCGACATGGGCCAGCCCATCCTCAAATATAACTTACTTGAGCTCTTGGAAAAGACACCGGGGGAGGTCGATCTCCATGCTCTCATCGCCAAGGCCAGCCGAGATGGCGTCGACACCTCCTCGGTTCTGGCGCCGCTGGTGCCGCAAATAGCTCCGGCGTCATCACTGGCACCGCTGGCACTGATACCGCCGCCGCCGCCGTCGGGCTCGGAGCCGGTGATGCTCGGAATGACGGGTTTATGCGATCGCGTCTCCGAACTGCTCCTCAACGAGCAAGAAATCGACTTTTTGCGGCAAAAGATCCTGCAAATGATAAACTTCCGGCCTCTGGCAGCGTCCAACGCCGCCGCCCAGGGCGGCATGAGTCTCTACGACACTCAGGACGAGCGGGGCATCGTTGATGATGATGACCAGGACGACTACGACCTAGACGAGCTTGCCGCCGACGAATACTACAAGTCGCACCATATCGAGGTCGAGCTCAACCTGCATCGTCACGACGAGTGCACCTGTGGCGACGATCACGCCGAGGACGGGCCCACGTGTGAGTTTACGTTTGAGTACGATAACCTGGGTAAATTGGTGCCCACTTACTCCAACATGGAAGAGAAACTACGGCTCATGGGGCTCCAACAAAGATTAGGCACCAATGGCGCCATGAAGCTCCCGCTGATCCTGGAACTTAACCTAATCGATCAGGCAGCGGCAACCTCGTCATCATCGGCCCACCCACAACTGGCGCCATCGCTGCTGCTGCTGCTGCTGAAAAAGAAAAAGCATAAGAAGAAAAAGAAGGCCGAGCAGAAGCAAGCGTCGGCCACTTCTTCCCACTCCCAATCAGCCCCGCCCCCGTCGTCAATGCTCGCACCTACTGACTGCTGTCTCTTTTGCGAGTACCAATTTGTCTACGGGAAAAAGCCTCGCCAGATGATCAAATGGTACAACCAGCGGTTACGGCGGGAGGAACAACGCCGCCAGGAGATCAAGCGCAAGATCGAGAGCGTCAAGCAGCGGGCCATCAAACGACAACAGCACCGTGCCGACGCCGACGAGCCGCTGCCCCACCCCGACGACCACCACGACGACCACGGCGACAGCGAGTGCTACGACGACGACCACCACCACCACGCCGAACTGTGCCCCCACCACCACCACCACCAGGGCGACGCTTGATGCCGTTTGCCATCCTTCGCATATATCACTTTCGCTCATGCATTACGTAATCAACACTTTTCGCACGGATTGTAGTAGTAATCTAAACCTCAACTGTCAACTTAATACCCAATTGATGTTCTCTCATAGCCAGTCCCAGACGCCGATACCCGCGGGTAATTACCATGAGAAGCTCGCGGAGACCGTCACTTGGGTCAAGGACTGGTACGTGCCGGTGCTCCTGTCCAATAACGAAAACAACATGGCGAACTCGATGCGATTAATGGGGTGGTTTAAAACCAATATGAGCCACAAGCAGGTGACCGACTTGACGATTAACGACAACGACGTGCTTGATTTGAACCAATTCCCTTACCAACAGTCGGAAACTGTGGCTGAAAAAGTTGAAACCGGTGAAGACACGACGCTGGGGTTGGACAAGCTGGAATTACACAACGCGTTGTCGTTGGACAAGGACGAAGGCCAGATCCTGGGATTGGGCTAGAAAATAAAAATATACGAAGTTTACGTCTTTTACTAATAAATACTTGGTTGGTTTTTTAAGTTTTAAATGTATATATTATCGTTAACTCTATAATTTACAGTTGACTGGGTTTAAGGGCAACAAACAGGATGGCTTGACGGGCTTCGGCGACAGCATCGTATAAGTCACTAGCAGTTTGCGGGGTCCACCGTTCACCTTCGGGGACGGCAGTAAGATCGACGTTATCTCTAACTTTACGCTTCCATTCACGCTGGAGTTGTTGTAGTTTAAGCATCGACTTTGGTGACTTCAGCGTTGAACACACGATAAGCATCGCTTGTGGCGGCATTTGCTCGTAGATCTTGTTGATGCGAGCAATAGTAGCGGCCTCTTCGGCTTCTTCAGCGAGCTGAGGTCCCAGATAGGCCATGGGTGGTTTCAGCCACCCCCGACTAAACTCAAGTTGACGCATGTTAAGGACAACAAATCGTTTATCGGTACCGTTGGTAACGTAAGTTTCAACCACTTCATCATCATTAGTAACTTTAACTGATGACAGATGAGATTCAATTGACCAAAGATCTGACGGCTGGTATTTTTGGTAAGCAATTGACAATCCCAGAAAGTTCGGATCAACTTTAGCCAAATGGGCAAACATCGGTTCTTCACCCAAGCTTTTGCCGTAGAATTTACCCTTGATGAGTTTCAATTTGACGAGATCAAGACAAGCGGTGGCGTCTTCCACCGATGAGTGACCAGCACCAGTAGCCTCCCCCGTTTGGATGTAGCGATCTAAGTGTTTAAGTGCCAATTGGCGAAGCGAGGGTTTTGACGGAGGACCATTGTCGTGATCGTAGATGACGGCGGTATCAATAACGTTCGAATGCTTCATTCTTAATATGCTTAAGTCGTGCTCAAGCGAATGACCAATGAGAACATCAGTCGCCGATACCGTCGCCAAAATTTTATCCTGGATATCTCGGAGAGTCGTCGTCACCCCTTCAAGTAATTCTTCAGTAATCCCCAGGAATTTCGTCTTATAGTCAGTAATTTCAGCATCAGGACGTACGAACTCGTCAAACACAACCTCGCCTTGAAAGTTGACCAACGATACCCGTGTTATCACTTCCTCTCTGCCAGCAAGACACATTTCACAGTCAAGAGCGAAAATGGTCAGTCCTTCATGTTCAAAGGCGGTAGTTTCGCGCCAAGTATCGTCATTAGCAGGAAGTTCCAACGGGTATCTGTGCTCTTCCAACTGGGCTGGCGTAAGCAACAAGTCCTTAATCACAACGGTATGTTTCTCACCGCGAGCCATCAACGTTTTCTTTTCAGCTTTTGAAATTCGAGTGCTGATAAACGCTTGGTAAATGGAGTAAAGCGACTCCTTTGACCCGGGTGCGGTACTGAGAATGGCATCATTGAATTGGGGCATTTCTGAGCATTTAATTGGGTGAAATTGGCCTTTTGCCAAACCGTCGGGGGCATACTTTGACTCTTCAAGACCCGGAACGATGGCCACCACCACACTGGAAACGTTATGAGGGTTGGTTACGTCAAACCATTTGGAGTGATCACGTGTCTTTGACCCCGAACCAAACACATGGAGAATAAGGTTCCGGAAAAGCGGTACGCTAAACCGACCAACGTGATCGTTTGAAACAAGCTTGAATGTCGGTGGTAATAATCGCTTGGCTTTCTTCTTATGGACCTTCGCCGGTTTGGCAGCAGTTGACTCAGATTGTTCGAGTTTGGGACCCTTTTTGGTAGGCCCTGGTTTGTCCACCGCTTGATGTGCCAGAGACCGACGACGCTTGGAAGGCTTCTTTGTAGTAGTAGTATGAGGTTGACTCCCCTTGGCGCTGTCAATCAGTTCAAACAGAACCACCAGGCTTCGGCGCAGGGTGTCGCCCATTTCCTTGCGAAGGGACTCTCGCATCAATAATCCGTCGCGGTCGGCAGTGGATATCGATAGCCGAGCGGCTCGTTGCGATAGAGGCTCTTCAATTTCGGGTATGCCCATTGAGTTCCATGTACGTGTTGTCGCGCGCTAGGGTATATCGCCCGGCTCATCGATTTTTTGGGGTGCGCAGAGCATGGGAATTGTGTGCATGCACCGATTGTAGTGGATCAATTGAAACACTGTTTAGTCAGTAATGTCGTCTGATGCCCCCAATTCTTTGTAGATTTGTTCAAGTGTCATGATCTCGGGAGGTTCAGTCTTTTTGGTATCGGTGGGTGGAGGGTAGCCAATCTCTGTTAATACTGTAGTTAAAGCAGCAGAATCGGCGTCGTCTTTGAATAGAGCCTCGTAATTGACTGAGAATTGACTGCATTGGGTTTCCAGAGTCACGAGGTATTGATCATCATTCAGAAATATCACCAGCTTCGCCGGTAGTAGCACTCGATTAATCGTGTCCCATGCTTCAGGGATATAAAGAGAAATGTATGCTGGTATTCCGGTATCGTCATTAGCCTTTGCGGTGACATCCACTTCCCATGAGTCACTCGCAATCTCAAGAATAGGTTTAGCTTCAGTCGCTTTACTGAGAGTAGTTAATAACTGATCAGTACGTGCCACCACCCAACGCTCAACGTCATCAACCACCACCACCAGGGCTCCGTGTTCCATAGCCATAAGTCGTGAGAACTGTTGAGTACCCACTGATTGAGGGGAAAGCACATCCGGTTCAAGTGACCGTTGATCAATGATGAGGTATAGCTTACAACTGAGGGGAAGATTGACTTCCCCAGCGTCTTTCGACGAGGCAAAATTATAGATCGTTTGAAGATGCTGAATCGTCAGTTTGAAGTCCTTGTGAACCACGATAACAGTGGTTACAGATACCGTTGGCTTAGGCTTGATTAGCGATCCGATCCATTCGGTAACTGCTTGTGGATGTTTGATAGTGTAGAATTCATCATCACCACTAGTACGGTAATCCACTGACGGCACATCTCCTTCGATGAGAGTCACCACACGGTGTAGTCGCTTTGGCTGGGTCTTCAATTGGGACAACATTGGGTATGGCGGTAAATAGTCAACACTAGCCTTGATCGCGCGACTTTGAGTTAACTTGGAAGAAGGGCGAGACCGATAATTAATGAGATGATCTGAGAGTTTGATTGAATACAAATGGTGTTAGAATTGCAATTATGTGCTGTCCCGTTGAGTGAATGTGGACGCGTGTGTGTGGCTTTCATGAAACAAGTGGATTGACGCGTCTGGTACAACTCCTGAAACATGACACCACCCTACATTCGTCATATGGAATGCAAACGAATAATTTCAATACTATACACCTCCAAAATGACTGAAAAGGAGACTACACTTTGTGTTAACCCTGAGTTTATTGAAAAGTTGAATGCCAGAGTCATTGAATTGGATGATAATTACCATAGGTTTAAAAGAAAGATCCTGGAAGGTCATAATGAGATGATCGAGTGTGTTTCTTACCTTCAACAGAAATTTGAAGATCAACAAGGGATCTTAGTTTCTCAACAGGATATGTTGGCATCACAACAAGAAATGTTGGAATCATTACAAATGACGTTAAATACCGTTGCTCAAGAACTACAAACTCGCGACAAGGAAAAGACCAGAGTTCAATATCAGCGGATGCGGTCACTGATACCTTGTCGGCGTCGGCGATCAGTGGACGGACCTGTCGACCTTACTCCATATTTACCATCAAAAATACCTCGTCCCTCACGATGCAAATAAAAGTATACAACAATCATTACAACATGGTGTCGAGACCAGTGGTGGGGATTGCCTGTAGTAAACCTTCAGGAAGCGGTAAACCCAGTGGCACACGAGATCGGTATTGTTGATATTGTTGGCCATACATCTCAACAAGACCTTTCTCCTCTCGTTTGACTCTTAGGGCAAAGAAGAGGGTTGTCCCCGCTAACCCTCCCACCATCATCAAGCGATTACCGAGGATCAACTGTGTCCCCACTTCTAGTAATAATACACCGAAATACAGTGGGTGTCGCATCACCAGATACAACCCACTTGTGTGTAGCAGGTGGCCTTGGCGTTTCACCCGCTCGACGGTATGATTGAACAGGTCACCGCACTGAGCCATAGCTAACCAGCGCCACCCAAGTCCAAATAAGGCAATCATTACTCCTAGCGTGATTCTGGTAGCACTTTTTTGAGGGTGGAGATACCAGTGTTCGAGCCAACCAACACTTCGAGCGAACCACAGGGTAAAGCTACCGTCATTACCCCATATAAGAAATGATCTGGGGGTAACCCGAGTTGATTGATAGGTAGCAATAGTGAGGAACTCTCCGAGAAAGAAGCCAGCGTAGACTAAAGTGTATACGCAAAAGGCATGTACTCCATAAGTGGTAGTGTAGGTTAAGGCAGTGCCGATAGCAACGCCTAAACCTACTCCTGTGGCCACATACTGGATGGCAATTGTGGAGGATATTGGTGGCATGGAGGATATATGGAAGTGTGACCACTAGCCTCTATCAGAAATGATGGTACTGCACAATGATCCTACCCCAGAAACCACCAGTAATTGATGATAACCTGATTACAAGCCTTTCATGGGAAACAAATTGCTTACAGTTTGAAAGTGTAACATCAGGAACATTTCTACATTTTCCAGCTTGATTTGATTGCAAGTGTAATTGCTATTTCGAAGTCTTGACAGTGTTTACTTAAAGTAACCCCTTGTCAACTAAACTCATACTTTTGAGACATGAAATCAAAGTCAAGTATCCAATGCTTAATTATTGATTTGTCTTGTATGTTTCCTTTTATTCCCTTACTTTGATTAATGGTAGTCGTCGTAGTCGCTTACTAAGCAGTCGCGGTATGTCACATCTCACCACCATAGCTTAGCCAGAGCTCACTCTCAAATCCACACTTTGCGATCCCACCCCCCTCCAGCATGGACGCGTCGGGGCAGCTACTACCGGAGGCAGTCGACTTGGGGCTCGACGGCGAGGCAGTGCCCAACGACAACGACATCGAACAGCTCTTCCGCGAGCGCAAAACCAAGCACGCCGACGACGCTATCGATTATGAGGATATCGACGAATTGGCGGACGATGAGCTCCCCGAGGAGACCGAGCCCACTACCAAGACGGCTGACGATGATTTTTTCAATGAATTATTAGGTGATGACGAACAACAGCAGCAGCAAAAGGCTGATGACAGCTTTAACGATATCTTTGGCGATGGCGGCGACGACGACCTCCAGCGGGATAAACAAGCTAGGTTCGACGACCACAACAATTTAAACGCATTGGACACCCACCACGATATGATGTTTGACGACGACGGCCTTGGCCAGCTTGTTGGTGAGCTGTTTATGGATGACGGCGAGGTGTTTGACGCTCGTCCGGTGAAGAGAGGTCCGCAAACGGAGATTGCCAGGGAAGAGAAGCGGCAGAAGTTGGCGCTGGTGGTGGCGAAGCTTGAGAAATACCAGGTGAAGCGTAACCTACGGTACCACTTCCCCACGTTCTCCCCTAACAAACCGTATAATTTCCACTTATTTTTCCTTCCAAAGCCTCAATACTACCGCTACCAAACCCCAGCAATTGCTACACGTGAACAAGTGAAGCCGTTAGTGCCGACAAAGCTTCAATTTGAGATAAACGTCGACCAACGGAAAATCTTCAAATCACGCAAACTCCGGTCGCCCGCGCCACCTAATGTCACCAATATCACCGAGGCCGACCTCCAACTCATCGAGGATGTCCAGCGCAAGCGCCAGGACAAACTGCAATTCATCAAAAGCATCGACTTCTTACTGGGAGACTGGTGTGAAAACGACCGCTTTGGCGACTATAGCAAAGAGCTCATCCTTGCCACTACTGACTGGGACGACGAGCGCATCTACGAAGGGGCACCGGCAGCCTCAAGCACCACTGTGGATAACAATTTGATGGATATCCGCCTCGACCAGGACGCGGAGATGATTGACGACGAAAGCATTTTCCTGGGCCAGATCGCCGATAAGGTGGTCAACTTGGACATGAACGACCCTAACCTTATTTTCATCCCCACTAAGGACCGCCCCGCTGCTCCTAAGCCTCCTACTCTGCAACAGCAACTGCTGGCGCTGGACCAGCTGTTGATCCAACGGTTCAACTTCCTGAACGACAAGGCCTACGAACGGTTGAAGGAAAACTATATTACCAAGGTACGTTCGCAGCTTTCCAACTTGAATATCGAACACCTGGTCCCCGCCCTCCGTCTCCAATCACCATACTATAAGGTTAAATTGACCAAAGAAGAGGCGCGTAACTTCCACCGCAACCGGCTTGTCATCCGTCCCGGTACTCTCGTACTGTTCTCAAAGCTTCGTGTGCGTAAGAAGAAGAAGGATAAGGGCAAGACGTTCCAGGAAATCTTCGCTCGTACCTCCGATCTTACTGCTGCCGATAACTGTCAGTTGGTGGCGATGGAGTACCTGGAAGAGTACCCTCACATTTTGCTGAACTTTGGCATGGGGTCAAAAATCATTAACTACTACCGCAAAGAGCTGCCTGACGATACGCTGCGGCCCAAGCTTCAAATTGGGGAAACTCACGTGCTTGGCCCTGAAGATCGACTGCCGTTTTGGAACTTCGGTGAGGTGGGGCCGGGTGACTTTGTCCCGGCATTATACAACAACATGGTGCGGGCGCCGATCTACCGTCACACTCCCCGCAACACCGACTTCTTATTCATCCGTCTGAGCGGTAATGGCCTGCATCAACGCTACTTCTTGCGGACGATCAACTATAACTATGCCCTCGGTAACTCGTTCCCGGCGGTGGAGATCCCCGCGCCTCATTCACGTAAGGTGACTAATACCCTGAAGAACCGCCTCAAGATGATTGTCTACCGGGTGATGAACAAAAACGGCGTGGCGCGGGTGCTGGTAAAGGACGTGCTGAAACATTTCCCTGACCAAAACGACATGCAAAACCGGCAGAGACTTAAGGAATTTATGGAGTACCAGCGTCAAGGTGACGACCAGCGTTACTGGAAGGTGAAGGGGCCTAACAGCGACATCATCCCTCCGGAAGATGAGATCAGAGCGATGATTCTGCCTGAGGACTGTGCGTTGTTAGATGCGATGCAACACGGGCAACAAGTGCTTGAAGACACTTATGCGATTTACGGTGGTGACGAACATAAGAAGGCCGAAGCCAAACGTGAGCGGGAAGAACGCAAAGAGAAAAAGAGACGCGAGGAAGAAAGAGCTAATGATCCTGAAGGGCCTGAAGATATGGATGATGACGACTTGCTGAAGAAGAAGCGTAAACCCAGAGACCCTGATGCCGAAATCGACTTGGATGAGGAGCTTACACCGTGGTCACTCACCAGAAACTTTGTCACTGCCAACCAGCTGAAACTGATGCTTCAGCTTATCGGTGAAGGTGATCCCACCGGTATTGGTATCGGGTTCTCGTTTATGAGAGCCACGCAACGGCAACCGTTCCACCCTCTCCACCCACCTCCTAAGGAACTGGTACCGAAGAACAACACTGCTGCCTACCAACAAAAGCTTTACGAAGCCGAAATCAAACGGATCTGGTACACTCAGCGGAAACTGCTTGTTGACCACGGTGACCATAATTTCAACCTCAGCAAAGAGATTTACACGGATTACCCGCCAGTGTCCCACACTAAGGTGGTGCACCAGATGACTCGTGACGAAAAGATGATGGGCAAAGTGCTTAGAATTACTCGTCGAGTCAGAGACGAAAACGGTATTGTCCAGCGGAAGATTGAGACCATCACCGACCCTCGGGTTATCAGGGCATACATTCGCCGACGCAAGCAAATTGATTATGAGCTGTTGAAGAACGCTGACTTAGGCGAGATCCGTCCCGGCACTAACGAGGAGATGAACGAGATCAAGAAGCAAGCGCTTAAGGAGAAGATCGCCCTGCTTGAGAAGCGGGCCAAGATGAAGAAGACCGGTGCGGCTAATCGGGAAGCGGCTGCAGCAGCGCAAAGCGCCTCTGGTAGTACGGCTCCAGGGCTGACGCCGGGGCTGGTGCCGCCGCTGGTAGCGTCGCCCAGTGCATCTGGCAGCAACGTCGCATCGCTGCCGGCACCGCAGGCTCCTCCCAAATCGGGCAAAGGCATCGGGAAAGGTAAGCTGAAGGCGCGGCGGTGCACGCTGTGTGGCGAATTTGGCCATATCAAGACGAAGAAGACGTGTCCCAATTTCTTTAAAAACGACCCTGACGCCAACGTCCCCGAAGTGTTTGGCCCGGGGCTGAGTCTTGTCGGTGGAGCCGACGACTCGCTGAAGGCGGCCACCGAGATCAAGGCCGCGTTTGCGTTGACGAACCAAGTGGAGGACGACTATGGCACCCCCGCCGACACTCCTCAATAACGACATCTTTCACACATCCGACAAATATACCATCGACAGATACCTTTAATGTACAAACTGGTTTGCAAACGAATTGCATCGCCATTAGTAAACAAAGACCCACTTATTTCTCCTGTCCGCTGCACAAGCATGTTAATGGAGCATACTGGAGCATACACTTTGTACATGGAGATACATCACAGCGGAAATTTCCATGGGCCATTTGTAGAGGGTGAGAGCCAAGGAGATGGAAATTGGCGTGTGTGTGTCTCGTCACTTTGTTGTCGTAAAAAGTGTTATTATTGTTTGATACGTGTCTTGTTATTGGTTTCAGTATGGCTTAGCCTAGACGGCGACACAATAGACGATTGTTCGCGATTGGTCGAATGAAAAGACAATGGCGGGCCGATTGGGGGTGTGAAAGGGATTTGCGAGTCCAGGCGTCATCATCGGTTATCGGGACCGGGGGAGAAAAAAGGGACATTTTTGTACGTACATCATTTACACAGGGGTGGCGGTGACGTTATTGTCACCTTTGGTTTTGTGGACTGTGGCCACACGGCATCGGCTTCAGGTACGGCAAACTGATTACGGGAGCACGCCGTCGACATTTTTCTTGACGGGCCATGACCTGCGTACAATCACATTTCATTGTTCTCATCTTGTGAGGAGGAACGTCTATTTTTCCCTCTGGCCTGTCTGGCAGCGGAATGAGGCTTGTGATAACAGGCCATGGCTACGAGAAGAACTAGAACACCTCGGCTCCAGAGTAAGTTGGCATTTGTAGGTAGGATGGCTTAATTGTTAGGTCGAACGGGGCATATGGAGGCGACGGGCGTCAGGGCGATGATGCGAGGCATTTCATCTCGCCTATTGTGTGCGGGTATTCCCGCCTCGAATTTTCACGGGGGCTGATGGAGAGACGGCAGCCGCTGGCGATGGTCGGGTGAGGGGGGACCTGTGGTCTGCGGTAAATGGGCCCAGGGCACCATAATCAGCATACGCACAAACCGCCAAGTCGCCCCAAGTGAGGCACGGCTAGAGTTACCTTAAGGTCCCTTTCAGCCCCGTGTCAGGTAGAAGCTTCTCCTTGGAGTAATAGGTGGAATGGAGGCACCTGTGCCTTCATTGCTATCCTACCTATGTTCCATAAGGTTTGTGATAGCCAGGGTCCATTTGCCTCACCTTTGTTGGTACAATCAGCACATTGTGTGGCTCGATGAGGGGGTGGGGGGCTGGGCGATGAGGCGGCGACGAATTTCACACCCTGACCACCGCACGGCTGCGACGCTAGCCCGCCTTGGAGGCAGACTACGCCTGGTTTTCAAAAAGAAAAAGTATTACTTTTAAAGGTGAATTAGTTGTTAAATGATAGTGACAATTGACGGGGGACGATCCATATGGGTCGGGTGTGAGGCTCCTGTATACGGCTGCGGCACGCTGCATGCGCCCTGCAACGCCCACCAAATTAAGGTGTGGTAACCCGCTGGCAAGAAAAAATAATTACCTCAACGTCCTCAAGACGGGGGCTCCTACCTATAAGAGGCGGCTGATCCCGATGCCACCGGGTTCCCCAGGCGTAGCGTGATGTCGTACAACGAGAAACAGGGCCCTCACCATGAAGACGTCTTGGGCGTCGACACCTACCGGCTGCTGCTGATGGTCGACGACCTGAACCTGGCCTACACTTTGGAGACGGTCGAGTACGGCACTCCCTGGCAGCGGTTTGTCGACTCGTTCAAGCCGATGGACTTGGACGAGGCCGGCATCGACACCACGGGGATGACGCCGATGGAGAAGCTGGTGATCGCTACTGCTCGTCACCCGTTGGCCCGCAGATTGAAGTCTCGCCATTTGCAGATGATTGCCATTGGTGGGTCCATTGGTACCGGTTTGTTTGTTGGTCTGGGGTATGCGTTGTCTCAAGGTGGTCCCGGTGCCGTTTTAATTGGGTACATCTTGGTGGGGTACTCGCTTTTGTGTGTGATCAACGCCTTGGGTGAAATGTCGGTGCAATTCCCCGTATCGGGGCTGTTCAACCTGTACTTCTCTCGGTTTGTCGACCCTACGTGGGGTTTTGTTCTCGGCTTATTGTATGCGTGTTCGTGGCTTATTTCGTATCCTTCAGAGCTTGTGGCGTGTGCCATGACCATTGGCTACTGGCGACCAGACGTCGACGGCGCCGTGTGGGTCGCCGTGTTCTGGGTGGTGATTTGTCTGGTGAACATGTTTGGTGTTAAAGGCTACGGTGAAGTGGAATTTGTCCTTTCCTTCCTTAAAGTCATTGCCGTGATTGGGTTCTTAATCTGTGGTCTTTGTATCATTTGTGGTGTTGGTGACAAAGGGTACATTGGTGGCAAGTACTGGTCCAACCCCGGTTCGTTTAATAACGGGTTTGACGGGGTGGCATCGGTGTTCATCTCCGCCGCCTTCTCCTTCGGTGGTATTGAACTTGTGGCTCTCGCCGCCGCCGAAACGGAAAACCCTCGCAAGTCGCTTCCCAGAGCCACTAAACAAGTGTTCTGGAGAATCACCATCTTCTACATTCTTACGGCTATTATCATCGGCTGTCTCGTTCCTTACACCAACGAAAAGCTCCTTGGTTCCGATGACCCTACCCAAAACACTGCCCTGTCTCCATTTGTCATTGCCATCCAGGAAGGTGGCATTAAGGGTCTCCCCTCGGTGATGAACGCCGTGGTGCTTCTCGCCATCATCTCGGTGGGTGTCTCCTCGGTGTACGGGTGTCTGAGAACGCTTGCTTCGTTAGCCGTCCAGGGTCTTATCCCTAGCTACTTTGGCTACATTGACCGTGCTGGTCGTCCCTTGGTGGCGATCATGTTCACCAACATGTTTGCCCTTTTGGGTTTCCTCGTCGACGCCGACGCTCAGCTGACGGTGTTCACCTGGTTCTTCTCCGTGTGCTCGTTGTCGTCGTTCTTCACCTGGATGGCCATTTGCTACACCCACTTGCGGTGGAGATGGGCGTTGAAGGCTCAAGGTAGAGACACCGACGAAGTGATCTTCCGCTCGCCCATGGGTGTCTGGGGTGACTATCTGGGGATCGTGGTGTTGTTGTTTATTGTGGCCTGTGAGCTCTACATCTCCATCATCCCCTACGACGCCGAACAATTTTTCCAAAACTGCTTGTCGCTCCCCCTCATGATCGTCATGTACGTGTTGCACAAGACCTTCACCCGGCTGTGGAACATGCTCCACGTCAAGCTTAGCGACATTGACCTCGACACCGGTCGTCGTGAGGTCGATTTGGAAGTGCTCAAACAGGACATTGCCGACGAACGGGCCGCCCGAAAACAGGCTCCGTTCTATGTCAAGATCTACAAGATTTTCTGTTGATCAGTAAAATCTCTCTTCTCCTTTCTAAAATAGCTTTTAATTAATATCCTCGCGAAAATGTCTCGTAATTGCAAGTAGCGACGACCTGCCGTCACTTTTTCGCTGCCACTTTTTGCCGCTCGGGCATCAACTTTTTTTTTGAGGCGGGCTTTCGTCACCAGGCACATCACCGCCACAATTTACCCTAAATACCTTGGGGGTTCAAGCATCATAACCGTGTCAGATAAGCCGGGATTCCTTCTTCTGAAAGAGGAGATACATCTAAGGTACTGATCTATCAAACGCCGCCCATCTCTTCTTTCCTTTGTGATCCCTTGATTTTTCACACCCTGCACGCTGCAGACACCGTGGTGTAGATGGTTGCCAACGTTTTTCGCCTTGTCTATTGTTCGGATAAATACTGGGCTCTGATCTACAGATCGCTCGCAGACACCTGTAAGCTCGGCTTAGGGTGCCGTACGTATTCCACGTAGGTTGCCCTTGCGTGCTACTTTAAGCGAAACTCTCTTTCCAAAAGACCGAATACTAGATAGGCCTTATCCTGATTATTGTCGCCAACCAAATCCTTAAAAAAGTGTATGAGACATTGTACGCCATACACGTCTCAAATTTATACTTGAAAGTGAATTTTTCAAGGGGGCTCGGCATTGCATTCCCGGTTAGATTAGCGATGAGAAGTGAAATTTTTCTTGCCGTTCGGTGCCTGAAATGTCACCCATGCGGACCATCTCAATTCATGCCAAGGCTCCCACTGTTTACAAGGAGTGTCGAATCATCAGATGGCCCTAGCAGCCACTGACGGGGCAGCACATGGTGCCGGTGTCTGCAGTGGGCACTTTATCGACTGACACCTGAAAAAGCCGTGCTGTAGAAAGCAATTACACCAAAGAACAAGCTTACAATCAAAGGGAAGAAGAAAGCTTCCCTTAGGAATAGCTATAATAGCCATTAGTGCTGGCTCTTGTCAATCATATGAAAACTTCAATCCTTCCAATCACGTGATTACTCACGTGATCGACTCACCGGTACCGGTGAGAGGTCTCACTGAGGAGTTGCGAATGTCGACGCCGTAATTGGTCCATCGGAACTCTACGGGAAATGACGTATACTACGGTCCCGTTCGCGTCACACTACACCTACAATGGTCAATTGGTTTTACGTAGCATCATTTAGACAAGTAGCTGTAGTCAATTGACCAATATTACGTCAAAGCTGTCAACGCTGAAAATGGGCCCATTTCCCCATTGACAGGCCGCAGTACCCTGCAAACTTCTTGGACCCTGCGGCAGGTTTCCTGGGGGACGTCGAAGCACGGGGTAGAGGCTTCGCTTGCGCATGAATGAATTGTTTATTGATATAATTGGATGGAGGCATTGGTGGAAACAATTACTTGTTAGTAACGGCGTAGGCATCCTTAGGGTCAACCTTGGCGTTGGGCTTGGGCTTGTCCCCTTCAAAAAGGATGTTGTTCAACTTTCTCGACGCCTTGGGGTCGTCTTGCACCTGGTTGGAGTAGGTCCAGGCCTCGGTGCCAGCACCGTACCGCTTCAGCAAGGCGTAGAGGAGACCAACGGTGACGATGGTGCCACCGGCGAGAACCATGGCGGTGGGCGAACTAGCGGCGGGAGCAGGCATGATTGGCAGATGAATATAGGAGAAGTGTTTGAGCCAGGGCGATCGTCGACGCTTTTATACTGAGGGGGGGAACCCCTCGGAGTATAAAGTTGCAGGGCTGCGAACATCAGCAATAATGATGGTAAAACCGACTAAAACCTCACCCCCACCACGAGAAACGGCTGAACAACGTTGTCTAAGGGTTCAATTGACCACAATAAGCGTCGTGTTTGTGGTTTTATAGATAAATTGTGTTGCAAATTGGCCGTATAATTGACCTGACGGAACCACATGCGCTCGGTACCAGCATAAATATGCCAGCCACTCAATTAAGGGTGATTTCCGTTAATGGTTTGAAACATTGGTCCCTCCCTCATCATCATGAATCACCAAACAGTGAAGACTTGAATGGTACACTATCAGTTTCAAACGATTGAGCCGGAAATCAAGATTACCCCGCCATTTAGGCGCGACGCGGTTGCTGTCGCAATCGGAAGCGTCGGCCGGGTTCTCCACCACCACTGGTGGCTGTCAATTTCGACAAATGTCAATCACCTTGACTTGGATAAACGGTCACTCGGTTTTTCTCGGGGGTGATGTTGAGGGACGAGGCCACAAACCGTAGGTATACTTGGCAGTTCTCAGTGAGATCATCAAACACTTAGGATAAACAAACACACAATAAGTTGCAGTAGGTGAATTAATGTATTGAATAAATATGAATCGTAAATTTCGTTAGGCACGTTCTTGGTGGTGGACGGTGTCGTCCAAGGTCTGGTTGTTGTAGCGGCGGATGGGGGCGGTCTTGAAGTAGTGGCGCACCCCGACAAACACGCCGGCGAACCCCACCGCACCGATGGCGAGGGCGTTTCTCGGTTTCGAAAGGGTGTGGACGAGCATTGGAAGTTCTTTTCTTTTGTAAGTGGATAATGACCTTTCGAGACAAATCTGACCGCCCTTATATACTCCTCTCGTCTGCCAATTTATGACGCCATTATTTTGTCTTACACTTTAATCGAATGATAGAGTGTGCGAAAGTCACCCCATTTGGTGCGACTCGCACTGCGAAAATGCTGGAGTCACCCCACATGGTGCGATTTTTTTCCTTGGGAAATGGCACCACTGGTCACGAGATTTCCCGCACGCGAACGTAGCGAATATTTCTATTATTTTGCAGCCAAATGGGCTCATAGAGGCATACTCCCCACACGTTGATGAAATGACTGCAGAATTTCAGTAGCGACGCTGGTGGTTAGAGGTGGCGAGCACGGGGAGGAACTGGCCGATGATCAACATGGGAATGTCGAAGATGTCACGCTTCACCGTCCACACCAGACAGAACTCGATGTAGTCATTCTGTTCAAGTCCCTTCATGGCATCGCCAGTTAAATTAGACGGCACTTCATCGTCGCCAGCAGTATTTTTAATGAGTTTAAGCTTAGTCATGATACTCGAGTGTAAATTGCCGACGGCAATCAGCTTAAACAACTTGAAGTAGTTGATGATCAGCTCATCGTCGTACATGAGCTCCATGATGAACGTGCGTTTGCCCAAGATCTCGGCTATGTCGAACCCGAGAAGCGAGAGGAGGTCGTCGGTGATACTAACAATCTCACCCGTGCGTCGCCACATCACGGTAGGAGACAGATTAAGCTGGCCGAGCTTCTCATAGTCTATGAGCGATCTTTGAAATGTCATCTCTAAGAACTGGAGATCATAGGGTTTTAACAAGTTCTTGTGAGCACTGATGAATGTAGGCCGGTACAGGGCGATGAGCTTGAGGATAACGAGCAAATTGTGGCGTTTTTGGTGGCGCTGTTCCGGCAGAAGGTGAGGGCCCAGAAACCGCTTTTTGAGGAAGTAAGTGAGGGCATGATACAGCTGAGGGTAGTCGTAGTTCATCGTGTTATGAGCATAGATGTCGTTGACCGTCTGGTACAATTGGTGGGTGGCTAACGGCAGTGTATACGGCACTGGAGGGAGCAGTTCCGGCACCTGGCCCAAATTGTGGTTTAAATTAGTCAGCAGCGATTCCAACGGGTGCACTGCCAGACGATCCGGTTGCGATGAGAACCCTAACGAGATAAACGGCCTCAGTTCTTTAATACCTGAAGCAAACTCTAAAGGCATATCCTGAGGGTACTCCAGCGGCAGCGTCGGTTTCAGCTGGAGCAAGATGTCACCAAGCATAAGGTATTCTTGATTTAAATAATTCAGCAGAAATGGTCGCAGAGGCGTACTCCTACGGCTAGGAACATCCATGGGGTCGCCATCGACTTCGAGCGGCGGTTCCCCCGATATTAGCCGCAGCATCACGTCCTTGGTGGTGTCCAACATGCTGTTAGGAGGCGCCGTCACCGGGTTTATCGGCAATTCGGCGACGAGGGCGTCAGGAACGGGGACTGGCGGGGTGGGTGTCACCACGACCAGCCCGGCGAAAAACGGTGCCGGCGGCGACGCGTCGCCGTTGTCGGAGCCTCCCAGGCGTAGCTGTTCCGGCAGCGAGTTGGTGTGGAGGTATTTGGCCCGTTTGCGGATGACGTCGTGGCATTGGTGGCCGATGTTGCGTTTGACACAGTTCTTGCACGGGCGCTCGTTGGAGCACTGGAGGTGTTTTCGGTGGCAGAAAACACAGGCCCGCGACGCCGGTTTGCGTTCCTTCTTCTCCTGGGCGGATAGCTTTCTCGTCATTGGCCACGAGACGGTGTGGGGTCGATGGTGGTGGTGGAGTCTGGGGAATCGCTCCCGGCGAAAAACGGAAATGCTTTAGTGGGGGAAGGAAACGCCGCGCGCGGGCACGACCCGGGGCTGCTCGCGACGGCCACTGTCCCGGGTCGCACCTCCCGGCCACCTTCGGACACACTCACACGACACGCGCCAAGAATGAGGTATGGTGAGAATATAAAGGAGTATATTGAACTTGTTTTGTTCCTTAGCATTGGTATTTTTCATGAATTTATTGGTTATACCATTGCCCCCTCAGCTAACTCGTCAATTGATTATACGGGCTTTCGAATAGGTACCCGATTCTGCCCGAACATTCTCTACCGTCAACATACTCTAAGCCAGTGTACCCATTAAACCCTCAATTTCCACTTCGGTGGTACCAATACACTAGGCTGTATTTTCAAGAACCTGGAGTGCCTAAGTTAAGTTAAACTCCATTTGCATTTAGATACGAGCCAGTACTACCAGATTGCATACACTCATGGTCCCTATGAATCGAATTCTCCTTCGGTGAGCTCGAATGCTACCACCAAATACCTGTCCAGTCACGAAGATATAACTATCGTAAACTCTACCATGTAAAAAGAGTGCCTTCCGATATATTGTTGACAGTTGCAAATTAAGTGAGCTATAATAGACCTGAGTTCACTGAGACCCTGTGATCGGCTGTAGTTACAGTTCCTGCCAGTCTTAGTGAAATGAATTGCAATCGTTGTATGAAAAGCCTTGGAATAATCAGGCTTTGAAAACGAGTTACCCCATTCGAGAGAAACGAATGTTAATATGCATAGATTGATTCTTTAAGGCTAAAACTTTGAGCACTTGGTATCAAATTTCTCGTGTGTAGATTTTGTTGAAATAGCCTCTACGCCTGTCACTACAACGTTGTCATCGTGTTTGGTTGTGTATCTTGTCGTGGATCTAATAGCACACTAATATATACATGTCATTACTTACAACGCCGGTTGGGCCCCGGGGATGGGGTTGCCGTTGGCGTCAACCAACCCTTGCTGCATCATCATCAACTGTTCGTTACCGGCAGATTCAAACTGCAAACCCACACCCAATCTCGTCGACGCCTTGATCTGGTCGATTTCACCCGAGAACAAGATCGACACCGTCGGCAACACTCTCTTTTCCAAGAACGCCGCCACCTTACCGGTGGAGTCAAGTTGACCACGGAACACCGACTGGCGGTACTCGTACTTGGCACCAATGGTGGTTTGGCCTTCGACGACGGGTTCAAAGCCAATGGGGGTACCCATCATCGGGTCAGTAATAGGCTTGACCGAAGCGGCGATTTGCGTTTCGACACCGGCTTCGACCTTATCGGTGACCTTTCTCCAGAACGACGCCACCACCGAGCCTTGGGCCTGGATTTGCGCGGTGGCAATCCAGTTACCGGCGTTGTAACGGGCGACGTACGACACCGCCGAGTCAGGGGGAGCGGGGCCGGCTTGCTTCGAGTACATCGCTTCCAAACCAATCGCCAACTTGGGGGACACCGATTGCAACAACGACGCCACCGCGACACCGGAGAAGCCGCCGGTCAAGAACGAGGGGTTGAGGGTCTTCAAGTTGATGGAGAAGTCGCTGGCCTGGTAGTCTTGTTCCAATTGCACCATCAGCGGCTGGCCGCGGGCGATCTGAAGGGTCACCTTCAGGATGTTGGCCTTGTCCCAGCCGTAGTTGATTCTACCCGAGAACGACAAGTCGTTGTCGATGTTACCTTGGACGAAGTAGTCGTCGGTGGCGTACAACGCCAGGAAGGCGTAAGGGGGCAACACTTGCGACCCGATCGACAAGGTGTGCGAGGTTTGGAAGGCGGGTTGCATCGAGAACGCCTTGTTGAGGTCGGCTCTCAACCCGGTGAAGAAGTATTGGTTGAGGAACACGTCTCTCAGCACTTCCTTGGTCAAGTTTTCGATGGTGCCGGGGTTGATGAGCCCCAACAGTTGGCGGTGTTCGGCCAAGGTGGTGTAGACGTCGTTCAAGTACGAGAACACCGGGTTCAGCGACCAGATCCCGTTTTGCTTGGGGGGATCAGGCGTGACCTGGGGCAAGGTGGGGATCGCCATCTTGGTGATGTCGGCAATGGGCACTTGCGGTTGTTGGGACATGGTGATGGGTGAAAAATTTTAGTGCGAAATCGTCGTTGGTGAGCCTGGCCGAGACGGTGGTATTTGTCAGTAATCGGCGGAATTTTGTGTAGCAATTTGAAAGATAGGAATGAATCAATAGGGAGAGAGAAAAGTAGTCATTTGGAGATGATTTTGGCTGAGACAATGGTGTAATATTGGTGTTTAGCTGGCGGCGTAGGATATGGAGCTCTATGATTCGCGAATGGAGGGGCGGGAGCCCTGGACCAGTCACACTGACACCTAAACGAGGGATCAAAGATTCTCTGGATTCAGATTTGTCGGAGAGGAGTGTGGGGTAGATTAGCATCGCAATTTAGAGTTTGAGATAGTAACATCGTTTCTTGATTAGGTGTTGAATAGATTCGGAATTTGGCCACGTAGGCGGTTGAGTCACGTATGTATAGATGCATACCTGAAACATCAACACAAGTAACATCAGATTATTCGAAGGTGACCGAATAGAAGTCATGAACCTGCCATAGAACTCAACATAATTCAGTCATCTCCATTGACCATTTGCGGCATATGGTTTGAGAGAAGCATCAATTTATCCTTGAGTTAACAATTAAAAATAAATAGGTACTAAAAGACTACGGTACGCTGACAACCTTATTCCTTTCAATGTCTTATCTCCTATTGAGCATTGGCATTGTTTGATCTCGTTAACGTACAAGGACTACTCAAGCCATGTTCCATGATGTAATTGCAAGTTCACCTAACTTCAACCTAACTCCATTGAATAAACTGAATGAGCTTAATGATGCAATTGCTTTGATAAACAATCTGACTGTCCTCAATTTTTGGAATCATACGATGTTGATCCCATTGAATTCATCTACTCTACACACCACGGTTGTGCGACACTATCAATTCTACTCTTGCTCAGTTCCATACCATTGTCGACCACTCCTTTGCAATTGAATACCCTCAATTCTCCCCTCATCGTCAGTTATTTCCCTAGCTTCCAATTTCGCCTCGAGGTGCTTCGCGGTCCGCTGCATGCCGCACCAGTGTAGCCCGATAGCCTCTATTGCGTCTTAAAGGAAACCTCGCACACACACACCCTTGAATCATCAATTAACACCATTGCACCATGCCCGTCCCCATAGTCAATGGCACCCTGAGTTTCACGGTGTACGCCGGCACCCAGGAACTCAAAGACAAAGCCGTGCAATTCTACACCGAAGTTATTGGCCTTACCCCATTAAATAAGGGTAACGACACCACTTTCGTCACCTCCAAGGGACTCACGGTGAGAGTCCAGGTCGATGCTAATCGTGGGTTGACTCAATCACAAATTGAAGAAAAACGCCAGACTTTCCAAAAGGCTCTCCACGTCCACGACTGGCGGCTGATGGAACTGCTGGTGGCTCTTGAAGTGGAACTGTTGCTGAAAGTGCTCCAACGCCTCCACCAAGCTAATATTTCTCCCGTGCAACAAAGTCCTAACGACTTGTACCCTAACGAAGTCTACCTTTTAGATCCTGTGGGCACGTTGGTGGGAGCTACGGCGCTGACCAACCCGATCTCGTTAGTGTACCCTATGGAGAAACAACCGGCCAGTTGCAGCCAGCCGATGAAGCCGCTGGCACTGGAAGCCAGTCTGCGGTCGGTGGCAACGCTGACGCCGAAAACCAGCCACAACATCGCCGTGATGACCTCGGGTGGTGATGCCCCGGGGATGAACGCGTTTGTGCGGGCAGTGGTGCGTTCGGCGATCTACAAGGGGCTGAAGCCATTTGTCATTTGTGAAGGTTATGAAGGGTTGGTTAAAGGTGGACCCAAATACATCAAGCCAATGCTGTGGTCCGACGTTCGTGGCTACTTGGCCATTGGTGGTACTATCATCGGTACTGCGCGTAATAAAGAGTTCCGTGAACGTGCAGGTCGGCTTGCCGGTTGCAAGAACTTGATTGACGCCGGCATTGATGCCCTTATCGTCTGTGGTGGTGACGGGTCGTTGACCGGGGCCGATACCTTCCGTGCTGAATGGCCGCTGTTGATTGAAGAGCTTTACCAAAAGAAACAAATAACTCAAGAACAATACGATAAGCACAAGCACTTGAACATTTGCGGCGCCGTGGGGTCGATCGATAACGACATGGCGTTGACTGACGCTACCATCGGCGCCTACTCCTCCCTCGACCGGATTGTCCAAGCCATTGACTACATTGATGCCACCGCCAACTCTCACTCGCGGGCGTTTGTAGTTGAAGTCATGGGTCGTCACTGTGGTTGGTTGGCGTTAATGGCAGGTCTTGCCACCCTGGCCGACTATATTTTGATTCCGGAAAAGCCGTCGCTGCTGAGAGAATGGCAGGACCAAATGTGCGATATTGTTGGCGGCCACCGTCAACGTGGTAAGCGGAAGACCATCGTCATCGTCGCTGAAGGTGCCGTTGCCAACGACCTCACTCCTATCACTTCAGAACAAGTCAAAGAAGTGTTAGTTAACCGTCTTGGTCTCGACACCAGAGTGACTACGTTGGGTCACGTGCAAAGAGGTGGTTCTGCCGTCGCCTTTGACCGTACCTTGGCGACATTACAAGGGGTGGAAGCCGTTAACACCGTCGTTGAGCTGACTCCCGACACCCCGTCGCCGATGATTGCCATTCGCGAGAACCAAATCATTCGCCAACCGTTGATGGAAGCGGTGAAAATTACTCACCAAGTGGCCGATGCTATGGACAACAAAGACTTCGCCACCGCCATGAGCTTGCGTGACTCTGAATTCACTGAACAGCTCAGTAACTTCATCACCACCAACACTGCCGA
Source organism: Diutina sp. Y7414 (assembly GCA_037042415.1). Classification (NCBI taxonomy): domain Eukaryota; kingdom Fungi; phylum Ascomycota; class Pichiomycetes; order Serinales; family Debaryomycetaceae; genus Diutina; species Diutina sp. Y7414. The sequence goes on from JAXQKI010000080.1 coordinate 88,776, forward strand.
CCACTTAAAGCCGGCGTTACCTGAAAGCAAGCGCAAGCGCATTGCCATCATTAACGTCGGGGCTCCCGCTGGTGGTATGAATGCTGCCACCTACGCCATGGCTACTTACTGTATGCAACGAGGCCACACCCCTTACGCTATCCACAACGGTTGGGGTGGTTTAGCTCGTCACGAACTGGTTCGGCTGATCAAATGGTTGGACATCGACGGGTGGATTCTGCAAGGGGGTTCGCAAATCGGTACTAACCGTCAAACCCCGGCCGAAACCGATATTGGTATGATCGCCTACTACTTTGAGAAGTACCAGTTCGATGGGCTTATCCTTGTTGGTGGTTTTGAAGCTTACACCTCGTTGGAACAACTTGAAGAGCTGCGGTCGATGTACCCTGCATTCCGTATCCCTATGGTGTTGATCCCCGCCACTATCTCCAACAACGTCCCCGGTACCGAATACTCGTTGGGGGCCGACACTTGTCTCAACTCGTTGATGGAATACTGTGACATCATCAAGCAATCGGCGTCGGCGACCCGCGACCGCGCGTTCATTTGTGAAGTTCAAGGGGGTAACTCTGGTTACATTGCTACCTTCGCTCAATTGATCAGTGGTGCTCAAGCCCTGTACGTTCCTGAAGAAGGCATTGACTTGCGCCAGCTTGAAATGGACATCTCCAGTTTGCAAGAGCTGTTTGCCCTTGACAACAGCAAGACCCGCCTGGGTAAGCTTCTTATCAAGAGTTCTAACGCGTCCAAGGTGTTGACCACTGAAGTTCTCACCGAAATCATGATTCAAGAGTCGAACAACGCCTTTGACTGTAAGGCAGCAGTGCCTGGTCACGTCCAACAAGGTGGCACCCCTACTCCAATTGACCGGACTAGAGCGTCGCGGTTCGCCATTCGTGCGGTCCAATTCATCGAAGAACAAGCGGAAAACATCCTGCCATACCGGGAGACGTTGGACATTCCCGTGGACGACGAAAAGGTGATGAACACTGCCGCTGTGTTGGGTGTGAAGAAGCTGAAACTTCAATTCCAACTGGTGAGATTCTTGTGGGAATACGAAACGCAACGGTCGAAGAGAATGCCCCGTAAGATCCACTGGGCCAAGACAAGAGAAATTGCTGACCAACTTGTGGGGAGAACTAAGCTCACTGTCAAATCTTAGACTTAAGTCTAAGCGGTTGGTAGCTAGGATTATCTGCTTTTTGATTGCGGGTAGTCGTACTGTTATCTATGTTTAATATTTAACGAATTCATGTCATTTATCATCACCTGATTGTACTTATTAATCTGAAAGCATTAACTGTTTGGATATACCTTAAATCGTTTTGCGCATTCCGAATAAGCGTTTGAACAACACAGCACCTGTAATGGCAGCGGTCCAAGATCAGCTGACAATGACTCACGATTGTTTACACACCTTTTGAGCTGTTGAGTTTGTTTACAGCATTGTTTGGTGCTGTATTAATTACTTTGATATTCATGTTATTGTAAGAATTTTCGGTTCATTTGCATCTTTCGGAAGTAGATTTTGTATTTTGAAACATTTGCAGTCATTAGACGTCTCCATCGCTTCAAATCGAAACTTTCAACCACAAGCGGACACTCTAGATGTCTTCTTCATTTTAAAGCGCCATGGTAATCCGGTATGGTGTAATGGCTATCACGGTTCGCTTTCACCGAGCAAATCAGGGTTCGATTCCCTGTACCGGAGTTCTCTTTTTGCCAATCTGACGAGCTGATCATACTGTATTGATCGTATTTATTATCGTGGTATACTCTTATAATGGTCTAACGCGGTGGTCACATTTTTCCGGTACCGGCCCCTCCACCGGGTCCAACTCTACCGAACCCACAGGCCAGTAGTCTGGCAGATTGCGGTAATAGCGTAACCATCCACCCAATTTATCGTCTACTTCATTAGCATCTAATCCTCGCAAATCATGGGTGTATTCTTGGGGACGATCAAGGCACCCAGTCACCAACACGCGAGAACAGTCTCGGCCAGCAAGCTTCAGGTACGAGCCTTTGCCCGTATACAAGTCCCGCCGGCGAGTGACGTCAAACACCGTTCCGTTTACCAGTAGGTATACTCTGGGGCGGTGGACGCCGTTGTATTGTTGAAGCTCAGCCATCGACATGTGGCGCGGTCCCCATACTGCCTCTTTCGCCACGTCCACCCAGTAATTAGGATCGATCTTATGGCCCTGGTACCCCCACGTGCCACTAGAAGTGAACCACCATGAGAGGAAAGCGTTTAATAGGAGTAAACCCCCAATGATCCGGAGTCCGTCCAACGGGTTCATCCGCGCGATGATGAGGTAAACAAAGCGACAATGAGATAAATAGAAATGATCTGGTTACAAAAAGTAAAAAAACCAAGCCATCTTAGATTAATGTAAAAGAGTAATTCAAATTGAAACGAAATTGATTAATTGATGATCTTATTGATTTGTCTATAATATTTATATACTGGTTTATGAATGAGGGGGGGTCGCTTTACCAGAAAGCGTAGGGTGTAAAGAGCCGTTGACTTCCTCCACCACCAACTGAGGGGGTCGCTGGTCTTCTGAATCAACGTCTGTATGAGTTTCGTGAACACTGCCATTTGCCATAGAACTTTTGGTATCGGCTTTCATTGGGGTTGGGGAAGCAATCTTCAGCTCGTGTGGGGGCTGTTTGCGGGGCCATTTCGTCGCTATATCAATGTGGCTGGCCGGGTACCACCACTCAAGCCACATTAGGATGAAAATGTCCACCACCACGCAGAGGACAAATAATTTACCCGCAAGTACGCCAAAGTTATAGAACTTGGAGATACGGATCCACTGCGACTGATTAAGCTTACTGAGGTCAAGCAGATCGTACACTTTCTCGGTACGATAAGCTATGTTATCCCAAGCGTACATCGTCGCCACTTCATCATGGAATTTCAGGGTATCGATATCGCCATTACTGATACGTTCAATCAGTTCAAGTGCTGCCTCAACGAGATCATCCTCTTCTGGACGTGCAAATCGGGTCATATGACTAGGGAGAACTTCAGGAATACCACCCACATTAGTGGTAACCACAAATAAGTTACACAGTGCCGCTTCAACGATGACGGTGCCAAACGCTTCAGTCAATGAAGGGTGGAGATAGATGTGGCCTCTAATCATCACATCCCTCACCTGATCGTGACGGACTGCTCCTAAGAGCGTCACCCGCTCCTGGAGCTCGTGGCGTTCCCGCATCTGCTCCAAGTCCAAAAACTTCGGTCCATCGCCAGCAATGAGAAAGTCGACCTCGGGCTTGGCGGCACAGATGCGGGGGATGATGGCGGTGAGTAAGTCGGCGCCTTTATTTGGGTATAATCGCGAGATCACCACAATCACTATTCTTTCCATCAGTTTAATCTGAGGTGAAGGGCGGAAATCTTCCAGAATCACAGCGTTGGGGATCACCAGTACTTTATTTGGATCTAGACGTGCTCGAAGGACGGTATTCTCTTTACACGTATGAGAAACACAGATCACGGCACCAACATCATTAAGAGTAAATTTCACAAGTTTATTACCCAAAATCAGCCCAATATTAGCAAAGCCAAATAACAGATGGTCGGTAAACACTGTTTTCATCCCCATGGTTCGACCGTGTAATATTGCTTCGTGTCCCAAGGCCAGAAACGTGCCGTGGGCATGGATGATCTCAATCTCCTCTCGAATGAAAATATTGCGGAGAATAGGGAATGCCAGGAACACGGTGGGGAAACACGCCAGACGGTCAATCACCATAAACGGAATATAGTACACTTTGAGGCCATTGGTCAAATATCGGACCCCTTGGCGGTTGCCATAGTCGTGGGTGACCACGACGACACTGTGGCCCATATCGATCAACTTTTGCAGGAGATCGTACACGTGGAACTCGACTCCCCCTGGCTGCGGGTAGAAGAAGTCCGTCACCATCGCTATATTGTACCCCATAGTGGCAACCTAGCGATGGGATGATATTCGTCGCTATTAAAGTAAACACGGTGGGGAGACGCTCCGAGATGGCTTGTGGGTGAGACCCGCTTAGGTAAGGACACACTAATCACCCCTATCCCAACTATATGAATAACTTTCTATACTGAAAATTTAATTGTTAGAGTGATAGTAGTAAGTATCTCTAAAGAAAGTGATTTTGTTTTTGATTTTATATTATTTCTTGTAGTCAGATGTTAATGCCAAGGTTCCCCGCTGTAGTATCAGTCTACCGTTGTTTCGCGTTCAACTCGCGCGACCTGGAAAAAAAAAAAATCCGAGCTCACGTCTTTCAACTCGAATATCCATATAATGCTGGAGCTGAAGCGACGGGGCAGCGCCGATGACGACGAGCGCCTGGTAAAACGGGAGCGGGTTGCCCTAGAGGAGCTCAGTGAGGACGGCCCGCTCACTCAGGACGACGTCATCTACTTTAAGAAGCAGGCGATATGGCGCCAAATGCGCCACTATCGGGGAGAAGCCAAGCGGCTAGAAAGCGAGTTGGCGCGGGCGCAGCAGGCTTTAGACAAGCTTAGGGACCAGGTGGGCGAGTTGGACCTGTGGCGGACTCAAAATCTGGAGGTGAAACCCGAAATTAGCGCCGCCATCGCCGAAGTGAAGCAGTTGGCCGACACCAACGCCGACTTGCGGGCCAAGATCGCTGCATTGGAAGCGCTGGTGGCGCAGTACGAGGGCAAACTGCTTAGAAACGACCTGACAGCGCTTAAACGGGTGTTTGGTGGTGCTACCAGCAGTGATGACTCGAAGCTGGACGCCACTCAGGCATCGGCTGATGGCACTGCTGCTGCTGGTGGTGCTGGCGCTGATACCACCGCCACTGGTGGTGATTCTACTGCTACCGCAGAGGCTGCCGCTGCCAACGGAGCGCTTACTGATGAAGTGGAGCGTTTACAACTGGAACTTGAACAGACCAAGGCTGAAGCTGAAGTGGTCAAGACACAACTTGCCAAGAATCAAACTGAACTTGACCAGCTGAGCCAGCGGGTAGCGGAACTTGAGCTGAAACTTGCTCTGCTTGGAGAATCTGACGTCAAAGAACTGGCATGGTTCCAGGCGTTAGCTCTGGAGAATGAATCGCTTAAGAAACTGATTGCAACATTGGAAACTCAACATCAACAAACACAGGCCAAATTGGACAAATTGGACGCGTTACCTGCCGACCCTAACTACCAGGCAGTGGTGGATGAGCTTGCCTCGGTGAAGCAACAACTTGAGAAGACTGAAACTGACCTTGTGCGAATAAGAACGGCGCGGGATGACTTGGTGGCGAAGAACGCCATCCTTAAAAGCGAAACGGCATCGGGGCTGCTGTTTGCTGAGCTCGTGGCGTTGAATAAGTCGCTCAGTGCCCGAGTGAGCGAAAAGGCGGCAGCGGTGGCGGCCGGTACCGACGACGCGCTGCTTGCGCTGCTTCTGGAAGAACAACTCCGACAGAAAGTCACCCAACTCATCGGCGAGCTTCAGGAAGTGGAGTCGGCATTTAATGACACCCGTAAATTGGCACTTGCTAAGGTTGAGGCTCAAGCAAGCCACGATGCCACCATCAAGAAGCTTACGGTGGAAAAGACTAAAGCTGATCAAAAGTATTTCGGGCTGATGAGATTGAAAGATCAGATCCAACAGGAAAACAAGCTACTCAAGGCGCAGGTGGCCAAGCTGCAGGACGGGCTTCGCCAATCGCAAGAGGTGGAACGGGCGCTTCAGGATAAGATGGCGGCCCTTGAACGCCAAGTGAAGGAGTTCAAACAGGTGAAGCTGGCGGCGATGGCGGAAAACGTCAAGCTCAGCGAGCAAGTGGCGCGTCTCCTGAAATTAAAGGACCAATTCACCGACGATATCGCCAAGGCCCGTGCTGCTTCTGAAGCGGAACTGATGAAGCTTCGCCTGGTTCTGCTGGAATTGCAGCTGGAACAACAGCTGGTGGCGAAACTCGAGCTGAAACTTAAGCATACCGAACAATTATTGCGCAAATATAAACTGGCCAACCCGTCGTTGGTGGTCGAGGACGAACAAGAAATTGAAGGGTTGCGGAGCATGGCCAAGTGCCTGGTGTGTCTGAAGAACTGGAAGGACACTGCTATCAGTGTCTGCGGCCACGTCTTTTGCCATGACTGTACCAGCGAACGGCTCGCTGCCCGCTTGCGGCGGTGCCCGACGTGCAACAAGGGTTTCTCCGCCAATGACTTGTTGCTGATCCACTTGTAATATATGTATTATAGCACTATATAGCGAAAACAACACACTCTGTGAGAAGGATTTTGTAGATTCGAAAGTAGCATATAATTACAATGACTCCAAGGGGTAGAGAATTTGATTACTGCTTCGATTACTGAATTCATTTATAACAAACCTATTTACATCTTTTGTTAATTTTGATAAAACTTACATTTTTGTTCGAGTTGACGAGGTTGGTAAATTTACAGATTTTCCCAGATTTTCCAAATTTGCCAATCCTCACTCAGATGCTCGGTTGAAGAAATATCATAATCGCATCAGGTTTTTCCCCCACAAACCCACCCACCCGTCGTCAGGCATCGTCAAGCATGGCCAGGCATCGCCCACATCGACATTGTTATCTAAGCTTCGCATGCGTGTGATTGCGATCTCGTTTGTCAACCCCATGACTCACAGACAGACTGTTACTGGTATGTGAGGATGAACAGCATTACTACCTTCGTTTTGGGAGACCAAATCAAGTTGACCTGCTTCCGTTAAGTGTTCGACCTACTGCTACTGCCTGATATCTAAACTTACTCAAAAGGCCGGGGGCTACAGGTTTTTTGGCTTGTGTCTTGGGCCAGGCCTTGTCTTGCGCCATCGCGTTAGCCCTCGCACCGATGCAGGTTGCCCCCCTCGAAAATCGACCACAACGCGTTGTTGTTTACGACGTCAACTTTGACCAACTTGACGAACAATCTGAAGATAAAGGATGCTGTTGGGAGTGACTGGATTAGTGGTGGCAAGGTCATTGCTTGTGGAGCAACATGGTGGCCTTGGGATGGACACCTGTGACTATATGCCGGTGGTCGCATTGCGTTCTGCACGCTGTGTTAGGAGCGCTTCGATCGGCTTCCACCGGGTCGGATGACCCTGGTCACACCTACCACTCTCCCTAAACCCCCCTGTTGTGCTTTCAGACCCCCATCGTTGTACCATGGTTAGCCAAACTTAGGGCCCACCAAATGAGCCACAAAGGGTTCATAATCGACTAATTCACCCCCGTGTCGGTTTCCGAGGCCCGTTGCCGGGGGCGCTGGCCACTTTTGACCCAGGGATTTTCTCCCCTCGGCTTGCTTTTGCTTTCTCACTCGTTTGAGGCAGTTTATGAGTGCGTCGAGTCTCCAGAGCCGCTGAAACACCTCGATCATGTGAAACCGGACTGCTGCTGTCCCGTTTAAATCCCTATTGACGACAATATCCTTCCCGCTAGCATCTTTTAGACGGGGGCCATCCCCTTTCTTCACTGTTTTTATGGTGGCAGCTCCCCCCAAGTCATGTGCAGGAAAGCCAGCTGTCTTCTCAAGTATCCAGATAAAAATTTTTCCCGCAACTAGAGGACAACCCTGCGCCTTGGTTAGGGGGCAACCACCGCAAACCACGGCGGCGGAGCCAATTACTAAGCGTTCCGTCGGGGTCCGGCGGATGACCCCTTTTTCGCCGTTATTTGTTTTACCATCTACGTTTCTCCCGTTTCTCTCGCGTCTAGTCGTACACGTCTGTGTGGTTCTCTTGTCATCGATGGTGGCGACTCTCTCTGAGTGGCTGGTACGCTGTGTGCCGGCCGCGAGCATTAAGCTTATATAAACACCCGCCCGCACGGGTTTTTTTCGCAATCTATTTTTCGAGCCCCCGGGTCTATATACAGGAGGAAGCACGCGCTCCCGTGACTTATTACCACCAACCTTCCATCCCCCCCCATCTTTCGTACAAACCATCCTGTGGGGCATGTCTGAAGTGGAGGCCAATACCCCAGTACAAACCCCGACGGCAGAACCGATGAAGGACCCGGTGCACGACCTCGAGGGGAGCTCGCCCAGCGCGGCGCCCGTGCTCGAAGAGCCGGCAAAGCCGCTATCGCCGCCAAATCCGCTGCCACTGCCAAGGCGCCACCTCGAAAGCGAACCCGACGAAGAAGCACCGCCGGCGAAACGGGCGAAAAACGCGTCCAAGTTCGACTACCCGGACCCGGCGCTGCTTATTGGCCCCGACGGCAAGCCGTTACCTCCGCAAGAAGTGTTTGGCGAACCGGCGCCGGCCCCGCCCGCCGAACCCGACATGGACAACTTGCCGGAAAACCCCATGCCCAAGCACCAACAGAAGTTTGCCCTTAATACCATCAAGGCGATCAAACGGCTCCGCGACGCCGCCCCGTTCTTGCACCCGGTGGACATCGTCAAGCTCAACATCCCTTACTACTACAACTACATCCCGCGACCGATGGACTTGCTGACAATCGAAAAGAAGATCGTCAGCGACGCCTACTCCAACGAGCAGGAATTGGTCGACGACTTTGACCTCATGGTGACCAACTGCAAGCGGTTCAACGGCGAGCTGTCGCTGATCTCGCGGATGGCGTTGAACATCCAGGCGCTGTTTGAAAAACACATACTCAACTTCCCCCCTAGAGACGCCGTCGAGGACGTGGTGGTGCTGCACAAGCGTAAGCTGATGGCCGACCTGGAAGAGTTCCAGCGCGAAGCCCGCGAGCTGGTGGCTGCCCACCGTCCCAAGCGCACCATCGTGCCGCCGAAGCCGAAGGAGTTGCCGTACGACGTCCGTCCCCGCAAAAAGAAGTTTGCCGCCGAGTTACGCTTCTGCCTGCAGACGGTGAAGGAGCTTATGAGCAAGAAGCACTACCACATCAACTTCCCGTTTTTGGCGCCGGTGGACACCGTCGCCCTTAATATCCCCCACTACTTCGACGTGGTGAAGCAACCGATGGACTTGGGCACCATCTCGTCAAACTTGGCCAACAACCAGTACGAAAACGGCGACGAGTTCGAGCGCGACGTGCGGCTCGTGTTTGCCAACTGCTACGCATTCAACCCTGAAGGCACCGACGTCCATGCCATGGGGAAGAAGTTGGAGGCGGTGTTTGACAAAAAATGGGCGCAAAGACCGGTGCCGGAGCCGACGCCGCCGGCGCTGGACTTTGAGCTGGATTACGACATTGATGACGAAGAGTTTGAGACCCGGGCGGAACAGATGCTTGCCGAAGTGCCGGCGATTCAGTTGTTAGAAAACCAATTGAAGCGGATGAAGCTGGACTTGGACAAGTTGAAGGAGCAACACCTTAAGCAGTTACGCGAGGAGTTCCAGGCTAAGCGGGCCTCGCGTAAGGGCAAGAAGGGGAAGAAGATGAAGCAACGGGTCAACGGCGAGGTCGCCGAGGTCAACGCTGGCCCCGTGGTGACGTACGAGATGAAGAAACAGGTTCTGGAAATGGTACCCAACTTGCTGGAAAAGAAGGCCCAGGCAGTCTTGAAGATCATCCGTGACGACTTTGAAATTGGCAATGACGACGAAATCGAGCTCGACATGGACCAGTTGGAGGACCGTACCGTACTCAAGCTTCACAACTACTTGTTCGGCCAGAAGGCGGCCGCCCGCATGCTGGGGCTGCTGAAACGCAAGCAACAGAAGGCCGGAGGGCTCAGTGCCGACGACGAGTTGGACCACTTGCGCAACCAATTGGCGCTCTTTGACGGCGAGCTGGCGCTGGCAGCAACCAATGGCTTGATGACCATTGGACACGAATCGCTGGACGACGACGACTTGAGTTCGGAGTCGCTGGAGGAGGAATAAGGGTCACCTTGTAGATACGAAAAGGTTTGTATAATTATGGCGATAATGAGAAACGACTGGGACTTGCCGTAGAGCTAAAAATAATGGAGTATAGACTCCCAATGAGGTGATCGTCATCGGTGTTTATAAGAGATTGGAAGGAGTATGGTTTTGTTTAGATTGAGTGTTTTGTTAAGATATCGAATATGATAGACTAATTGTGTTATCGTGCAGTGTAGGATCATCATTTCGTATATAATTAAAGATTCGTGACGTTGACCACATGTAATGCTAAACGGTTTCACCAGCAGCGTTGGTAAAATTGATGAGGCCTGGGTTCTCTTTGGGGAGCTCTCTCGAGATGATGACGGTAGGCATCTAATTGGTAACCTTTTGGATGAGATAGCCCAATACAAGAGCAATGCACGCCACCACAGTGATGCTGATGGTGGTCTCGTCGTTAGTTTTCTTCTCCAGCACCACCAGGGTTCGAGGAGGAGGGGGCGGCGACGATGTGTCTTCAATCTCTTTGATGTCGTCGCCGTCAATAACTGTCTTTTCTGGCGGCAGCAGCGTGGTCAGGGGAAACTCTTCCGGGGCACTGCGGCTCATCACGGGGGAGATCTCGCCCGAGGTGTGTCGTATGGCGCCGTTGGCCAGGAACAGCTGACGTAAAGGGCTGGGTTGGTTGAAGAACTCGGTGAGGTCATGGGTGATGGGGATATTATTCGCCTGAGGCGACGGCAGCTGTTCGCGGTCGGATTTAATGTCGCCATTGACAAACTGGAACAGGTCCATGGTACCAAACTGGCTGTGGCCGTTAGATTGGATTTCTTTCAGCAGAAGCAGGTCCACCAGGTCGTTAGCGAGTCGCACCGATGGGGCAGGGATCTTTTGTGCTTGGACAAGCATGTTTAGCCGGAGCACTTCCGCTTCTAGTTCCTTGATGCGACCACCAAGCATGTCTGCCTGTTGTCGCAGCTCTGCCTCCTGGGCCTGGCACCGTTGTTCGAGGCGGTCGGCGTGGAGTTTTTCCCGGGCCAACTCCGCTTCCATGCGATCGATTGTCTTTTGTAGCTGGCGGTCGAGGTACTGGGTGTTGAGGTTATTAAGCTTGGAGTGGTACTCGGCCAAGAAGTCGTAGAGACTTCGGAGGGTATTATTCTGCTGCTTGATCTTGGTGAGATCGGCGACTAAAGTGTTGACAATCAGTTCAAACGTCAGCAGATTGGTGATGGCCAGGTTATTGTAGATGCCGGCGTTTGACTCGGAAAAGAGACCAAGAAGGTCATCTTCAATCGCAGGATTAATATCACCAAAAAGGCCGATATCTAGCGAAGTATCGGTGTCATCCTGAGGCGTTTGCTCATGTTCCATCACCCTCTTATAAATGTCTTCAATGAAGCTCAAATGCTTATACTGGGGCAGATTAAGGTTCAGAGTAGTGTTAAACAACGTCAGGTGATAGTCGTTTCGGACGACATTAATGTTATCAACCCGTAAAGCGATTTGCTTATGCGTCAGCTCCAGTTGGACGTTAAACCCAAGACACACATGGTCGCCAATCTTTATCTCAACGGGGTCCAGCCCGAGACGGAAGTCGTTCAAATAGGTACCGTTAGACAGGCCCAAATCCTGTAACATGAGCTTCCCCAGCTGGGGATCGATGAATATCTGGGCATGGTTGCGGGAAAGCACCCTCAGGTCGAAGTAGCCGTTGGTGACGTCAGGCTTGTGGCGAGTGCCCGTAGGACGACCGAGTTTAGTGGTCTCGGGGTACATCGCCACCGGCAAGTGTTTTTTGGCGAAGGTATCGTTGATCGGGGCGAGGGTGACGTAGTACTGGACGTGGTTGCGCTTTTGCGGCGCCAGCAGCATCGGTTTCGGGTGGGGCATTGACACCACCTGGGACGTCAGGTTCAGCCGCAGCCGGCCGTGGGAACGCCCGGGCACCTCCAACAGGATGGGGATGTCGGCGACACTCATGGGGCGATGGAGGGGTGGGTGGGGTGAAAAGACGCGCGGGATCGGTAGTGGTTAATGACACCCGAGACCCTGTGCGAGTGATTGTTAGATAAAGCATGGAAATACTATACAAAATTTAGAGAGGAAGTTATGGGATTATCTGTTGATGGGTAGATATTGGTTTTGAGAATAGTTTGGTGCTGGCAGAGGGCTAGACGTTGCTAAAACTGTGTTCACTAAATGTCATAGTTGTGGGTGAGCCCACTGGAGTCGCGAAATTATTAGCGCGACGCTAGGGCTAACCCCACAAGCGAGACAAAACAAATGCCGATCTACGACGTTGAAGGGGGCGAAGTCACAACAAAATGCATGTTAAATATAGCACATCCTAAGGGGTTGTGGCGAAGGCACTACGTAGTAAAACGGCGGAGAAGCCGGGTAGTATAAAAGGGTAGTGTCGCGACCAGCCCAGGGCGACGAACGCGTAGTCAATTCACGGGTGATTCTGAAAGCGTTAAGCTTTAGGCACTAAGCACCACAGAGGGGTTAAGAACCTATGACTATTAACGATCAGTCAACGTATAACAGCGAACGGACATTATGTTACGAATAGAGGCACGAGACACGCGCTAGATGTCCGCATATCCCTCGGGTAGTCAACTCACCCGTTGCCAGGGTGTAGCCCCATTTTTTCCTTCCAAGCGTGTTAGCGAATGTTTTTTTTTTTTTGATAGTGCGACGACTGCGGCTGGGATGTTTTTGCAATCGCGCGTCCCTCTAGATATATGGCTTTGGACTATACCCAGTGTTGTGCCGACATCGAGCGGGCGGTGGGCATCCTTAATCGTACTCAGGCGCGGGTCGCCGAGGCGATAAAGGGAGTCGACACCATCCTGAGGATTGTCCACACCAATCGAGTGTTTGGGTTAGTGGCAGAGGCCGATCTTCGCCACGCCCACCGTCGCGCCCACTCCGCCAAGGCCCGCTTGTACCCAGTGGCCACCTCCGTTGCTGCCCGTATCGCGTACTTAGAACGCAAACGGGACCAGTTGAAGCGCCGCAACCATCTCCGAAGGCTATTTGATGGCGATGACGTGCTATTTACTAAGCTTTACCGGATCGACCGCTTGCTAGATAAACGCGACCAGTTGCAGCGCGAGGTCGAAGCCCGGTCTCGTGATGAATGAGGTGCAGTTGGGGATGTGGGTGTGTGCGTCGAACGATTGCTTTAACAGCGCCAAACAAGGCCTGGTATCGTCGACTTTTGGGAGAGCCACCGTGTGGTGGAATTACCGTTAAAAGGGTGTTGACCACCTTTTAGTAGTCTAGCATTTTAATCTAAAAAAATTCGTCTAATAGAGTCAAATTCGCCCCTAAAACATCACAATGCCGGTGTTTTTTTTTTTTTTTTCTGTGGTGGGTATGCGTGTGTGCAGGCACGCGGGTAAAGCTTGGCCTTTATCAGTCAGTCGCATAGTCACCGCAAGCCAGCTTTCCACACCTCCTTCGCTTTGGGCCTAGTCTATTGGTGTTATTCTGCCGGTTCTGTTTTAACCAAAAATAATGCAGTTTAAGACGTTATTGACCGTGGCGTTGGCCACGATGGTATACGCCAAAAACGTCCTCAACGTCGACCAGATCTTGTCGCAACCGTGGAATCCTACCAGCATCATCCCCACCGACTTCTTTAAAGAAACCATCAACAACTTGTTGAGTGCGGAGAACCACCCTCAAGTTTCAGCTGACGATTTGAACCAAGCCGTGGGCACTCAGCTGTTTGATGTTGATGGCACTAAATACCTCGAAATCTTTGAAATCAAAGACGAGTACCCGCAAATCCTCGAAAAATTAAACCAGCACCGTGGTGACGATGACAAAATCACCGGGGAACAGTTGGACAACGTCATCAACGTGTACTTGTTGAAGTTGGAGCTGGAGGCTAAGTCGCACAACTTGTACCACAAGCTCGTCCAACTCTCTGGCGATCAACAAGTGGTGAGCTTGGAATCGTTTAAGGAAGCGCTCCAAGCGGAAGCGGCGCTGTTCCAACCGTTATTGGACGCCATCAACCGTTACTCTAACGATAAACGCGACGCGAAGAATGTCATCAGCTTAGCTGACTACAAGTTTGAATTACCTGAACAAGCAAACGAAAAGCGTGAAAACGAAGCTGACGAACATAGCTTAAAGACGTTGATGGCCGCTAAGTACTTGGATAAGCGGGGACAAGCCAGTCACAAGAACCGTTTACAACACTTGAAGCTTGCCAAGTACAACGACAAACGTGAAGCGAAAAACATCTTCGACTTGGCTCAACTTCAAGCTGATCTTGACAACAACAACCACGAAAAGCGGGAAGCCAAGAACGTGTACAATTTGGCGCAACTTCAAGCTGGCATCGATGACGAAACTAACAATGACAAACGCGAAGCTAAAAACGTCTACAACTTGGCCCAGCTTCAAGCTGACCTTGACAATGAAGTCAAGGACAAGCGTGAACCCAAGAATGTCTACAACTTGGCTCAACTTCAAGCCGATATCGACAACGATAACAACCATGAGAAGCGTGAGGCTAAGAATGTTTACAACTTAGCCCAACTCCAAGCTGGCGTTGACGATGAAACCAACGACAAGCGTGAAGCTAAGAATGTCTACAATTTGGCGCAACTTCAGGATGCCGTCAACGAAGAAAACGGCAAGAGAGAAGCTAAAGACATTGTTGACCTTTCCGCGGTGTTAACTGATCTCGACAAGCCCGGTAAGCGTGACGCTAAGAACGTGTTCAACTTTGCCGAGTTGGCCAAGCTTGAAACCAAGCCGGGGAAGCGTGAATACACTTTGGCTGATGTGTCGGCCATCATTGACCTCATCAATCAAAGACAACAAGTGATGAGCCATTCTCTGGGTCCGGTGTTGCAAGAAGTGTTGCCGCAAATGAGAGACATTTCCATCTTCACCAGAATGATCCGTGACAACGCTGACATCGAGGCGATGACGGAATCTCGTGACCAGGCGTTGTTGATCCTTGCGCCGCTGGATGAAGCCATTGCTAAGTTACTGCAAAAGCCATGGGAATTCCCCACTCCAGTTGTCGGAGACAAGTCCGACGCCATTGCTGCTGAAAACTTGGACTCGTTCTTGAAGGGTCACATCGTCGAAGAGTTCTTGTCGTCGTTGTCGACTGAAGGCGTCGACGCTTGGTTGATGAATGGTAAGCCCTTGACCATCACCAAGCAAGCTGACGGCAAGGTCTCGGTCAACTACGAGGACAGACATGTGGCGGTGCGCGACCTTAAGCAAGAGGCGAACGGGTACGTGCTCGTCCTCGACGAATGTCTTATTCAGCCTTAAGACAACAAGAGAATGTGACTTTCTTCTGGCCTGGGGCCCATTTTTCTTGAATTTATTGGGAGTTAAATTATATATGTGAAATCGGAAATTGGCAACAAATGGCGTAGTGATCTCATCATGTCTTATTCGTAATTGTAAATATAACCTGATGAGGCGAATCGGGGTCTGCCGTGTTCCTGAGTTCATAGCCCGGTTCGTGCTTAACACCTATAACCGAGAGCAGCTTAATGCACCTCCCCCCCGTATTCATTGTGTGTATTGTTATGGTGAGGGTACCCTCCTGAAAGCCAACAATTAGCTAGTGAGCGGCATTTTATCGTCGAAGGACGGGGAAAACTGGACGAGAAATTTTATCAGATAGACACAATATCTTTATCACGACTCCTTGCATTATCCGTTAAGAAAAACCACAAAAGCAACTACGATAACAAACGGAAAGGCGTTGATGGCGCCAAGGCCATTATGGTTATGGGTGAGGTGACAGTTGACATAAGCTCATAATTTCCCCACTTCAGGCTTCCCGAGGAAAATATGTGTGAGATAGCAATTTAGGACATAGCCGTACCAAAATCAATAACAAAGACGACTCAACAATTTTTTTTTGTAAGTTGTAAAATGAAGCTACAGTTTAAGTTACAGACCTAATTTATATTTAAAAGCAAACAACACATTAAAAGGGCATCAAAAAATACATAATAAATAAGTTAACAGGACAAACAAACGTGTCAAACATCTGTTTCCAGGGTGACCGGCGGGCCAGAGACAATTTACTTGCCTCTGTTTTGCAAGTCGGGCAAGGGCAAAGCCTTGATGGTGATGTACGAGTTCTGTTCGTTGGCAATACCGGCATAAGCATTATACCACGCAGCAAACGCCGTCAACAAACCAAACACACCGGCAGCCTTCTTGACAGCGGTACCGTTAGTCTTGAATTCAGCAATGGCCAACAACAAAAACGTAATCGAAAGGAAGAAGAACACGAGGAAGAAGGCGAGGGTAGACTTGAGGGTCATCAACATCATGAAGAAAGTAAAGATGAACCAGCCAATCAAGTAGATACCAACAGCGTTAGAGAACATTCTCTTGTCCAACACCCCGGTTTCTTTGTCCTTGTAAGCGTCTTGGATACCAAACGAGGGAGTGTAAATGGCGGCCCAGGTACCCCAGAACGCCCCGTACGAGGAAAGAGCGGCACCACCAAAAGTGTTACCAACAGCGATTTCAAACATACCAGCAACCAACTGGGCCAAGCCCCCGTAGAAGTAGGCAAGACCCACGACGATGTTGGGGATCTTGACACCTCTGGCTTCGACGTTGATCAACGACAACACGAAGGTGGTCAAAGCGAAACCGCAAAGACCCAAGGGAGCAGGGTTGGCAAAGTCGTGCTTGGGAGGGGGCGACAACCCGGGGTTCAAGGTACCACCGAAAGCCTGGACGAGCTCCGAGCGAAGGTAACGTTCATTACCAAATTGGATGTATTCGCCGTCGGTGTGGACCTTCAGGATTTCGGCGGAGTCGTCGTGGATGGCAATGGGGTCGTTGTCCACGGCCAACGTGTGGTCTCTGGGTTGCTGGTTTTCAATGTCGGACATTGGAAAGGGTGGATATGCTACAACTACTGGCGAGGCAGCGGTTTATATAACCGGACCTCTGCACCACCCCCGCCGACGCATCGACTCCTGGAAAAAAAATTAGCAACGCGGGGGTCTTGCTTCATGGTCACGTGTACGGTGCATGAGGAAAGCGGGGCTAGTGGGGAAAGGCTAATCGTAATAAGCGAGGAAACCGGTGTTATCAGTCCGACACCACTCGGGTTAATCTGCCATCACCAAACTGAGTCAGTGCCGATAAGATAGCCCACAAAGCACGGCACCCACGTTTTTGTAGCAGCTTCGTTCGCTTTTGCACTCTATTCTTAACGCTCGTCGAGCATTGCATTTTCTGAGCTAATCGCAGCGGGGTGACTGCAGTCACTCCACTCCGGGATTCCTCTTCGGCGGTCCGGTAAAGCCCCTCCAGAGGAGATTTTTTATCTTACCCCGGATTTTGTTGGCAAATTGGAGCCCTGGGCCCTTTGTTGTGAGGGCTTTGTGATTATAATTCGGCAAAATGATTGGTGGGTGCTGTCGCTTCGGCAGTAGGCGCCGACGTCGCCGAAGGTACCAAACGACGGCTTACTAACTAAAAGTGGTGTTTGTTTGTCCATTAACTACCAGTTTCTAGGGTTGAACGATATGGGGCACGTGCCAAGAAAACGCCTTATATATCGTTTGGGTGGGTTAAGAGGGGGTGAGGTGGCTGCAGAGTGGAGCGTATATCGAGTTGCGAGCTCCGCTTTTGCAGTAAAGTCCGAAAGTTTCAGGCGTCCGCCTCCGTTGGACCCCGGGACCCATATACCGCTCTTCGCAACCACCACTACTTTACCACGAAGCAGGAGACTCCCACAAGCTCCGCATTGTTTAAAGGTGTTCTTCGTCGTATTCCCTCACCGTCGGGCGTCGGCATCGCGGAGTCGGCCCCGAGCGAGCCGTGTGCGCGCGCAGATGAATTAAACCCTATGCGTCACCATCACGGCTGGAGGTGGTGCATTTGACATCAAAAAGAGGCAAAAAAGGACCCGCCGGACTATAAAGTTAATGCGTCACCGCCATCGCCTCAACACGTCGCCTCCACGCATCATACATGTCGATTTCAGGTAGGAGAGCGCCGGTGGGGAGGGACCGCTCGCTAGGTCACATCGTTCCGACACCGACGTCGCGATTTTCCTTAATCACGACATGGGGAGATTTTTCGGGGATAGTAGAGCAAATTTCCCACGCCACAAACCGTATCCCTTCCATAAAAAAAAAAACAAAGAGGTCTTGTAGCTTACAATCGTGGCGGTAGATGACGTGTACCTAGAATTTACCTAGAATTTATTTTGAGCCATTGTTTGATTCGCCGCTCCTTAAGGTCGCCGAAGCTTATCTAAGGCTGCCGCGAGTACTAAATGATGAGCATGTCGGTAGCAGCGGCACCCGGAATTCCACACCAACCGTGAACTAATGAAAATACGTATTCAAGAAATAGGGGAGGAAACAGAGAGGTTTGATCACAACCTATAGTCGGAATCTTTCACTTCTACTAAGCCCAACTTGGTCTTGGTTAGTAAACCTCGAAGCGCTTACTAATGGTGAAGCACGACATACGCTTAGGCATATACGGACGGGTTGGCTACGGTGGGACACAAAACAGCGTTGATCGAGCTTCCACGCCCGACCGTTGGTGTTCCATGTAAAGTTATGCTTTCTCCCCGTAACGGCAACTATATAGATTGCGTTTGTGCCGTGTTGTTTAACCAGCCCTCTGTTAGTATTGCGCCACGCACACGTGACTCCAGACCCTTACACCATTATATATCATCAACATCACCATAAACAAGGACAAATAATCCAATAACAAGATATAACTGGAACATAGATCAAAGTCTGGGCGTGTTTGTCACCTTTTTTCGTACACTTCTGCTGATGTCTCTACCTCCATTCCTCTCCTTCCAAAGTTTCTCTGCGCGTCGCAGTTTTTCTGCCAGCCATCAACGTAAACATTCATTTTACCTGATTCGGCGATCTTGCAAACAGTGGTCCGGAAGAGCCTGTCAAATAAAACCAGCGCCCCAACCCTCGCCGTACCCCATTCCAGACACCTCTTTCCTCCTCCCCCCATACCACAACCCCAATAAAAACCATGTTCCGAGCCACGCCCACGGTCCTGGACGGCGACATCGCCGACATCTCCCACACCATGGAGAACGTGCTGCTTTCCCACCCAATGGACATCGACCACCTGTTCCGAACCAACAAGGAGAACATCACGCCGCAACTGCTGCCGACAAAGCTGATCTTGCACCAGCTGCCCCGCAAACCCCGCAATAACCGCCACCTCGCCGAGCTCACCCATAACATCAGTCAATTACAGCCGGGGACGCGGATCTCGGATGACGAGTTCCGCCGGCGGGCAAACAACCCGAAGACCAAGCGGTTGGCCCTGGTGGCCCAGCTCTACTTCTTGGACTACTACTGCGACATGTTTGACTATGTCATTCTGCGCCGGGAACGCACCAAAGTGGTCAAGCACCGGCTTTTAACTGACCCTAACTTCACCCAGAACCCTCAGCGGCAACAGTTGGAGTGGAAAAACTACGTGGGGCGGGAACGGGTGCTTTTACGTAAGCGCCGGTTGAAGCCTAAACATAAGGACTTTGAAATGATTACCCAGGTGGGACAGGGGGGCTATGGCCAGGTGTTTTTGGCCCGCAAAAAGGATACCCGCGAGATCTGTGCCCTCAAGATCTTAAACAAGAAGTTGTTGGTCAAGTTAGACGAGACCCGCCACGTGTTGACTGAGCGTGATATCTTGACCAATACTCGCTCCGAGTGGTTGGTGAAGTTGTTGTACGCGTTCCAGGACCCGGAGAAGGTGTACTTGGCCATGGAGTTTGTCCCCGGTGGCGACTTCCGTACTTTACTTAACAATACCGGCTACTTGATCCCGCCTCACGCTCGGTTCTATATCTCGGAGATGTTTGCTGCCGTTAATTCCCTTCACGAGTTGGGTTTTACTCACCGTGATTTGAAGCCTGAGAACTTTTTGATCGATTCTAAGGGTCACATTAAGCTTACTGATTTCGGGCTTGCCGCCGGTCTGGTGCTGAATGACCGTATTGAACTGATGCGGATCAAATTGCGCAACTTGGAAGAGTTGGATGACTACCAGCTTCCTTCAAACTACATGAATGAACGTCAGCGTTTGTTCAAGCAAGCTCAGGGCCACTTGAACCTTGCTAACTCCATTGTCGGGTCGCCTGACTACATGGCGTTGGAAGTCTTGGAGGGCAAGAACTACGACTTCACCATCGACTACTGGCTGCTTGGGTGCATGCTTTTCGAAGCCCTCTGTGGCTACCCTCCCTTTTCGGGGTCTCGTCTGGAGGAGACCTACTACAACTTGAAGAATTGGCGCACGGCGTTGAGACGGCCTCAGACCAAAGACGGCCGCTATGTGTTCAGTGACCGCACCTGGATGTTGATCACTAAGCTCATCAACCTGCCCCAACAGCGGTACCGGTCGTTTGAACAGGTGCAACGGGCGCCATACTTCAGCGACGTCAAGGACTGGGACTTGCGCAAGCGGACGCCGCCGTTCACGCCGCAATTGGACAATGACGAGGACGCCGGTTACTTTGACGACTTCGAAGACGAAGAGATGATGGCGAAATACAAAGACGTGTTTGCTCGCCAAGAGCACAACGAGTCGTTGCTTGAGAAGGACGGCGGCAAACGGCCGCTTGGCCAGAACAATTTTATTGGCTTTACTTTCAAACACAAGCTGAATCCCAACAACAAGTTTGGCGGCGAGATCAACTTGATGGGAGGCCAATCTCGCTTGGACCCCTTGGCCACTTTATATTAGAATGAATGACGACACCACCAAAAATCCATGTAACTTGAATTTCCAGCGATAGCTATGAAGATACCAAGAAGGAATCATTAAGTATACGCTCTCATGTATGTATACTTGCTGGTGAGACGCTTTTCAACCATTGGAGAAGTGGGACACTAATGGATACTTGTGCAACATTTTGCACCCATCCACAATTGAAGTAGATAACAAATTTGATTATTAGTAGATGCTCATACTATAGCCATATGGACGTAGATCCACAGCTTTAGTTCCTTGACTCCTTAGGTTTTAATTGATGAGGTAGACGCAATGATGTAGAAGCCATAACCAGCAAGGTGACTTACCTTACTAGTTACGCTAACGATATAAATATGGGGCGGCTACGCGGTGGTGAAATGCTCTAACGTCTATTTTAGTGCTTGGATTTTAAGTCCTCGATGCCGTGGGTGGTGGAGGAGTCGGAGTCATAGTCGACGACCAGCTCATCGCAGAAACGCACAAACACCTTCTTGATGAAAGGGTCGTCGCGGCGAATCAAGTACTTGAGCTTGTTTTCGATTAAGTTGAGCTGGGTGATGGAGTAGCTGGCGTCAGAAGGGTCCAGCGTCGCCAACCAGAGGTAGACGTTGGTGTTGGCCCCCAGGGTGAGCACCAGCAACCGCTTCAAGTGGAACGCTCTCAAGTCGCGGTTACCCGCCAACTCGTCCTTGACGATGCCTTCGACCTTGTCGTAGGTAGGCATACCCGGCTTTTCACCGACATCGACCAATTCGTTCCACGCCGTCTTAAACGACAGCCACCCGGCCTTGACGATCAAGTACAGCACGAGAAGACCACCGACAGAGTCGAGCCAGGCGACGTTAAACATCACCCCACCGGTAACGGTGACGAGAGCCACGGCGGCGGTCAACGAGTCGACTCTGTGGTGCCAGGCGTTAGCCACAAGCACCTTGGAGTTGGTGTCGGCGGCGACCTTCATCGTTTTCCGGTAGAGCACTTCCTTGACGGCAATCAGGGCCGCCGCAATCCAGGCGGCGTTGATGTTGGGCACTTCCCTCACTACTTCGGCGTGGGAGTGGCTGTGGTCGCCGTGGGAGTGGGAGTGGCCCACCAGCGAGTCGTCGGTGGTGGTGGTGGTGAGCGAGTGGGAGTGGGAGTGGCCAATTTGGATGTGCAGCACCATATCGTACCAGTAGGCGGGTAACGTGTACTCGAGCACTTGGAGGAGTGACAGCCACCCTACGGAGATACCGGCAAAGAGTAAAATGCCCAGAATAAGTATCAGCCCCACCGTTTCGATCTTACCGTAGCCAAGAGGGAAATGGGTGGGAGAACCGACTTTATTAGCGACATTGACGGTGGCCAACGTCAAAAAATCCAGGATCATATCCGAGACGGAGTGGATGGCATCGGCAGTCAACGCTTGCGAGTGGAAGTAGATACCACCAATCCCCTTGCAAATCGCCATCCCCACGTTCACTAAGAGACCGACCCAGGTGATTCTCACTGCCGGGTTGCCCAAGATCAGCTTGGCATCGGTTTTTAAGAGCTCGTTGTGGCCAGCGCCGTGGGAATGGCTGTGGCCGAAAAGCGAATGGCTATGGTCGTGGTCGTGGGAGTGGGACGCGGCGTGGCTGTGGTCGTGGCTGGGGGCGTCGTGGGAGTGGTCGTGGGAGTGGCTCGCCAGGGCGGCCGAGTCCAGCGGCGCGCTGACCATGGCGTCGGCGTGGTGGTCGTGGGGCAACGCCATCGTCCGGGTGTGGTGTTGTGGTGACGTGTAGATGGGGCGGGTTAGCGTGAACGCGCGACCAAACCGGGGCGGGGGCGAGAGGCGCCGGAGGGCTATTTTCGCCAGCAAAAACATATACTTTTCCTCCGCGGGGTGGGGTGCCTCAGTTTTTTTTCCTGGGGTACGGGGTGGATGAGTGTTATATAGTGGTGGTGGCGAACGTCATCGGGATTAAGTGCGCGAGGGGATCCAAGCGGACCCGCGGCATCAGGGGAATGGTAGGGGTCGAGTGGTGAGATATAGCCAGTGGTGACGTCTACCGTGATCATGGTGGATGTACTATAAATGTGGTGTAGTCAGATCGATGATTGTGGCATCTTTAAGAGAAAAACTGATAATACTCGTAGGGAAAACTAGAAAAGAAAATGCCTTTGAGTATGATGCTTTAGTGAAACTATTGTGGTTCTATTGTGGTCATCAATTGTAGCTGTATGCTGATCAAACTGAAGGTCTGGGGTTAGTGGCATCATCACTGGCGATTTGTCGATGCGAGGCGCGGGCTGGCGCTTATCGCCGACGGCCACTAGCCGCTTCAGGCATCTCCGACCGCCGGTGGGGAGGAAATGCGGAGCCGGCGACTGACGCCATGGTCGCCAGCTCCGGAACTCCTTCACCGAGTGTATCTGTTCATGGGTTAGTATTATTCAAGCTTAAATCAATGGACATCACGTAACATTTGAATTTGGCTCCTGCCGGTAAGGGAATGTGTTTCAGCCAAGATCACGCCATAGACCACAGTTTCGTAAGTAGTACATGGAAGGTAAACCATCGGGAACCTGTAATGATTGAACGCTGCTACATAGCCACCATATTGTACGTTCAACGCTTTTAAATCCCCTATTCATTCATCATTCTGAACTTTAGCTGTCTATTACTTTGAGCTCTTAGTCAAACTGGACCTCAAATGATCCAAATATAAAAGAGTTTCTATGGTACTTAACTAGACATAATCAGGTGGTAATGTTTAATTTCTCGATGGTAGGAGCTCTGTAGGATCCTGAAAGCATTCTTGGTTAACCCCATAATTATAGTACGACTCTCGATGTTCAGCTGATACCACAATACACTTGGACGATTTTACGACCCATCAAGAGATGAATACAAAAGAGAAAGGCAATATTAGACTCAATACTAGTTGTAAGAAGGCATGGACAGTTTAAAATTGATGATCGAAGCTATATTATCCCCGATTTCCTCGTTAGGCTTCACTCGAAAGCATAGAAGTGATTATCTCCTGAACCAGGACTTACAGACCATAGGTCCACTAACAAATGTTACTCGCAAACAGCTGAAGATTGATGTCAGTTAATTTTAGCTCAAGCAGTTCAAATTTTGTATTCACTTCCCAAATTTCTCCAAATTCAAGCTTACCGAAATTTGCACAAAAAATTGACAACTTTAGGGTCCCAGTTTGCAGGATTTTAGGTGGATTTGACCCGGTATCACCATACGATATTTCGAAAAACGGCTCAGTACAATACAATACACAACTTCCATACTGGAATCAATCTATTGAATCTTGTACACTAAAGTTTCAACCAACTACTGGCTGGGGGTCGCGCGTGTACCAAACTACTGGCTGATTTTCGCGCGCGTATAACCACTTTTGGCTAGGTCGCGCGCATACCACTTCTGGGCGCGCATACTTTGGACTTGAGCCGCACTCGCACGCTCTGTGTAACCACCATGAGTGAACCCATCCCCGAGACCCCGCTGGTCCAGGACGAGTATGAGTTGTGGAAAAAGAACTGCCGCTACATGTACGAGTTCGTCCTGGAGACGGCTCTTACGTGGCCGTCGTTGACGGTGCAATGGCTCCCGCAGCACTCGACCAACGCCGACAACAACATCGATGCCCGCGTGTTGCTAGGCACCCACACCCTGGGCCAGGACCAGAACTACCTCAAGATCGCCTCTACCGAGCTTACCAGTGACGCTAATTTAGCTAGTGGAGGTCCCAAAGCCAACGCCCGCATCAAAGTGGTGAAGAAGTTCGCTAACGACGCCGAGATCAACCGCGGGCGTGTCCAGCCCCAGAATCCTAACGTGATTGCTACGATCAATGGTAACGGTGAAATTGATGTCTACAATACGGAAAGTGATACCCGTAACCATTTCATCCCCCACACTGAAAATGGGTACGGGTTACTGTGGAACCGTCATAAGCAAAACTGGCTCTTATCGGGGTCTGACGACCGCTCGGTGGCGGTGACCGATACTTCGCTTGCCTCCGATAAGTCTACTATAGTCAAGATTGCTGACTCTCATACTGATATTGTCAACGACGTGCTGTGGCACTATTTCGATGCTGATGTTTTTGGTTCTGTCAGTGACGATAAGACGGCCAAATTATGGGATCTGCGTACACAAAAGTCTACTGCGCAATTTGACGTCCCTGACTCTCAAGGGATCAATACCATTGGCTTCCTGCCGTTCTCTCACAACTTATTTGCCGTGGGTAACGCCAGCGGTACCATCTCGGTGTTTGACCGGCGCAAACCGGGCCAGTACCCGCTCCACTCGATGATGGGCCACTCCGAGGCAATCAACATGTTGGAGTTCTCCCCTCACAACGACGGTATCATTGCCCTGGGGTCGCTGGATCGCAGAGTGATCATCTGGGACTTATTCAAAATCGGTGAAGAACAACAGCAAGAAGACGCCGAAGACGGGGCGCCAGAATTGTTTATGATGCACGCCGGCCACACCGCAGGGGTCACCGACTTGCTGTGGTGTCCCTACCGCCCGTGGACGTTGGCATCGGTGGCTGATGACAACGTCGTCCACTTGTGGCAAGTGGGACAAAAGATCCTTAACGAGGGCAGCGACGACGCCGTTGCCGATGATGAACTAGAATAATAATTGTACTATTACGGAATGGAATAAAAAAGGAAATTGTGAAATTTTTAATGAGTAACTTTGACGGCTAAGGTGGAACCACTCCCGGTGGTTGTGTGTGATGTCTAGAAAATGACATCGTCGTCGTCTTGTAATAACCCAGGCTCGTCGTTGTCGCCGACGTTAGCCGCCTGGCTCGCCTCGTCAGTGACGTCGGCACCTGCCTTCAGCTTCTTTTCCGCGTCCTCGGCCTCTTCTGCCGCCGCGGCAATCTGCTTCTTTTCTTGCACTTTCTTCAACCGGTAGAACTCTTCTCTGTCCAACTCGTCAAGCTCGGAATTGATGTAGGAAATGGTGTTCTCGGTTCTAGGGATAATCACGTGTTCAATGGCATTGACTCTGCGGTTGGTCACTTTGATAACTTCGTCCAAAATGATAAATGCCGTCTGCAACGACGCCAACTCCACAAGCGTCTCCACCGCCTTGGTGTACACCAACTTCGCCTTCTGCACTTGTTGCCCACCTCGGCCAAGCCCCGTCAACTTGAAGTCGTTGATATCCTCGTTGATGTAAGGTTCAAACGTCGGCAAGTAGACACCAGACACGTTCTCTTGCTTCGCCTTCACCTGGAAGCGGGCAGTGCTCGACACCAGCTCACTCACCTGGTAGCCAATGTTGTCGCCAGTGGCGTACTGGACCTCGGCAAGCGAGAACGCCGCCGTTTGCATCACCCGTCCCATCTTGCGCTTGGCGTCGTCAATGCGCTGGGTGATGTCGCGGAACCGCTTGGTGAGCGCCTCCGACTTTCTTTTTAGAAGCAGGTGGCCCTGCTGGGCCCCCTTGAGCTTGGACTTCATCACCCCAAGCGTCATCCGCGTGGGGAACACCTGTTCACGGTTCGCCGACATGGTGGTGGTGTGGTGAGTGCGAGTGCGAAAGCTAAGTTGAGGCGGTTGATTAAAGGCATGAACGAAATTAACTGATAGATTTGATATTGCAAATTTTGAATGTGTGAATTCAGGTGATTACTACTGTTGGCTTAGTATTGTAATTGCATGTGTTTGAGTCCACTAGGGAGTGTTCTGATTACAAGGTGTATGAGCTCGAGCAATAATGAATAATCAGCGAGCACTAACATCACTTGTTAACCATATGGTCTTAAAGCTTGATTATTGCAATTGAAATACGTCCTAAAGCTTCATCAATGCAACAAAAACCCATCCTTGGAATCGACCATTTTACAATGGAACTTGAATTATAGCGTGATCACTCACCGATAGTTGCGATTGTCGACATAAACGTAGTCAATCGCTTCTGGAACAGGTCCCTAACAAGAGAAACCACAGTAATTCAACTTAAAGAAAGTCATCAACGAATTTAGTTTTATCTTATCGTTTTGGTCCCGGCCTTGACGGGTTGCTGTTGATTTCCTGCACAAACCGTACGACCCATAATTAGGCCGCCAGCGGCTTACCCCAACCAAATTCTCAGCCGCAATGCAATTGTTCAAATTCGACTCGCTGGAATTCGCCCAAAAGGAGTACCAGATCTCTGGGATCACCGCCCACGTCTACAACCTGGACAAGCTCCAACGGTACCTTGAAAGAGTCAACGAACAGTGCAAATTGCCCGCGGAAACCCGCAGTCATTTGCCGGCGATCCCCATCCATGTGTTGTACTTAGTCCACCAGAGAGGGGGCGATTACCATTTCACTGAGTCAATGGCGTACAACATCTTACACCAGTACTATGCCAATAAGCAGAATGTGGAAATCCCGCTTGTGTGTGTTACTTTTGACTCGCGGAACCATGGTGAGCGTTTGATCTCCCTGGAGAGAAACCGGGCGTGGAAACTGGGGAACCAGACTCATGCGCTCGATATGGTTTCCGATCTTGACGGTACCGTTGAAGATCTCAAGTTGATCATGAACCACTTGCCGCTGTACCTCAATTTGGAGTACTACGTTGACCCCGTGGTGAAGGACGATTTGGGGATCAATATTAAGTATGTCAACGCCATTGCTGGTGTTTCATTGGGTGGCCACACCGTGATTCGTTTCGCTTCGAAATACCCTGATTTGGTCGACATTATGATGCCGTTTTTGGGTCTGGTTGATTTGAGTACGCTTTTGATTAACCGCTTGCTTAAGACTCCCCTTGACGACCCGCTGTACGACCGGAGAAGGTTCTACTTCAACTACGACGAGCTTAATCTTTCAGATGAGCAGAAACAGGTCCAGTACCCTGAGTTCTTCCACAAGTATTTGGCTCAGCGTGACCTCCAGATCTTTGAAGAATTCCCCATGAGCAAGATTAAATTGTTTGCTGCTTTCGGTGCTGACGACACTTTGGTGCCTCCTAAGTTGCTGACGGTGTGGTGTGAGCTGTACATCAACACCAATGAAGCCTCAGCTTTCATCATTGAAGAAGGCGTGGGCCATGACGTCACCGACGACATGATCAAGAAGGCCTCCGAATGGCTTGCCCGCGTGTTGTAAGTCTCAAGTATCTCACATAAATAAGTGACACCAATTTAAGTCACCCCACGCTCAGTGGCAATACTACAAAGTACGTGAATAATCTTGTTTCTTCATCTCCTCTGCGTTTACTTCACTTACCAACTGCCGTATAACATATTCTTGATTGAGGAGATCTCCCTCGATCGGGTGTTTGAGCTCAAAGTCAACTTGTCATCCAGGCATCTCCATACCCGATGGTAACAAAGTAATTATGGAGGAGCGTTTTCAATAAGGCGAATGCTTCCTTCGGGGACAATATAGAGTTAGTTAAAGTTGGTAGCCCTATTCAATTGTCCTCATCAATATATTCAGGAATCAAGTGAATCAATGTTGGTAGCCTTCTTGGTATTCAGTTGTCCTCATCGATGAGTGAAAGCTCTAGATTGCCTGTGTCGGTCATTAGTAGTTTTTTGGTGGCAGTTTGAGTGATAACCAGACTAGCAGCGAGGTGTGGGAGTATATATGTAAACGGGACAAGCAGCAGCCTATCAAGGGCCACGTTTGATCACAATTTGTAGAGCGGGACGTAAGGTATCATATGAATAATAAACTACACAAGTTTGTAAAAGGGGTGAAAAACTTATAATTAGATATACACTTAGTTTTCCAAGTCCTTCTTGAGGGTACCCATGAAGGCGGCCTTTTCGGCGGGGGTTTGGAATCTACCCTTACCGAATCTCGAGGCGGTGTCGATCCACTTCAAGTTGACTTGTTCGGTGGCACGTCTCGAGGTGTCGACGTACAACGACTTTCT
This sequence comes from Diutina sp. Y7414, assembly GCA_037042415.1. Lineage (NCBI taxonomy): Eukaryota > Fungi > Ascomycota > Pichiomycetes > Serinales > Debaryomycetaceae > Diutina > Diutina sp. Y7414. The sequence goes on from JAXQKI010000080.1 coordinate 117,243, forward strand.
CACGGTGACAACTCTCTTCTTGATACCGGGGATCGAGCCCTTGAGCAACAAGAAGTCGTTGTTGACCATACCGTATCTGACGAAACCACCCATGGGGTTGATGGTCTTCTTGGTTCTGTCGAATTCGGTGGCACCGTTGGCTTCGTCAGCACCCGAACCCACACGGTAAAGCTTGTGGTTGATCGAGGTTCTGTGGTGGTAACCGTTTTGACCGGCTCTGGCAACAGTCCAGTTGACGTTAGCCGGGTGCCAGGCACCGATACAAGCGACCTTTCTCAAACCTCTGTGGGTCTTTCTGGGCAACTTCTTGGTGCCCCATCTGTGGGTGACACCTTCGAAACCGTGACCCTTGGTGACGGCGATGACGTCGACCATTTCGTTTTGTTCGAAAACCGAGTCAACCGACACTTCCTTTTCGAAGTGTTCCTTGGCCCAGTCGACCTTGTCGGAGATCGAGCCACCGTTGATTTGGATTTCGGCCAAGTGAGCCTTCTTTTGGGCAAGAGGGGTCTTCTTGATTTGGGTGTGGGCGAGCACTCTGACGACCGAAGCGTACTTCTTGATTCTTTGAAGTTCTCTTTCGACTTCTTCGGGCGACTTGGCGTACTTGGCGGAGTACTTGGTGAAAGCCTTCTTCTTAGACTTGAACCAGTTCTTGTAGAAACGTCTTCTGACTTCTTCCGACAAGTGTTCGGCCCACACGGTGGTCAACGATCTCAAACCTCTGGGGGTTTCGACGTAACCGACGACACCAACGACGACCATGGGAGGAGTGTCGATGACGGTGGCGGCTTCGACAATTTCTCTCTTGTGCATCTTGGAACCGGGTCTGTCCAAGTCTCTGACGGTGGTGGTCATACCAGCCTTGTAACCGAGGAAGGCGGTCAAAGCGACGGGCTTCGACTTGTTGTCCTTGGGGAAGGCCTTAACTCTACCTCTTTGTCTGGCAGCTCTCTTTCTGGGCAAGAACCCGAGCGAACCGTGTCTGGGGGCTTCGTACTTTCTGTGAGACATGGTACTGTTGGTGTGGGCGCACCGGGAAAACTTTTCACTTTAGTATCACCGCGAGTGTCAGCGATGGCCGTACTGCAGGTAATACAAAGTCACGTGAGTGGTAGGTTTCCAACCCTAAAGATATACTTTTACTAGAATGACACTATTACTAGCCTTAGAAGGTAAGGTAGTGTCATAGGGTTATAGTTGTCATTGCAGTATCCTTTTGGTTGGCATCGTTTGGCTGTCGTTACCAGAACCAGTCAATGGCGGTTATAGTAGTTTGATGGTGGAAAAAAGACGCCATGAGATTAAATATAGGCATATGTCCCGTGGTAAACACTGTTATTATAACGAATTAACTACAATTGATACTAGTAGCTACTATGCGGTTGCTCGTGTGACATTGAATAACTAGAGGGATGCTCATCTGTTATAGTTCGATTCCTGATGAAGCATAATTTCAAATTGTAAAATCATACGTAAATCGCCAATAAGAACTGAAGCTTGGTGTTGTAAAGTATGTTTGATTACAATTATATTGGTGTTAGAAGGCTGTGCTTGAGACTACAACGAATTCAATTTAATTTATTGGTGAATGTAAATTTACGGAACAATTGCATGGTAGGTACATGCTTAAAGGTGCATCGTAGGGGGGCTTTCTTCCGACCACAAAACCAACTTATTCAGATTTAACCTTGAAAGTGACCCAGTTTTGAATAAGCACAACCAGTGAAAACTCCGAGGTGTCACTCCGAGATTTTGTTCAAAATCCGCAACGTTACTATATTTAAAGTCCGCAATTTGTCAGCGCGTTCCAAATTAGGTTACGTTTGCCCCATCTCACCGTGCAGCGCGGCGTCTCCCCTCCGTATATACGCAGAAAGCCCACAAATACTCCGAACTCCCCCACCATGCGCTTGCCATGAACTCCGTCGAACTCGAGACAATCACTCCTGCCTATCCGTCAGTGTTATCCAAACGTCACGATGTTGACACTACCAATGCGTTTGCTCCACCACAGTCTTCCTTTGAGGATGGCTCTGATGAAGGTTCAGTGCCTGTCCAACAAGGGGTGCCGCCGATGACTTTACACGACCCTCCCCGAAACATGTGGCGTACTGTTGCCTGTATCCTTTGGGGATTCTCTTTAGGGTTCAGCGATGCCGCTCCCGGTGCACTTTTACCCCATATTGAAACTTACTATGATATTAACTATGCCGTGGTTTCGATGATCTGGGTTGCTAATGCTGTGGGTTTTATTGTGGTGGCATTGCTTGCTCATACTATAGAGCCGTTGCTTGGTCGCCAAAAGCTGTTACTCCTCAGTTGTGTACTTAATATAGTGATGTACGCTTTGGTATCGCTGGGGACGGCATTCCCAGTGACTGCTGTGGGATTCCTCTTTGGTGGACTTGGTGCTGGGCTAGGATTAGCTCAGACCAACGTATTCCTTCTGAGAATGGAATTGAAGGCTCGTTTACTTTCCTTCATTCATGGTGCTTATGGTTTAGGGGCGACCATTTCCCCGATTATCGCTACTCTGGTGGTCAACGCTAATGTCGCCTGGCACTATTTCTACTTGATTCTTCTTGGTCTTTATGCGGTTAATGGGATCAACTTATACCTCTCATTTCAAGGGTCGGATGTTGACCTTAAACCGTGGGATGAGGATCCAACACTGGCAAACCGTATTGAAACCACTACACATGAAACTAGTCTGGTATCGTTACTCAAGACTGCTTTAAAGAACCCCATCACGTGGTTATTATCGTTTTTCGTCTTCTTTTACCAAGGGTCTGAAGTGGCTATGGCAGGGTGGATCGTCACGTTCCTCCTCGATTACCGTCACGGTGACCCGTCTACAATGGGTTACGTCGCTCTGGGGTTCTGGGGTGGGTTAACTATTGGCCGTTTAGCCCTTACTAACTTACTCCCAAAACTATTTGGCATTCGTCGTGGTGTCCTCTTAGTACTGCTTTTATCAATCTTGTTTGTCGTATTATGTTGGGTTATCCCCAGCGTGGTGGCAGTGGCAGTGCTTGTGTGCTTAGCAGGGGTGTTTGTCGGCCCTAATTATCCGCTTATGGTAGCATTTACCACTACGGAAGGGCTTGTGCCCCGTAAGACTCAGGTGATTACCATCACCATCATGTCGGCATTTGGCAGTTCCGGAGGCGCGTTGTTCCCGTTTATCGTTGGTTTGATCTCGCAACTGGCGGGCACCTACGTGATTATGCCAGTATTCATATCGTTATATGGGGCGATGGTGATGCTTTGGCTCATGCTTCCAAATGTCGAACGCACTGCCAAACATGGTACCCCTCAATCCCTCTGGCAGCGGTTGTGGTAGCTACAAACAATATACGAAGCTCTTCTATCATCGGAATAATCTTCGCAATAAAAAGACTTCAATCTAAAGTCCCTGATTCGTTGGCTACTCCTGCTGTTACCACTACGGTGGATGTAGCCACCATATGCTCTCTGACTCAATGGCACATTGTCGATTATTCCGATAATTTGACCTAATTTTGATTTCTTTGCGTGAAACCAGTTTCAACCGAGTATAGACTTCTTCTGCTGAGAGCAGTGATACAAACTCTTCAAATGGAAGTACAATAATCAAAAGGCTTTAGATTTCATTAGTCGATGCTCAAAAGGCACTTTGAATACTCTCATGCCATTTGGAAGTACTCGTGGGACCCGCAGTGCAGCCACTTCGATGCCACAAAATCGACCATATCAGCCAGCGTAAATGGTTACTTACTTGTTGTTTCAAATGCATCTGGCTCGTACAAGTGGCATTACACTTACTTGCATCTTGTTAAGCCAAGATTAACCGAAGGCTGGCTATAGGCAAATGCAAGGGCAATTCGCCTATCCTCACACGATTAGAGAAGATCCATAGAACTTAGACAATTTTCAGAGCGATGTTAATATAGTTGAAAGCTCATCCTATAAAATCAACGGAGTGCTTCCAGTTTATAAAATGCCGTTTGGTGCAGTGTGTGCCAAAGCAGTGGCAAATACGAAGTTTTTGCATGGAACAATCATCTGCGGTAAGACACCCGCTTAACAACGTGGGAAATACACCCTCTCGACTCATATTCATACAGAAATTGTCCATATCAGCGTAGAGGTTGAATATATGGTATGACAATGATGTCTCAAAAATATTTACCTCACACAATCATGCTCAGTAGTTAAGAGAAGAACAACTTGCCATTGCATCATCAGGATTACATATGAGATTACATATGACCCTTTCGCTTGCTCCAACCAATTGCAATACATGTACCGTCCTTCGTTATGTCATGAGGCGTGAACTGTACTGCAAAGCCGCTGTCGTAAATCTGTATGCGACAGTTAAGGGGGTTTACCACATAGGAGTCCAATATATGGAATCCAAGAAAGAAGTCACCACGTGTATCCAGCTGTTGGAGTATAAAGACGTAGACATCTCAACCTGTTCAAATCAATTGTTCACTTTCCCTACCTGTTAAATGAGATTCGACGCTTTAATCGCTATGGCGGCTGTTGCCAGTGCTTCCACCGCTAAGCTCTACTGGCGTGATCTGACGCTTGAGCTGGCTAAGGTCTACGCTACCGGTGACTACGACGACGCTTGCTGGAAGGTGCAAACTCTTGACGACAGCGTGAGACAAGTTCACTTTGAAGGTGGCAACGATAACCCCACCAAGGGGACGTTTGAAGACCCCAACAACCCTGGTAGAACGTTGAACTTCTACGCGAGAGACGGTGGGTTTGATTTGTACGTTCAGGACGGCGATGGCCAGAAAATCGGCGACTGCTGGAAGGACAACCTTGACAGCTGCAACCCCGGTGGTGGTTTCTGGGCCGCCGGTTGGGGCCAATGCAACTACTCGTGAAAGTTTAGTAGTTAGATTTTAGGAAATATATGTATTTGAAGCTCAATTGATGATTCCAAAGGGGTTTATTAGAATTCATTTTGAAATGTGGGGGGTACTCCAATTCCATGCGACTCGTCCTGTAACTCAAATAAAATGAGAGAACGGAAATAGCCGGATCAGCATAAGCTTATACGTGTTCATTCTCCACCTACAATAGTATACAGTAGTCACCTTTTCTTTGATGAATAATCACTAATAATTTGGTGACTCACGAGTTCCACACAGTAGCGGGGAGATCGTAGACTACAGCCTTAGTGAGACGCGAGAGGACCCTCAAGTAGTCTCAGTAAAGCCTTTTGAATTATTAAATTCAAAGCAATAGTTGACTATGGTAGTTTTATAAGCTTACATGACGTGTTCTCCTGTTCCCCCCGGGTGGGGTTCCTACACACAGCCAACACCCCCCTTGCCGCTTCGATTGCGAACCGCCGAATAATGCTCGGGGCAACCGTCAGACGAGTGGTAACGCGAGCCATGCACATCGAACTGATCCCCATGAGATGGGGCTCCGGCGACAACTACGCCTATCTTTTAGTCGACGACAAGCTGAAACACGCGTGGCTCATCGACCCCGCCGAACCCGACGAGGTGGTGGCGTACCTCGACAAGGCCGGTACCGGCTACGAGCTTAAAGCGATTGTCAACACCCACCACCACTACGACCACTCGCAAGGTAACCAGTTCTTCCACAAGAAGTACCCGGACTTGCCCGTGATCGCCGGCAAAGATCTGCCCCAGGTGCTGTATACGCCACAGGACGGCGAGGTGATTGACTTAGGGGACCTGTTGGCGATCACGGCGCTCCACACGCCGTGCCACACCCAGGACCTGATCTGCTACTACGTGCTGGATACACACACCAAGGAGAAGGCGGTGTTCACGGGGGATACGCTATTTATTTCCGGGTGCGGCCGGTTTTTTGAAGGCACACCGAAGGAGATGGACTACTCGCTCAATAAGGTGTTGGCGAAATTGCCCGACGCCACCAAGGTGTACCCGGGCCACGAATATACCCGCAGCAATATTAAGTTCTCGCAGAAAGTGCTTGACAACGACGCCATTGCCGCCCTCGCCGAGATGGCGAAAAACAACGAGCACACCACGGGCAAGCTGACCATCGGCCAGGAGAAACAGTATAACCCGTTCATGATGTTGGGCGACCCCCAGGTGCAGCGGGCGACGGGGGAGTTGGCGCGGGAGGCGGTGATGGGCAAGCTCCGAGAAATGAAAAACAATATGTAGAAGAAAATGGCGTCTATATTCGTACAAACTCGGGTTTGCGGGTGTCGTCGACCTCCAACTCCGGGTTCCATAGCTCAATAAACTCGAGGTCGTACTCCAGCTTGCCCATGGCATACTTCTCGTACTCGTCAAAGATCGCCGCTAGCAGCCACCCTTGGAGCATCTTTCTCATCAAACCCACAAGCACGCCGATGCGGTGTTTGCCTTTATTAGAGTGGACCAACATCGGGAAGTTATCTTTATCAAGCATAAGCTGTAGCGCCGCTTGTAACAGCTGGTGGGCTTGGGTTTCTGCCAGCACAAATGTGAATGGTTCTTGAGGTGATTCAAAGAGCAACTTGTGGAATTTGATCAGCGTTTCGGTTTCAATCCATTGTTCGTAAGCTTGCATGATTTCCACAGTGCCGTGTTTATCTTTCTTCTTCTCCTTGCGTGTCAGCGGCATCCCCAAGTCGCCCAAGTAGACGATGGTTTTGATGCCCAAATCGTCGAGAAACGGGTAGTTGATGGGCATGGGGAACCCCAGGCGATAGATGCCATCCTCCACCAACGCAAAGTTGAGCGGAGGCACGTATCGGGGCGGGGCCATGGCCAGAGGTAGTGGGTGCGACGTTCACAAAGTGGTCGGTGCGACCGATACTTCCGATAGTTGACATAGCTAGGCATTGGCAATAACGTATAGCAAATTGTTCGAGTTTGAAGTAATTGAATCATTGGCAACATAAGTGTCAATAACTGAATTTTAAGTCTGTGAATCTGGTTCGAAATTGATATATAAGTAATTCTTATTTTGAGTAGAGAAGTATGACGAATTTTAACTCTAGATTAATTTTGTTAAGACCCTGATGAGTTGGAAATAACGATATATCATTTACATGCATTTACATGTTCGCTAAGTCCTCATAAGACTCCAAGTGTTCGCGTGTGTTACCCCAGTCACACGAGCGGTGTCGGGGTTAGCCATATATGTGAGTAGATTGCAGCCTCGCATCATTGCCAACCCGCGTCACCTGAGCCTAATACAAAAGGGGCTTACTGTGAAACCAAAACAACAATTGAACGTCAATCAGCAATATAAACACGTCCATTACAAAATTTAAATTATGATCATCGTCTACGGCTGGCCATGATTAGCAATGGAGTTTAGCGAGTCTACCACTTTTTTCCTTCACGTGATCTCATCCGAAAGAAATTTTCAGTCTAATCGCTCGCCACTACCAAAGGAACCAATCCTACAAATAATCATGTCGTGGCTCTTTGGCTCGAAGAAGCAAGAGACTACCGAACCCGAGGCGACGTCGCTGTTAGGCTTCGACCCCGCCCAGGTCACCGACATCAACAACGTCATCAAAACCCCGGGCGCGTTGGACCCGGCGAGATTGCACCCGTTGGCGGGGTTGGGCAAAGGTATCGAGTACTTGGACCTTGAAGAAGAACAATTAAACACCGTTGAGGGTTCGCAAGGGATCATCCCCCTGAGACTGTGGACGGACGATCTCTGTTACGGTACCGGTGCCGTCTACTTGTTGGGGTTGGGCATCGGGGGTGCCTACGGTATGCAAGAAGGTTTAAAGGCGGTGACCCCGGACATGCCCGGGAGAGTCAAGCTCAATACCGTGTTGAACCACATCACCAGACGCGGGCCCTACATCGGTAACTCCGCCGGGGTCATCGCCATGACCTACAACCTTATCGACTCGTCCTTGGACGCCCTCAGAGGCAAGCACGACGACCTCAACTCCGTCGCCGCGGGGGCGTTGGCGGGGGCGTTGTTCCAAGCCGGTAAGGGGGCCAAGCCCATGATGTACTCGACGGCGCTTGTCTCCGGCGCCGCCGCCGCCTGGTGTGGGTTGAAGCGCGTGTTGAAGCACGGCGTCGAATCCGAGGTGCTCAGTGAACCTCAAGTGACTAACGAAGCTAAATGAACCTTGCATTTGGGGTTTTGTACATAGACCATGTATCATAATGTAGAAACGAATTTTCGCATTGTGAAGTGTAGTACTCTCCGGAGTGAAAAACTGGAAAATACCCAGAGTTTAGGCCGAGACAGGCCAACTACCAACTAATGTGGGGTTAGTTAGATTTATTTAAAGCTCCCATAGTCGAAAAAAGTAAAAAAGTATTGACACCGACGTGATTCGAACACGCGCATCTTACGATAACATAAAACCCCAACCTCACAGTCGAGAAGCTATGATAAGCTTGAGTCTGCCGCCTTAGACCACTCGGCCACAGTGCCTTACAAAAATTTGTTAAAATGCGGTTCTTTATATTCACGTGGAAATTGTAAAACCGTGGAAAGAAGGAATATTGAAGTAATAACTTGTGATTCATGATTTCCTTGATGCACCTTTTTCATTTGTGTGTTTTCATTTTGTGCGATTTCCAAGTAGTTGTGATAATTTGACTATTTGAAATTTTCCTAACATTTTCAGTATACGATTAGATCGTCCTGATATATAGTCAAACAAGGCGGCACTCCCCCCATTTTACGTACGCCTCGAGTTAACATTCAATTTGATTCTCTTTTGTAAACTTTAAAGCAATGCTTTATGAATTCTTCGCAAGGACCGTGACCCCTCTCAAACTGAGCCAAAAGCTCAACGAGAAACATTGCCTACCAAAATTTCAATGCCTGATTACGAATCAACTTCAAGCCAACGATTAGTTCCCCATATATTAGTTTTCTGTCATACACCATTTTTGAATCATACGGGGAAAGCCGCGCCAATTGCTATATGCTTCGCATCCTCCGCACCATGGCTACTTACACCCCGGAACGGGCGACCCAATTGAAGGAAGCGTACCTGGTGATTGCTAATCAGGTGAAGCAGGCTGATCCTAGCAGTAAGGTGACGCTTGTGGCGGTGCTGAAACTCAAGCCCGCCAGCGATATCCAGGCCCTTTACGATGCTGGCGTTCGCCACTTTGGCGAAAACTACCCCAATGAATTGGTCGATAAGGCTCAACAATTGCCTCAGGATATCAAGTGGCACTTTATTGGCGCGTTGCAGCTGGGGAATGTCAATACTTTGGTGAAAAAGATCCCTAACTTGTATGCCATTGAAACCGTTGATCTGTTGAAAAAGGCCAAGAAGGCATCGGCTCTGAGGCAAGGTCAGGATAAAATCAATGTTTTCCTTCAATATAATACCAGCGGTGAAGAGCAAAAAGCCGGATTCACGCTGGTTGACGAAGTGGTTGAGTGTGTTAAGTGGCTTCAAAGCGACGAGAACACCAGTCTTGAGCTTAAGGGTTTAATGACCATTGGTCTGTTTGAACAATCAGTGCTGGGAGAAGAGAATAAGGACTTCGCTACGTTGGTGGATGTGAAGAAACAAGTGGACTCGCTGTGCGGTACTGACCTTGATTTGAGCATGGGTATGTCTCATGATTTTGTTCAAGCCATTGCCCAGGGGAGTACCAACGTGCGGGTGGGATCGCTGATCTTCGGTGCCCGTCCCCCTAAGAATTAAAGGCTGAAATTTGACGGGTATTGTCCAATACGTAAGTACTCATAAATACATACAAATATCCATGCAATTATTATAGTCTTGTAAATTTCCATGCAATATTAAAATTATATCTCAAATGATGCCATCCATCATTCACTTACTAGACGAATCATTCCATTGGATGGTGTCTAGTCTCTGTTCAATGCGATCGAGTCTCAACTCTATACGAGTCAAGATATCGAGAATCCGGCGTTCCAACGGAGTCAATGGTGCCAACAGTGTTTGCTGAGGGACAGACTTGGCCCGTTTATCGTCTCCTCCTTCGGATTCGTCGTGGTGGTCAGCGACACTGTGCAGTCGTTTCCGGGGCCGGAGCTCATGGCTGAAGCCGGCACCGGCAATGCTAGGGCGACGGCTGCGAGGACGTACTTCAGGGAGCATGTGGATCTCCTTGGTTACTTTGCTAGAGTCACCAGTTGTGGGAGATGAGTCGCTCATGGTGAGGCGAAGAAACGGGTCACTGGAAGCGAGCTGATGACGCCATTTTTTCTTATTGTTTTGACGATGTGACACCAAAAAATAATTAACTTTCCAGCTAGCCAACGCTGAAATTCCGTGCGACCCGTCGTGCGAGTGAGGCATGATTCCGTGCGCGCGATATAGATAAAATTGATACGGGTTCCGCAGTGTGCTAACAAAAATAGCCACAAATATGATAGTGCGAGTGCGGAACCCCACACAGACTTCATGAGTGCGGCCACAATACTACTCCGACGGCTCCTGACGGCTCGAGTTCGCCTCCAGCTGGGTTCGGGACCCCAAGGAGTACACGGACGGTTTGCCACTGCCAACAAACTCGGAGATAACAGCTCCCTGCTGACTGCGGTTGCGATTACGGACCCGTTTGTGCTTTATGAAAACTACGTGGCGCTGGGAGTGATTGAGCCTGATGAAGCTCAGCTCCGGGTGATGAAACATTTCCAAAAGCTCTATTATCGGTTGCTAGGGTACGTGCCAAAGGGTGAAGTTGAGAATAAGATCCAGCTTATATTGAGAGATCTAGAGTACCACCGATTTCACCACGCCGAGCGAGAGAAACAAAAGCTGTGGCTCCACGCCATCAAATGGTACCCTGATCCTGAAAGACAGACACGACAAGTGATGAAGTTTGTCACCGATGAAGAAGAAATTATGGATCAAGGGTTTTCGCCTCAAGGGTTATTAGTTAATGGCGATGTGGGCTGTGGCAAGCTGATGTTGATGGACATCTTTGCTCAACTGTTACCGATGCTGCTGAAGATGAGATGGCACTACTCAAACTTTATTTTGTGGGTGTTTACACAGATGCACAAGTTGCAACAAGACCGTCAGTTTGAGATGCAATTAGCTCGTAACCATGGGGTATATCTGGACCATCGGCTTCCCTCAATGGAACGTGAGTTCTTGTTGTTTCATGTGGCTCGTCAAATGATTGAAAAGTCCACGGTATTGATGCTTGATGAGTTCATGCTCCCCGACGTGGCTCTGGCTCATATCGTACGGATCCTCTTTACTTACTACTTTAAACTCGGTGGGGTATTGGTGGCTACGTCCAATAAACTTCCCGAGGAGTTATACTCACAAAACTTCAACAAAACGAGATTTGCCGGGTTCGTGGGGGTTTTACACGCTCGTTGTGAGCTGGTGGATATGAAGGAAGGTACTACTGATTATCGTGAAAAGGCAGCTAATGAAACCAAGACTCGTCGCGTGGTGACTAATTTCAAAGATATTGATCGGTGGAAGAGATTGGTAGAGCCAGTACTTCAAGGCCCCAGCCACCCCGCTACCCTTGAAGTGTATGGTCGCCATATTGAAATCCCTCAAACTTATGGAGAAGGCAAAGTTGCCTATTTACCATTTGATGAATTCTGTGGTGGGCTTTACGCTGCTAGTGATTATATTCTGATCGCACTGAGATTCCCCATAGTGGTGATTGATAAAGTACCCATAATGACGCTTCGTCAAAGAAATGAGGCTCGGCGGTTGATTACATTGATCGATGCTGTGTATGAGGCTAAGTGTAAGCTCTACTTGCGCACTGAAGCTCCCTTAAATCAGTTGTTTTTCCCTCTTGAATCCAATTATACCGATACCACTCAAGAGGATTTGCAGCAACAGGAGATGTTTGCTCGAACGCTTATCGACACCGAAATGCCTTATAGACCTAACGTTTCCACTTACGACCAAGATCATACTCAAACTTACGTCACTGAGGAAAGTGACCATAGTGCTGAACCGCCTCTGGCTCAAGATTATACTGATGCTAGAGCGTTTATGGGTGAAGACGAGAAGTTCGCCTATAAGCGTGCTGTGCTGAGACTTGCGGAGATGGTGCTGGATCGCTGGGCGATGATGGATCGATGGGTGCCTGTTGATGACACCATGAGACCGTGGGAAGAGTCATCCGAACTGGACAAAATCGCTCCACAGCTGGGAGGCAAAGAAGGTCCGGTTGTGGCTCCAAACGCCCCTAAATTTGACGAAGGTCACGTATGGCAAATGGGGAGCTGGACAGCCACCAATGCTGACCGCGCTAAGGACCCCATCACGAAGCAATGGCTCAAGTCAGGAATGAAAAACAACTCAGAAGAAGCTGCTTCGCCTTTTGACAAGAAGCAGTAGTCAGCTGAAGATTCCTCCAGCGTATTTATGGGTGCACAACACATTATTTATTCAATTTACATTTAAAGAGTCTAAAAGTATGGATAGAAGCTTCAACTTGGTTTTAAACAACTTTTGGGTAAAAAAGCTTCATATTAAACTACCAGTTTTGACATCAAAAGCCATTTTTCTGTAAATCTCCTGAACTAGTCTTTACTACTCTCACTACACAAAGCGGGTTTGTTCATACGCCAGCAATGGCATTGTGGCCGAGTGGTCTAAGGCGGCAGACTCAAGCTTATCATAGCTTCTCGACTGTGAGGTTGGGGTTTCTGTTATCGTAAGATGCGCGTGTTCGAATCACGTCGATGTCATTATCTTTTTCTTTTTTGAATTTTTGGCGGATTTGACCAATTAATTTCCACCAATTTCACTTCTCAATTGAACTCAAATTCCACTACCCTTCTTTACGCACTCTATTAATTCTAATTTCGGCTTTTGGTGTCGCTCGCGTGGTACCATCAGTATAGTCAAAGTCGCAGACGCGTCGCACCAGAACCCCAGATGGAGGCCATCGCCCACACCGTATTCTGGCACGATGAAGCGAAGCCGGTTTATTCGCTAGCATTCCAACCTCAAGGAGACCGTCTCATTACTGCTGGTGGCGACAATCACGTTCGAGTGTGGCAAGTTCCCGTGACTAAAGACCCATTTTCAGTGTCGATTGATTACTGGAGTACGCTCATAAAACACACCCAGGCGGTGAATGTGGCGCGTTTTAACAGCAAGGGGGATATGCTAGCTACTGGTAGTGACGATGGCAAAGTGTTTGTGTGGAAATTGGCTCCTCCAGATGCTCCTGCTGAGTTTGGCGCCGAAGTCGACGAAGATGCTAAAGAGAAGTGGCACGTCGTCGGAGTGGTACGTGATTCACTGAAGGAAGTGATTGATCTTGCCTGGCTGCCTCAGGATGATTACATCGTGGTGGGAACCCAAGGAAATCATGCCGTGGTCTATAAACTTATTTCAAACGAAACTGGCCGAATTTCTGGGGAAGCGGTGGCTCAGACAGACGAACGAGACCATACCCATTTCGTCCAAGGTGTGGCCTGGGACCCGTTAAATTGCTATATTGCTACACAAAGTGTGGATAAACTGGTGAACATTTATCGTTGGCATCAGTCTACCTCAAAGCTTGAGTTGGTGAAAAAACACACTCACGTCGATGGAAAATTGGCCTATTTCTCCGAAGATCTTAATCTGTTCTTCCGCCGCCTTTGCTGGACTCCCGATGGCGCTTATTTGATTACTGCTGCTGGTAAAACGAGTGACGACGACAACTTACCCTGTGTTTATGTTTTCGCCCGAAACCACTGGGACCTGCCCGTGTGGGAGCTTCGCGGACTTAATAAGCCGGTGGTGGCAGTGCTGGTGCTGCCGGTTAAATATAGAGCCGGCAAGGACCGGGTGCTGACGCTTAACTATTACTATCTTGTGGCGGTGGCGACGCAGGACCTGGTGGCCGTGTACTCGACTGAAACCTGGCAACCTTTGGCGCTTGCATCAAACTTACACTACTGCTCGATCTGTGACGTGCTGTGGGACGCTAGTGGCGAGCGCATCATGGCGCTGCTGGCGGATGGCTTTTGCAGCACCGTGGTGGTGCCCATTCCCGGAGAACGTATTTAATTAATGCTTGGCTATGAACATATATCTATTGGGACGCGAGCTTGCGTTGCAATTGCTCGCGGGCGTTGAGGATCATCCGCTGCTTGCGCTTTAACAAGAGGGTATCCAAGTCGTCGTCTTCACCTTCTTCGGGAGCAGGGCTCAGAACGTCGACGTGGTACTTCTCGACAAGGTTGACGGCCTTAAAGTTGATCGGGTCAGTCTTGGTATTTGAGGTAGTGGCCGGCGCTGCTGCTGCTGCTGCTGCTGCTGGAGCGCGGTAACCCGGGGGAAACGGCAAGCTGTTGTTTTGCATATAGTTGTCGATCGTCAACTCCACCAGTCCCGTCTTCTCCAAATCGTACACGATTTGTTCCCTGGTCAACTGCGGGGCGATCGCTTGGACCACCTCCACCATCAGATCCGAAGGCGGACGCTGGTGGCGGCGGCGGGCACTGCCGGAGGTGGTACCATCAGACACCGCCAGCGACCGGGCCTCACGCTGAGTGGCGCGTTCGTTGATGAACTCGTTAGTCTGGGGGATGGGCGAGATGAGCCAGCGCATGAATATAAACGCCACCGCGATGGTGACGATGAACACCAACGTCGACGACTCCATGTGTGTGATCGAGCAGTGGTGGCCACCACAGAGGGTTTATCGCTGCGATTTCAGTGCGGCGCCACAGACCCCCGCGCGCGCGCCTCACCGGCGAAAAAAAAAATCCTACTGTTGTCTGCACTACCTCACTGTGGACGGTCGCGTTCTTATCACCAGGGTCTTTTTTCCCATAGTGACGTCACTGAGAGCTCAATCACGCTAGCAGTGAGAAAAATCTACCGAGCCACAAAACCGGGGTAACTAGCCCAGTTCCCGATGACAAATGCTTTTCCCCCACAGCCCACCCCAAAAAAAATTGCCAAGAAAGTTTGGGGGTTGTCATCCAGCGAAGATATAAAGAAACCACCACCACACACGTCATGTGCTTCCGCCTGGATGGATTCGTCTTATAGTGCTTGCATAGATACACACCCCGTATAATTGAGGCTGCGAGTACACCCCCCCTACGTTAGCGACCCAGCCCCCGATTACCCAAAACACTACTAATAATACTAGGCCACACTCACTATCTCTATGTATTTCCCCAATTTGTTATCACGCCCAGGAAATTTATACGCCGCAAAAAAGAAACCTGGTAGAGCTTCGCCTAGTCCCCCCTCGCTAAGGGTGAGGTGTTCGCCCGCCTGCACACAATCCTACAGGCGCACCCAGTGACACAAATCCCACAAATAGGTGTACCTTGCACCAGGTTATTTCCGCCCACGATCGTTTCTGGCCCCGTGTCCCCGCCGCTGTCGTCCGTTCCTTAGTCTGGTGATTCCGTGACCCACCCTGCCGTTAGCTGATCTCGCGGATTACCACCCTACACAGCTCCTAGGAAAATGACGGCTAGCGCCTCGGTGCCGCTCCCCCCGGGGGTCGGCCGCTACCCCCTTGTCGACGTGCTCGAGGCGGAAATCACCGCCACCGCCGCTTCCAGTCTCCATCCCCAGGTGCACCAGATGGTCCAGGTGTTCCTCAAGTATCTCCGCGAGCCCCGGTTCCAGGCGCCGTTGACGATGCCCCAGCTATCCCAGCTCTTTGCCCTGTGGAACCGCGACCTCGCCCTGGTGGTGATTGGCCTCTACACGCTGTCAAACAGCTTGAAAAAACTGTTGATCGCCCAGCTGGAGTACATCAACGCTCACCCGAAAGTGTTTGACTACTTGCTCGCCATTGCCAACTATAGCGCTCTGCTGATTAAACTCCTTAAGCGCCACGACGCCGACGCGCTCTACCAGCTCCGAGTGTTCAATTTCTATAAGTTCTACACCGTATGGGCGCAGATACGCCAGGCGCAGCACGTATTATATACTCTGGTGTTGGGAGATGCGGTGACTCCTCTGGCTCGCATGAAACGGGCTCTAAAAGAACAACGCGACGACGCTCTGTCAGTGCAATCTGAAGACGATACCCTCTACGCCAAAGTGTTACGCTTTGACCAGCGCGATATCATCCACCAGGAGTTCTTTGACGAGAAAATCGCCATTTTACGCCAGCACAGATTGCCGTGGACGGCGTTCATCCATCTGGAAACATCAGACCAGCACGATAAGCTCGATAAGTTCTTTTCTGAGGTTACCGATGACGACATCACGGCATTACAAACGCAATTGGACGTAATGGCGGCGGCTAAAACTCCCAACACTAAGCTTTTGGCCGTAGTGGGGCTCAACCGCCAACTTGTTGAACTTTTACGCCACCACGGGTTCGCTAACGCCGAGATCAACAACGATATATTGCTCCCCGTGCTCATCTATTTAGTGGTGACGAGACTCGAGCCCCAGGACTTAATGCTCAACTTCCATTTCATCAAAAACCTCGGCTACCAGCTTGACCCTTACCGCATCGAGTTGTACCTGGTTCCCGGAGTACTGCTGAGCCTCACTACTTACCAGCCTCAGGACAAAATCAACAAGTCTCAGCTCCACAAACACCGCCTCCAGAACTTGTTTGAGCTTTGTAACATGCACCCCGAAGTGGACGCTGATACTCCTGAGCCCGCGGTAGCAGTGGACCTGGAGTTCGAGTTCTGCCCCACCACCGCGGCGCTTATCTCCTTCATCACCGACAACTACCTCAACAACGGCGAGCTCATGTACTACCTTACCAACTTGGAGGCGTTGGTGATGTTTTTGTCCAACGTCACCATCGACGAACTCTCGGATAAGCCGCCCCAACTGGCATCCCCCTTGATGGTAAACCCCATTTCCAAGTTGGTTGAAGATGATATGATGCTGCATTTTGCCTTCCCCAAGGGAACGCTAGCCGAAGAAGAGCTCGCCAACGGTACTCTGCTGCCGAAGAAGTCCCCCAGGCTGTCGCCTAACCGTCTGAGATCGCTGTCGTTGATGCAGAGCATCACCAACCGCATTGGCGACACCACAACTCGCATTTTGAATGAGAACGGGTCGCTGTCCCGCCAGAACCTGAACCCTAACCGAGAACTGCAAGGGTCTAACGATTTTGGACCTCGGGATCTGCCGATGAAGGAACTGTTTCCCCTCCTCACCAACGACGGGGACCTGGGGGTTCTACTGGTGCTGAGCGAGAACTTGAACCAGGACGATACCCTGCTGTTCCTGATGATGCGGTCATTTCTCGGCCGACTCAACTCGGTGTCACAATTCCTGCTTGCTCAGGAAAGCTCTGTTGGTCCGCCTCGTTTACTGCCGCTGCACTCAAGAACCCGGTCGCTGCTGTATGAGCCTAACGGCAAGCGCAACACCATCACCAAGTTTGCCCTGGGGATGACCGAGTTCATGACCAAATTCAACAACCCCGTCCACCCTCTGCACGACGACGTCACCGAGATCCTGGGGCTGGAAGGGCTCGACAGCTCGTTGACCACCATCAGACCTCAGCCGACACGCGCCCGCACCAACCTGAGTTTCCAAGTGATGGACAAATGGCTCCAGAACCTTGCTACTCCCGCACTGCCGATGAAGACTCAGGAGAACTCCGCCAAACCTTCGGTGAGCGAGCTCACGCGTTTCCGCGGTACCGACTTCGAGCTGTTGCTGATCGCTGATTTGAAGGCGATGAAACGGTACTACGACTTCATGTGTGGCGAGCTCTCTGTGGACGAGTCCGCCGAGGATCTCGGTGTATAACTGCATTTTGATTTCACTTCCAATACATATAAAAAAATTACGGGATCTCAGAGAGTAGCACCACCATTTACTCTGATCTAACAAACTACATGATTGATAAATTGTGTCTCTGGTTATACTCTCTTTATTAGGTCCTATACTCTCTTTAATATACTCTTATGTCTTATATCTGTTACAAGTTAGCCTCTTGCTTCTTAAATTTGGGTCCAGTTTGGCGGACCATGGGCGCCGGCACTTGCTGGCGGTAGTTCTGCGGGTTCAGGTATACGGGGCGATGCGGTTGAGCTCCACTTTCGTGGGTCTGAGTGATTCTAGGCGTCAGGCCAGCATGCGAGGAAAACCCAGTGGACAGAGCTATAGCGTCCTGCCAAAGTCTCAGCACGATCGCCGCCGACTCGGCCTCGATGTCGGAAAGCTTCAGCGGCGGCTCCAGGCGCCGGTCGCGCTTATTGATCTTGATCTGGTCGGTGTGGCTCAAGTGGTTGATGCGATCAAGCAGCTCGGCCACAGGGTTCTGGTAACGACGAACACTAAGGTACTCGCGACTGAACCGTTCCAGCTCCATCTTTTGCAGTACACGGGAGTTACTGCTCAGAACTGAGCGAAGGAACTGATTGAGATTGGTGGGTTCTGATGCTCCCGGTGTAGTGACAAGCGCTCCTTGTAATGCTCCTTGAAGCGAGATTTCTCCTCCTGTAGTTGAACCTAAAGCTCCACCAGTGCTTCCGGGAGTGGTATCATTACTATCGCCAAGCATATTAGTCTTAGACCCACTGCTACTACCGCTAGCAAACTGGGTCATATTGGTTGTGCTTTGGTTATGGGCAAACATCAAGTTGGAAAGCGATAAGTTGGAGAAGTTGTTGAGGTTGTTGGCGTCCAAGTGGGGCACGTCCATCAACGAGTTCTCCCGCTGGAGCCATAACCGCTGCTGGGTTCTGGTATCTGATTGGGCGTGGGTGTGAGTGTCTGGAGCCAAAAAGCTGGAGAAGTTATTGGAGAACTTCGGTGTCGTTTTCCGTTTCAAAGGAGTCGGTTCCACTGGTTGCATTGATGATGACGAATTGGTTTGGTTGGTGGGAGGGGCAGCAGCGGAAGCCACTTCCACCCGAGGCGGCAGCGATGATGATTGTGGTGGTTGTTGCTTGTCGTAAGTTTCATCTTCATTAGCCAATGCTGGAGACTTAGACTTGGTTGAGGCAGGATGGGGCAGTTCAATCTTTCGCGTGAGTCCAGTGGATTGCGATAAAAGAAGCGATCCGCCATAAGCGGTGCCATTGAGCAAATCGTCAGTAGACGCTTGAGGAGAGAATTTCGGTTGTACGGTGACATCGTCAGGGATAAGCTCAAACTGGTCAGCGGCGGCGTTTTTCCTCGGTACCGGCCCGGAGAGTAAACGGTCGCTGCTGGTCG
Source organism: Diutina sp. Y7414 (assembly GCA_037042415.1). Classification (NCBI taxonomy): domain Eukaryota; kingdom Fungi; phylum Ascomycota; class Pichiomycetes; order Serinales; family Debaryomycetaceae; genus Diutina; species Diutina sp. Y7414. The sequence continues at coordinate 136,300 of JAXQKI010000080.1, forward strand.
ACGTGTTGGTGGATGTCTCTGAATTACTGCTGTTGGGGTCAGGATTCGGCGTGATAAACCCTCTAGTTGCTGGTACCGATACCTCGTCGTCGGTAGCGCCGACATCTTCGTATTCATCGTCATCGTGGTCGTCATTAAGCTGTAGAATCGCCTTCCCCTTTCGAGCACTCGTCTTAAGCCCCACGTGAGGCGGCAGCACTAGGAGGCCTCGAAGCGACAGCGTCAGGCGTGATTTCGGGTGCGGGGTCATCGTCGTCGTGGAGGCAGTGTTCTCGCTTCCACCGGAAAGCGTCTTGGTGATTGGCTGGAGACCCAGCAATCGCGTCATGCTGCGACTGTTCTGTTTGAGCTTTTGTCGTATGAGTCCGTCCGTCAGCTTTGAGCGGCCTAAGCCGGGGCGGTGGCTCACGGGGCCGCCGTAGTAGACTTTGGTGAACAGCTTGTTGGCCTTGATCTTAGGCGGTTTGCGGGCATTGGCTGCCAGCGACGTCACCGCTAGCAGCTGGGCCAGCGTCAGTTTGGGCCGGCCGCGCCCGTCGTGGGTCGTCAGCAGGCGCAGGGTGTGGCTGGTCAGCATCGACGGGATGGTCGCACGAAATCGCTCTCGTGGACCATATATAGCGTAAAGAGGGGAAGGAATAATACAAGAAATAATTGGGTATAATGATACTGAAATGATAAAATAAAGCTAGAAGAGATGAAATTGAGATCACAAGAGTGAGATTGATGAACTTTGCCTCAATTTGAATGGTTTGTGATGGTAGTCAAAATACCATACATGACCATTGACAAATATTACCAGTGACCTGATTAGAAGGAAGTGATAAGAGAAATCGTTTATCATTACCTCAATGAAATCAAAAACCACGTCAGGAAGTCGATTGTGTTGAATGGGTGAAGGCGGAAGTACATCCGTGACCTATTGAGTTCCAAAGAGGGGCACACGTCGCAGTGTGGGGTACATGACAATTAGTCGACCATCAACGCTCTTGTGAATTGATGAATTGAAGCCAACAAACCTTTTAATTTAGTGTCACTAAATTTATGATTACAATATGAGATAGTCTTTGAACGGTTGGATACACTCTCGCATCTCACTAAACCACCTGCTATACGAGGCTAAGCCATGGTATAGCGTGTATAAGCTCTTCAAATGGCTCTTTGAAATCTACCTAAGCAAAGCCGACGAGGTCATCGCTGACTTGTATATAGTGGTCATTTTAATTCATTGCCACTTATAAGTTTTCTATTATTGTCGTCATTACTATAAACGTGTACTCAAATGTATACTAAACGTATACCTGACATATACTTGACAGTATACATCAACTTTCAACCCTTATTAGAAGTTGCCTCGACCGCGGAACCCCCGGCCCCGGCCTCTAAACCCACGACCGCCGCGGAAGCCGCCCCGAGGAGGACCTCTGCCTCTAAACCCTCTGCGGTCCATCAGCGCTTCTTGACCGGCTTGGCCACCAAAGATACCACGGCCATACTGTCGTCCTTCTTTGAAACCGGGGTCCAAGTCAATCGACACGTACTGGCCGTCAAGACAGGTGTGGTTCAAGTACTTCATCGCGTCCAAACTCCCCTGCTGCTCACGGTAGACGACAAAACAAAATCCACACGGTGTGAGTTTATTGCGGTCCAACCCCATGATGATTTTGTCGATGGCGCCACATTTAGAGAACAACTCGTAGATCTGTTCTTCGGTGGTGAAGTGGGAGAGCTTGCCGACGTAGATGGTCCGCAGCGCCATCGCTGCCGTCAAGTCGTCAAAATTCTGGCGTCTCACCGCCTTGCGGATGAGGTACTCCAGCGGCCGGTCCTGGCGGGCGGCGCTGTGGCGAAACCGCTCCTCGAGTGTGTCCATGGAGATGGTATTAGCGTGTGCGACCAACACCGCTAAAGGCGCGTGGCGCGACTACTACCTCGACTAGACAGTACTGAAACAACCAAAATATGATTGAAGTTTGAATCAAACCATTCACTCAAGCTAATTATCACTACATCGGAAATAAATAAGTTGAAGCAAGTTTCACTTTCTTTGTAATGATCCAAACTAAGATGATTTGTACTACATTGGCTATAATGAATCTCCACAGTCTAAAGTGAAATATCTGACTGAACAGTATTAAACTCTCAACCACGATGAATATCTTCAAATCATCAGCGTGTGTTTTAGGTCATGTTATCCCATTCTCGTAATTAAACTATGTACAGATTTCGTCACATCTTCGACAAGAAGTTGTTGTTGTTGATGCGCTTGATGTTGGCCTTGCGCAACTGGCGCTTTCTCCACTTCATGATGTCGGCCTCCTTCAAGTCGGCGTCCTTCTTCTGCTTGTCCAAAAGCGTCCACAACCACTCGGGGTACTCGGCGTCTTCAAGGGCCACCGGCTCGTCGCCCAGCTTCTTGATCTTGAGGTTGAGCACGGTGCCGGCGGGGCACGACAGCACCACCAGCGCTGCCGGCTTCGGGGCCGCCAATACGGTGCGGGAGACGTGGAGTGCCCGGACCCAGCTTCTCATGTTCAAGGTTGGTGATGGAGAATTTTCGCACCGCGCTTCGTAGGGTAAGTGGAGGTACAATGGTAGCTAAGACAGTTTAGCTATAATGGAGAAACATACGCTTAATGTTGTTCAAATAGTCAAGGAGTGGTGAGTAGGTGGTTATTTCGTTTGAAATAGAAAGCAAACTTCAATCAGGTGAACATTCAGAGATGAGATTTGATACTGATAGTATGCCATAGATCATGCCTATAACACCCTCGAAAAATTCGAAAATGCTCCTAGATACAAGTAGCAGAATAGCACTTTGAGTATAAGAGAGTCACGCTTATTATACTCTGTCTTTCCTATTGAGCAGGCATCGAATTCGTAGTGCTACCCCACCCCCCTCTTATCTCATCGCGCTCGCACCGATGAGGTGCAATGCAACCGACCCTGATCGACCCCAACGAGTACGTGGAAGCGGCCGAAGGCACGCTCCAGTTTGGCGACCAGGCCCAACAGGGCAAGTTCGAGCTCGGGGTGTGCATGGCCATCTACAAGTGGGAGGAGTTGGCCACCGCCGTCGACAATAACTGGGGGGGTCCCCAGCTGGCAGACAAACGGGACTGGATCTCGGGTGTTGTCATTGACCTTTTCACCGAAAACAAGATTGTCGACATCCAGCTCATCGAAGATACCTTGCTTTACGCCATGGCCGACGAGTTTGACACCGAAGTCGATAACGACTCTGCCCTTGAGATTGGGGCGTTAGTGTTTAAGCTCTACCAGGAATGTGCTCAAGAGAAGTACGATACCGTCGATGCGTTGTACCAGGCGTACCAAGAGAAACAGGCGTACAGAGCGAAGCACTTGGTTGAGCTTCAGGCTGATCCTAACAACCCTTCGGACTCTGACGACGACAGCGACGACGACGAAGAAGACCACGACCACCACCACCACCACCACCATGACCACCAGGGCCACCTCCACACTCACCACGAAGACCTGATGGACGTGGACGACGGGCCTGTGGTTGACGACGACGGGTTCGAATTGGTGCAACCTAAGCGCAAGGGGAGACGGTAAAAGATGGTAAAAGATGGTAAATAGAAACATTAGACATTAATACAGTAATCGGAAGAATGGAGACAGTAGCTTGAATGGCATTTGAAGACAAGATACCACAAAGTTATGACGTTTTTGGTAAATTGCTAATAACATCGTTGGCGCCTTCGGCGAGGTCAAAATCCTTTTCAGTGACAACATCACCTTGGTCGTGAGTGGTAAGCCAAAGGTCAACACGGTTGTACACGGTGAAGATCTCTGGGTGATGGCGTTGAGTGTGGGCGCAGGTAGCGACGCCATTGAGGAAGTCCCAAGTGCGTTTGAAGGTCTTGAACTTGTATGTGGCGTAGAGGTACTGCTTCCCCTGTTTTTCCACCACCAGCCATCTTTGCTTAGCGGCGTTTACTTGGGTAAGACGCGTCGCCAACTCCGTCGCTAATGGTCGCATTGGTAGTATAAAGTGAGACGCAAACCGAAATGTAATGGTAATCCAGATGTGTAAGTAAACAAGTTTCAGTTCTACAGAAACACTAATCGCTAGAGTCCCTACAAAATTGCATTGAACACTAGTCAGAGAGGAAGTTCAATTAGAGTTCGATGAAATGCTATAAATGATGATAAGTGTTAACTATGGTCTCAGAAACCATAGCACTACCAAAGTAAATACTACTCTCGTAACATGCTTTCTTTTCATAAACAGAAACTGAATCAATTCTGAAGAAATCGCTATCTCCCTGTTCCCGTCATTCCTTGACGTGTAGTGTCGGAGGTCTTAGGCGCGAGTGCGCGTCGAGGCCTCCATGGTGCTGGGGGTGTATATTGTCTACTGGCCGGAGCTGGAGGTGGAGTACCCCCATCCCGAGGTGCTTATCCACCGCCAGTACCACGCCGACGTCCTAGACCCGCTCCACTTGATGCTGCGGTTCGAACACGTGTACACGGGCCACCCGTTCACCTACGACCCCGTGTACGACTGCCACTTTATCCAGCACCGCCACGACGACTTGATCTTTGTTTTGACCACCTCCAATGCCTGTGAGAACGCCATGCTGCTTGTGGTGGTGCTCAGCCATTTCAAACAAATCCTCCAGCGATATTTGGGCCCCCAGCAGTTAATGCGAGATACGATTATCGACAACTTTGACCTTGTCTATGAGCTCTTTGACGAGTGTCTCGACTTCGGTATCGTTCAGATCACTGACTATAACTTGCTTAAAGAGTATATCAAAGTGGAAGTCAATCTACCGAAGCTTAAGCTGCCTACCGATAAGATCTCGGTGAGTGACGACGACCTGAGTGACGACGATGATTCAAACGATAAACGCCTGAAACTGCTGAAACTGAAACACAAGCATAAACAGATTAAGAGTACCCATAACTTGGCAGTTAAAGACGACGTATTGAACGAAGAGCACCGGATCATCAATAGTGCTATCCTTAAAACCACTGCTGGTGCAATCAATTGGCGTCCCAAGGGGGTATTCTACCCTAAAAACGAAATCTATGTGGATATCGTTGAAGACTGTGAGTTCCTTTATGATCTAGAGACTGACCGCATTAAGCGTAATGATATTGAAGGGAAATGCCATTGTCGATGCTATTTGCTGGGGATGCCAGTGTGTCGCCTTGGATTCAACGAGGAGCACGTATCAGGTATTGAGAAAGGTGAATTATCCCAAAAGGATAACCTTATAAAGAATGATGATGACGACGAAGAGGAAGAGGAAGAAGAAGAGAAATTGATATCTCCTGAACCTAGTGACCCTACCGACTCAAAGGCTAAACAGAAGAAGAAGGTACCTTTACGTAACGTCCAGTTTCATCAGTGTACTGAGCTTGCCACCATCTATAACGAGGACCTCGTATCGTTTGTGCCTCCCGACGATAAGTTTGTTCTCATGACTTACCACACCGAACAACAAAAGCAAGCACATAAGCTTCCGTTGTTTATGATTAACCCCACCTATCGCGTGGTGGCTGAGGGCCAGCGGCTCCAGATCATGTGTGTGTTGACGTCCAACTACCGGCGACGCATCCACTGTCGTGATCTTGTCATCAAAATACCCGTATCCCCCTTCATCTTTGACATCGACGCCGACCAGATCCTGGCCCATCAGCTTAAGTATAAAGCCGAGATGGGCGAAGTCGGCTACAAACTCGATACTCTGGAGATCATCTGGAAGTTTGACGACTTGACGGGGCGCAAAACCATAAGGATGATGGCAGAAATACCCTTGCAACTGGTGGAGGGGCTCAACGGCGACAAAGTGGAGCGGCTATTGTTCAAGCGCGGCGAACAGGTCGAGACCGACGACGACGGGCTCGACCGGTTCTACGGGGTGAACGGGACGCTGGCGTCGGCCGCCAAGGACTTGCTCGTCCAGAGTCGGGCGAAGACCGACCACTGCCACATCACGATGACTTTCTCGCTCCACATGATGACGTATCTGGGTTTAAAGATTACCTATTTGACGGTCAACGAAGAGGAAATGGGGTACACCTGCTTCCCCTGGGTGCGCTACGTCACCCAAGCCAAACAACACCAGCATAGCAACGCCGACCACCACCAGGATAGCGACTTCCGCTTCCGCCTCGGTCCGCTGAACTTTCAGTTCGCCCCAACTACATAATTGCTTCTATATAATAGACGGCCCACTACTATTGTGTAAGTACTGGTAGATTTCCCGGACGAATAAGTGCGAAGTGCGCCTTACCATTACCTATAACGAACCCCACACTATGTTGCGGTCGCTTGTGTTTAAACGGGCACAATCGCTGCTTATCGTCAACCCGTTGGAGGTGGCCAACGCCCATATCATCCGCGAGCTGCTGAGCCGGTTTGCGAAGCCGGCGGTGGTGCTGTTCGACGGGTTCGGCACCCTCTGGATCCCGCGGACGCCGGTACCGGAGCAGTACCAGAAAGTGGCTTCTTCGTTGGGGGTGGAGTTGGATACGGCTACCATTGAGCTGCGATTCAAGCTGGCATACTCCGATTTGCAGAAACAGTACCCGATCTACGGCAAAGGCCAATTGAAGCTGAGCGACGTGTGGTGGAAGTTATTGGTCAACCAAGTGTTCCAGCTTAAAGACGAGAACAAAGCCGATGAGCTTTCCACGGCTCTCATCCAACACTTCCTCACTGACGAAGCCTATAAGCTTTACGATGACGTGATCCCCTGTCTTGATGCTCTCCACGACGCCGGTGTACCTCTAGTGCTTTCAAGCAATACCGACCCTAACGTGTACACGCTCTTACACAACTTGGGGCTTGAGAAGTACTTTGGCGACAACGTGTTCCTTTCCTACGAGCTTGGCGTGGCCAAGCCTGACCGTCGCTTTTTCACGCATGTGGCCAAGACCAAATATGGTGCTGGCAAGCTGTTTGACTACGACTTCTTGGAGAACTGCTGGCACGTCGGCGACTCGTTTGAGGTCGACTTTGTTGGCAGTGTTAAATCTGGTTGGAACGGGGTGTTGTTGGACAGACACCGCACCTCGGAGTTCTTTGTGGCTAAGGATAAGATCAAAGTGGCGCAAGACGGGTGCTTTATGAGCCCTACGGGAGAACAGGATAACCCCGACATGTTAGTGGTTGCGAATAACCGTATCGTCATCGGTGGCCTTGACCAAATCCCCCCATTATTCGGCATTCAGGAATAAGTTTTGGACTACCATAAATTAGCTTCTTTTTGGGCAAAAAGTACTCGAAGGCAACAAGCCTTTTCAATTTATCTCCTTTCTATATATACTGCAATTTGCTATTCCCTTTAGACATGTTTTAGATTAATGGGTATGTCGTCGTCAGACACTACTTTCATCCTCTGTAGAAGTCGCTGCTATTAATAAACCTGATTGGTGCTTTTGCTGCGAAAAAAAAAGAAAAGTAAACTTTTTAAAATCACAAACGGGGGGTGTGATTTTAGCCAGCGTCACCAAACGGAACAAAAACAAGGGGCTTCCAACAATAGAAACACATGGTTAGATCAATGGTAGGGAGTCTCTTTTCCTTAGTGTCTCTCTTTACTGTTAGTCTCTGTCTTGTCGGTGTCGGCTAAGCCCCACTCAGCCCCGTTCTTGGCCTTTCTCCAGCAAAGGGGGTGAATGAGGGTGACCCGTTCTCACGACACTCCCGTCGCCGGAAGCCAACTTAACAGTGCCGGCACACAGCCCCGGTGCGAGATTTCGCGTGCGACTAACAATCTCCATTTCCACCTAACCCACCGGACCGGCGTCTACCCTCATGTTGTTGATAACGCTCTTGACGCAGTTGTTTGCGTGGCTGACGCTTGTGTGGGGTATCGACCTCGACGTGCTGCTGGAGGAGCTGATCTGTGCCGCAGCGAAGCTCATGCAAGACGGCGAGTGGAACTACTACGACGGGTTCAAATACGGCGGGGTGCTCGGGATGTTTACCGGCTACTACTGGTGGTCGGCGGGGGAAGCGTTTGGCGGCATTTTGGACTATTATACGTGGTGTGACCCCACCAACGATACCCTTAAGAACTTGATCTACGAAGGGATGTGGCACCAGCGCGGTGAGAACTACGACTACATCCCGCTGAACCAGCTGATGACCGAGGGGAACGATGACCAGGGTGTGTGGGGTTTGGCGATCATGGAAGCCGTCGAACGTAACTTCACCGACCCGGAAGAAAGACTGTGGTTGGCGATGGTCCAGGCAATTTTTAACACGATGAACGCTCGGTGGGACACCGACACGTGTAACGGGGGTTTGAGATGGCAGATCTTTACTTGGAACTCCGGCTACGACTATAAGAACTCGATTCTGAACGGGTGTTTGTTCCATTTGGGGGCCCGTCTCGCTCGTTACTTGGGTCCCGATAGTAACGTTACCAAGAACTATACCGATACTTGTGAACGTGTGTGGGACTGGATGGAAGGCGTTGGCTTCATGAGAATCACCGATGACTTTGACGACCGTGAGATCTACGACGGGGCCAAGATTCAAAACAACTGCTCGATGAACGAAACCACTAAGCTCAGATGGTCGTACACTTACGGCATCTTTATGAGTGGCTGTGCCTACTTGTATAACCTTACTGGCGACGATAAGTGGAAGGACAGAGCCCATTCGATCATGCACGCCGGGATGACCTACTTCGTCGACTCTAAGGGTTTTATGCAAGAGACGACGTGTGCCCCGCTGAAACGGTGCAATAACGATCAACGGTCATTCAGATCGTTGTGGCTGCGTGGCTTACAGCTTACGGTGGCGTTGATCCCTGAATTCTACGACACGGTGATGCCCTACATCGAAAAGCTGGCGGTGGGGGCGGCCAAGTCGTGCTCTGGTGGTTCTGATGGCATCACCTGTGGCATGGACTGGTCCACCGGCGCCTGGGATAACATGTGGGGGTTGGGTGAGCAGATGTCGGCGTTGGAAGTGACGCTTGCCAACTTGGTCAACAAGAAGCCGGCGCCGTACACCGCGGCCCGTGGTGGTCTGTCGAAGTCGCAACCCGATGCTGGGTTGGACGACGTTGACTACACCAACAAGAACGCGATTAAGATCGAGACCAAGGACAAGGCCGGCGCCGGTGTCATCACCGCGATCGTGTTGCTTGTGCTTTTGGGGGCGTCGATCTGGATGCTTATTTAGGCCAAGCCTTCTTTTTTTGGATGAAATGGATTGAAATATGTTTTACGGTATAAAATGTTGGATTTGGAGAGTGTAGAGAAAATCTGAAACTACTTGTAGTCGATGAACATACGCTTCTTCTGCCAGTAATAGTGGTGAGACTAAATGTGAGTTGTTCAAAGCCTAAACCTTTGAACAAGAATTGTAATCTGTAGTCTAGAGGCATATTGTCGGAAGAGTCTGCGTCAGTGAGTCATTTAGTCCATTTGATTAGTACTTATGCTTCGATTATATGAGAACACTGCTCTCACCGAGGCATTACACTAAGCTCACTAAAACCTGACACCAAGAGTGAAATATCATTCACCATCATATCTAGTATCAATTTTACACCTCAACTATTCAAAAACCACTCGTTCCACTTCCTCTTTTGTGCTCCTTCCTATTTGATTTTGTGGTCTCCTCATCGCCCATGGTCGCACGCTCACGCCGGGAAACCTCGAGCCTTGAAACCAAAGCATACGCTAACAATCCCAGATACCCCTCCATCCAGTTACCCAAACCACTAAGACACTAATCCGCCATGGTGTTACTGCAATTGGTCAACCAGTTGGCCAACCCCAGTGTCGGGGGGTTCCAAGGCGGGCTCAAACGGCGACGACTCTTCATTCCGCCGCTGACCCACCACCCGCTCTTCAGCTACGGCGACGGCGACCAGCGGCTGTTCCTCAGTTTAATCGAGCAGCTGAGCACTATAGCAGGCGACGACGATGCCTCTAGTGTCGCTAGTGTGTCTACAACAAGGTCTCTACCCAGTACATTGCTGGTGGCCGATAGTGACCAGGAACTGTTCCATCTGTGGCTCGTTGAGGAGCACGAGCGGCGATTTGGCGACCGTCTGGACGCTGAGAGTGCTGCTGACGACCGCTACCGTGGCTACGGCGCCTGTGAACGGCGCCTACTGGTGTATTCTCGCCAGCTGGCGTTGGACGACCCCCACGAGGATTTGACTCAACCGACTACTGTGGGCAACGAAATACGCACTTTAGCCCGCTACGCCACCCCCTTGGTGATCACGTTCGTGCTAGAACACTTGTTCCTGCTTGTGGCGTTGCTTGTGGTGGGGCGATTGGGCAAAAACGAGTTGGCGGCGGTGCTGTTGGCGACGATGACCACCACGATATCGTTCGGGATATTTGAGGGCATGGCCACGGCGTTGGATACGTTGTGTCCCCAAGCGTACGGCGCGGGGCAGTACGAATTGGTCAGTTTACGCGTCCAGCGGCTGACGGTGCTTGGCTGGTGTATCTTTGTCCCCGTTGCCGTGTTCTGGTGGTACTCCGACTACGTGTTTCAGTACGTGATTGATAGCAAGGAAGTGGTCAAGCTCACGTGTCAATTTTTACGGATCATGGTGGCCGCAGGACCCGCAGTGGTATTCTTTGAGAACGGTAAACGGTTTTTACAAGCACAGGGGATCTTTGAAGCCAGTACGGGCATTCTCTTTGTGTGTGCTCCCATAAACGCCATAGCCCTGTGGTACTTGGTGTGGAACCCTACCCACGGCCTCGGCTACATCGGCGCCCCCATCGTCGCCGTGGGCAACTTCTGGCTCATGCTGCTATTGTTGGTGCTCTACGTCAAGTTTGTCGACGGCAAAGAGTGCTGGTTTGGCCTCGCCCTGGTGCACCAGCTCTTCGAAGAATGGGGGGTGATTTTACGCCTTGCTATTCCCGGGGTGGTAATGCTCGAGCTGGAGTACTTAGCTTACGAGATCATGACGTTATTCGCCCTGATGTTCGGCACCACCGAGCTTGCCGCCCAGCTGGCAGTGGCCCTGATTGTCCTGGTGACGTATATGGCGCCGTTCGCCACCGGCATCGCTGCGCTGACCCGTGTGGCTAACTTCATTGGCGCTGAGAACGCCGCCGCCGCCAAGATGGCGACGAAAGTGGCGATGGCCGCGTCCGTGGTGGTTGGGGTTATCGACTGTATTGGTCTCATCACCTTCCGCCACCGCATCGCGAATTTATTTACCCGTGACCCTGAAGTGGCGGCGTTGATTGTCCAGCTTTTATACCCGCTAGTGCCGATATTTGAGATCTTTGACCTGATTGCCCTGGTGCTGAGTGGCATTCTCCGGGCACAGGGGGCACAGAAGATTGGTGGCATTGTCAACTTCATGGCGTACTACATGTTTGGATTACCGCTCGCGTTTATCCTCAGCAAAACCACCGACATAGGTCTTGAAGGACTCTGGATCGGGGTGGGGCTGGGGATGGTGGTGATCGGGTTGATCCAGCTGTGGTACATTGGCCGCAGCGACTGGGACCAGATCATCATCTGCGCCGAGCTTCTCAACGAGTTTGACGACGACGACGACGATTAGAGCATATTTTACACTGTCATAGACTCCTAACGAATAAACGAATTAGACTAAGTGATATCGATTCTACGATTTAAGAATAGACGAAACGTAATAAATGGTGTTGATGCTACTGAGAGGAGTGTTCTTATAGTTCCAGATCTACGGTGTTTCTGATTCGTTAATGGAACGGAATAAGTGGTTGAGTAATCCAAGAGACCTTCAACGTTAACGTGAAGCTTCCTTTCGAGAATGTAGCGGTTGTAAGCTTTTCAAGCATGCTTCCAGTTCTCGCCAATAGAATCGAAAGTTCTAGGTTCTCTTATTGAAAGGACACGTAGTGGATAAAACGAAATTCTCATCCTCCACCCAATGATTGAAGATTGCCTCGTCTGTAGGACCTAAAAGGCGCAGTCTTCTCGCTGTTGTCCTCAGGCTTATCCCGTTCAATAGGTGAAGTAGTCAGTTGATTGGTTGACTCAACAATGAAGTCAGAAGGCACTTCTTCTTGAGGGAATCCACAGTTTCCTTGGGTAATCTGGTAATATCTCTTGGCCGGCCAGTCACCACAGTTCGCACGGTGTCTGATACACGCGAATCTCCGTGAAACAAAACAAACAGTACCATAGATGATAGCCTTAGAAGAAAGTCCCCACCAACACTTTGGCTCACCATAAACATTCAATGATCTCGTTTCATCGCTTCACCCTGTCCATATCTCCCTGACGCCGGCGCCACGCTAATGCGCCGCGTCGTGTTCGCACCGCGAAAAACATTCAGCAACCGCACCCAGGGACGAGGACGATGACTCAGAAAAACGGTAAGTTTAGCAGCGCCGCCGGTCTCCACGAGCCTCTACTGACAACAGAGTTTGCTGATGTCATCCCCGACATCTTCACGGTGTTCACCGACGCCGACGACATCGGCGCGATGACGACGCCCCTCCCGCTGGGGTTCCACGAACCCGAGGCGAGCCGCCTCTTGGCCCTGGTCCACAAGTTGCCCAGCCAGGCTAAGAACCCCACCACAATGCAGCAGCGGATCCAGGAACACTACTACACCACCCCGTACCAGATCTACCACGACTTGACCGTGGTGTGTGCCCGCACCATCCTGCACTACCCGTTGGGGCTGGACGAGTACTTCGACGTCGACTTCTACTACCGCTTCTGCGTCGAGGTCCTCCTCCGCGAGTTGACCCGCTTGCACATGCAAATGGGCCCCGTCGAGTCCGAGGGCGACCAGCTGGAGCTCCAGGCGCAGCTCTTGGACGACTTCACCCTGATCAGCCTGGCCTACCGCCAGGGGAATAACGAGACCATCTCCTATATCCACGAGGAAGAGCCGGCGGACCTGCAGTCGCCGTACGCTCCCGTGTACCAGCCGTCGGCACCGCCACGCAAAACGGTACAGCCGTTATTCCTGTCGTTATTGGGCAAATCGCAGCTCGACCCGCGCCCCACCGTCGTCGGTGGCGACTACACCATCTCCAAAGTGGTGGCCCTGAATCGGGTCGGGGCTCGCGGCGTGCAAACGATGGACGCCATCTCCCCCGGGCTGAACCGGATCCCCAACCCGCTGGAGGCGCGCAACTCGCTCATCCTCAACGACTTCTTCCACCCGACGTGGTACACGATCCCCATCCCGTCGTGGCTCACGTATAAGGGCACGGCGCTCAAGCCGCCCACGGCGTTGCCGAACGCAATTGCCTTAAAACAAGACGCCAACGGCGGCAATAAGCGCACGACGCTATCGATTCTCCAGCGCGGTAAGCACCCGGAACGGACGACGACGCTGAAGCTTGTCGACGTACCAGGTGACCTGTACCGTCTGTTTGCCCCCGTCACCGACCTGGGCGATGCCATCATCACCGGCGGCTTCAAAGCGGGGATCTGGCTTCAGCACTTGGGGTGGAAGCGGATTCAAGAGATCAAGCAGGCCACCAAAGAAGGAGAACTGGCCCTGGAGGAGAAAGACGCCGACGAAGATAAGGAAAAGAGCAAGGAGACGCTGCCACCGCCGCCGTGGCCGCTGAAGTACGATGAGCCGATTTCTGACGAAGTTATGGCGCGGTGGAAGCCCGAACCGGTGGAAGCTGGTGCTCCCATCGACGTGGCCGCTTTAGTGAACTGGGACCCCGCCCGCATCACTCAACTCGAGGAGATGAAGCGCGACCGCAACGACATCACCAAGCTGGCGGCATCGCTTCAACGGCTCATACTGATCAACCTTCTTCGGCTTAATAAGTTGCGCAACCAGCGGTACCGGGCCAGTGATCCGCGACTGATTCTTCCTCCTGGTGACGAAGAGAAAAACGTGTACCATCGCACCGCCAAGTTATTGACGTTTGCCATCGAGGCGTACAAGCTCCTGCCCGGCGACTTTGATGTCAAGTTTTCCCGCCACTTACCAGTGCTCACAGAGGAGTTTGGTGGGGTGCTTCCCGGAGCAATGCCGCTGAAGCCGTCGCAGTACCCGGTGTCGGGTAATCGCCGGGTACCCAACATTCGTGGTCCCTACCGAAAAAAGAACCGGGCCGTTTAGGGTGAACGAGTCCTTGTAATATATGTATATCGATAAACACTTTGATGCCATTTGAGTATTCATCTATTCTCTCTAAAGTTTATGGATAATAAGAACTATTGGTTAATTTAGGTAGTTTCCTTAGTGCAAATTGAAGGTGATAATTCTGATACTCCATTCAACTCAAACGTGTTCTCTTCGTCGCTACCAAGCTTCCGCAAGCTAGAGCACTTTTCATCTCATTATGGCTATGGTCGTCGTGGACAAAAACAACACGGTGACTACGATGAGGAAATGTGCCATAATGTAATTGAATCAGATTATCTAGTAGTTAACAGGCACACTGGACCTCCACTTTGATTGCTCTGCCACTTACGAAGAAGATATTGCAACGTTGAACTGCCAAGTTGAAGTGCAGGGCTCGGCATGGCCCCCACAGCGCCGTTTATCGACACAATGGCGGTCCAGGGCCGGCGCGCTGAACTCAAGGGGTGCCAAGTTGAAGCGCAGGGCTCGGCATGGCCCCCACAGCGCCGTTTATCGACACAATGGCGGTCCAAGACCGGCGCGCTAGAAGGTGGCCTACGCTGCAGTGCGTTTTGGGGCTTTTACAATTATCAGTAGATAAACTTCATTATTCCTGATTACATCCTGTAATTACGCAAGAAAGTCATTTTGGTATCTCGTTCATTACACGTCGTCTCTGTAGGCAATAGAAAATGCATACGAGAACAAAGTTAAAACCATATAGTTTGTGGATGTTCGGCTTAATTAGGTATCCTTAAATAACCAGAATGGTTGTCGAACTGATTCTTTGATTACGGTCAGAGTGTTTGGGAGGCATGCTGTGGTATTCGTACAGTATTCCGAAGTTGGGTAAGCAGAAGTTTAAAGGAAACAAATATGTGAACGTAGAATCAGGATTCAAAAAAGATGCTCACTGAGATGAGCAGGCATCAACAACAATTCGAGAATGGTGTTTGAATTTATAATCTACTCTTCTTCATAAGTTTCCCTCATTCCAAAACGACGAGTTTCTGCGGAGTACTCAAGATGGGCTAATTCCAACACCGCATTGGCGTAGTGGGTTATGGCGAAAGTTTAAGAGAACTAGCAGCAATGAAGCTTAAATCATCGGGATCTTCTGCGTTGAGCGTTTCCAACATGCAAATGTGCTCAACAAAAGACAGCCGCATTTAACCTTCGTCCGGTTTTGGCAGAAACGAATCACTATATTCTGTTCGGATACAATCAATGGTTCGTTTAACCCGTACACGTAATCATTGACGACCTTGGAAGCCATACCACTGGCTCAAGAAATCAAAGACGAGATCTGCTCAAACTCAGAGCAATCAGGGTATCACATTTGTGGCAAGTTGATCTGTTTAATCATCCGCGCCTGCGATCTATGGCGACCAATCATCAAAGCATAAAATTGTATTGTTAACCTAGGGTTGTATTGGAATTTTAGAAATCTTGGATCGATCCAGAGCATAATCGGCCCTTTGAATCTCACACATATTGCGCTTTATGTACTGTGCCTAGTGAGCATTGACGGTAGCTTGGGACACTTGGGTTCACAATTTCGAAAGTGATTCTCTGCATCTTGAATTCTTTCCGGGTAGAGAATGCAAGATTTGAACAGATTGATGATTATTTTGGTCCAAATCAAAAACAAGAAGAACGTATTGGGGCTTTATTACGTGGACATCGTTTGTGTATTGTTTGATTCACGTACTCGGAGAATCATAGCGACATTTGACTGCGTTATGCACAGTCTTAACCACGGGCAATGGCACAGTAATCTTCTCAGTGAAACTAAGAACGTCATCGAGGCACAGCTTAGTATCAAGATTCACAGCCAACACCGCAATGGGATGCGTTCAGTGCAATTGCTGACTCAAGAGCATGGCAGATTCCACAACATCTTCAAGCTCAGCGATATTCTTACTGATCAGGAGTTGAATTGAGACAAGCACAGAAATTAAGAAGCCAGTGATGTCAGAATTGCTCTGTCAATGAGGTAGCAGGCACCAGTGCGTCTTGTGCCAATAGACCGTGAGGGAGACATTACATACATGTCCATCTTCACGACCCTGGACGCACCGCTTGGTCATGAATATGGATGGAATCTGTTGAACACACTCGACCTAATTCGGTAACCAACATATACAGCTACGAGTCAGTTTAGCAACATCGGATCTCCACCAGTTGAGAGAATTTGCTCTCTGTGTGGACGTGTAGTTGTGGAAGCGTTGAGAAAGAATCCAAGAGAAGGATGGACGTTTCAAAAAAACCATTGAGTAGTACGATTTACCAGCTTTTAGGGTGATAGTCGTATGCTTGAAGCGTGAAATCAAGTCCTCCCTCTGGTAACCCTACGCATGAGCCTTCCATATAGACGCGACCCTCTCTCATAACACTTTTGAGCACGTGGTGATAACATAATCGCGTGTCGTGCAATTCAAACTGATGTTGGTGGATATATCTCCATTGTAGCCAATGTTTTGCATTCATCAACCCCGTATACGAAGGGTGTATCTAAAGTAAATCTCAATATCTCTTCATTGGCCTCAGCCACCACTGGGGATGGCAAGTGTGCGTGATAAACAATCAGTAAGCTTCTATAATTAGATTGGGGAAAAAAAAAAAGGTTTTGACGAGGGAAAAAGAAAAAATTAGACGATGGAACGCGATCGAAAAAACGCGCTTGACGAGACCGACGCGAACGAAAGCGCGCGATAGGGAGGGATTGAACAAAGGGGCGGGGAAATGAGGCGTGGGGCGTTCAATCCTGGGTAGGGAGACTTGGTGGGACGTAGCAATTAGGGATAGAGAGCCATCGGGATGAGCTTCGGTGGTAATCATCTTTGGGGTGGAGGTCTAGCCACCACGTAGGAAACACTGGACCCCAGAACCGTCACAATTCACAAAGTAATAACACAATCTCATGTGTTTGTAAGCTTGTTGGAAAGTGGACATCCAGTTGACCGTAGGGCCACTGTTGCACAGCGATTCCGCTCGTGGTAGTGGCGCGGTGTGCTCTTTGCGATTGCCATTTCACAAGGACCACGACGTAGCGTGCAAACCACAATAGCGCCCCAGAGGTCGTGTGTTTATCTGGCGTGCAAGCTCCAAAAGGTCGTGTGGGTGAAAGAAGTAGATCTGATCTGCGTCTTTAGATTTAATCGGATCTTGCGTGCATTTTACGGGGGGAAAATGTAAACTTGAGTGCACGCGGCCTCATGGACAAACTGTATTTTCTGATGAGAATTGGCATTGCCAGAATCCTCAGAATAACCCGAGAGGTTATCAAACTGGTTCTCCGACTTGCGGTCAGAGGACTTGGGAGACATGCTGTAGGTGTGATACAGTCAATAGGGGTTGGTAAGCTAGCGCTTGGGGGAAGTGAGTGTGTAATAAAAGATATAAACAAAGATAGATAGATAGATGTAAAAACTTTTCCATCTGCTTCCACGGCGATGGGCAGAGGGTACAACGTGCAGTCCAAACAGCGGAACTCCGAGACTGCAGTCGTGAGACCGAAATGGTGATTTGGCTGCGACAAATCACGTGGCGAAATAACGTTGCCACAACATTTTCTGCAGTTAGGCAGCCCGTGAGCTGATCTCTCCGGTATTACATGTGAACAGACGAAAGTCGCGACTGGGAAACCAAGCGTAGTGTCACATACCACAGGTGAGAAGCTGAGGAGCGTCAAATCTGTTGGAACCAGCAAACTGATTGGTGGCAAGACCCTGTGGAAGCGAAAATCGGGCTTGTTCCGAACTAGCATCCGTGAAACACGGTACTTCACATCGATCGGTGGTTTTCACAACACTAAGGATTTGCCCCGATGCTTCTTCAGGGCCGCACGGCCCCACTACCTGAAACTACTCCATCTTAAACCGACAATCACCTGTTATCCCCCGTAGCTCTACGCTTTGCGATCCTCGAGTGGCGGGTGAAACCTACAGGGGTTGCGCAGGCGTTGAGTCGGCACAAGATGATAGTGGGATCGGGCAGTGGGCTACGCCTTCTTGAACCGACGAACGTTGGTGGACCCACTGCTCTACGCCATTGCCAGGCTCGAGACGTCTTGGTGAAACCTTTGGATCCACATTTCGTGAGTTCGGCCTCAAAATGGTGTATTCGTCGATGGCCCCACCTTGTGATAGAGTATGGTGTCTTGGCTATTTCTTTACCGCGTTGTCATACGCCACAGGGGATGGTCCTTCGGGAGACCGTCCGCTTGGAGGTGTAACAAAGGGTAGGGTCACTGCTGTGCACCACTCACTCCCCCCGTCAAGCTTCGAAGACTTCGGGGGAAACTTTGTACAAGCGTGTCTTTGCACCATCCTGCTACCGATAAGCTTCGAAGACTTTGGTGGTTTGGAAGGATACCGAGCGGGTGTGTCGGCGGCCAATATACTCAGCCTCGGTGCCTCGCTCTCTGCCGCCACGGGCCCACCAAGTGGGGGTGGCGGCAGTTCTTATTCTCTTCTTTTCGCTCATTTACCACATACGGCAGGAAAACTGCTGTGCTGTGTGTTGCTAGGCGGTGTGAAATCCCTCTGCCAGCAACTCGACCCTCCGAAGCTGTGCTATTTGTTGTTAGGCGGTGCGAAACCCCTCTGCCAAAGCGACGAAGGAGACTCAATAATCGGGTGTATGATTCACACTCTTCCCTCCGGCGTGTGGGAGCCGCTAGCCGTCGGCTGGTGCTACAACTCGGGGAACGTGCACATTGCGTTTTTGCGGGTAGCCGCTTCGGCGGTGTGGGCCAGTTTGGCGTCGACACGGAACCATGACCGCGGAGGTGTTGCATGGCGGTGCGAAACCCCTCTGCCAGCAACTCGACCCTCCGAAGCTGAAGGCATCTCGAATAGTTAGACTCAGTGGGTACACAAACGTGGCCCGTATATAGTAAATAGTCTAATGCATCGCATCTTAGCTACTCTTCTTCTAGATTATGGTGTCTTGGCTGTCTCTTTATCCCGATGTCATACGCCCCACGGGTTGGCTGTTACCTTCGGGATACCATCCCCCTGGTGCGTATCAAGGGTATGTTCACTGCCGCGCTGGAGACAGCTTTCCTTTGGGAGGCCTCCTTCGTGTCTCTGACGGCACGGAACAGACAGGACACCTTACCCTAGCGGGAGAGCAGACACCTTCTGTCAGTATTGCTGACGCTCTCCGCTAGGGTGTTCCACGACGGTTGTCGTACACCCACAATTATCAACAGGTAAGTCCTCATGGTTCGCGAACAGCTTGACGAAGCTGTGTCGTTGTTATCTTACTTAGTATCACTTACTAACAGGAAAGGTCAAGGGTGCCAACACCCCAAGGTTTTGCTGCTGTACAAGGGTTGTTGCGTGTTCAAGCGATTGTCATGCTGCAGTCAGTTTCTTTCTCTCAGTGCACCACTCAGTCCCCCCGTCAAGCTTCGAAGACTTCGGAGGGCTTCGTACAAGCGTGTCTTTGTACCATCCTGCTACCGATAAGCTTCGAAGACTTTGGTGGTTTGGAAGGATACCGAGCGGGTGTGTCGGCGGCCAATATACTCAGCCTCGGTGCCTCGCTCTCTGCCGCCACGGGCCCACCAAGTGGGGGTGGCGGCAGTTCTTATTCTCTTCTTATCGCTGACTCCCCGACATATGACAAGAGAACCTTGCAGTGGTTTTTGGTTACTAGGTGTATTTCTTGTGTTCGTATAACCGAAGTACCCCAGTCAGCTCAGTTGCTATTGATTGACTGCACACAGCCGTTTCCCCAGGATGAAAGCCAGGTCTCGCGCTCCCGATAGTTTTTTTTTCTTCTCAACCACTTTTCTTGGTCCGCTGGCGCTCAGACTGCTGCTGATGACGCCGTGACCAGCCCCTTGCTGCCAGGGCTGTTGAACGATACCCCCTTGCTTACCGAAAGCCATCATGGCGTGCTGACTGTTGGCCCCTGGTCCTGTTTGGTGTCCGCGTCTTTGACCCGAGTCATTCAAGCCCTTCGCACTGGTGTCTGGGTAAGGATTTCAGGAGCGACACGCTCGGCGTGCCTAGCGGAGGGAGTAGCAGGGATGATGGTGCGTTCAACTGTGGTTTGCCTTGTATCTAGCAAA
Organism: Diutina sp. Y7414; assembly: GCA_037042415.1. NCBI lineage: Eukaryota > Fungi > Ascomycota > Pichiomycetes > Serinales > Debaryomycetaceae > Diutina > Diutina sp. Y7414. Next base: position 156,457 of record JAXQKI010000080.1, read on the forward strand.
TAGACTAACGTGTATGTGCAATGGGATCCTTGCCTCTGGTAGCAGCATGTGTTGCCAGAAGCCATCGGGCGGCCGTGGCAATGTCCACGCACAACTTGGTGGTGCGAGAGGTCTGTTGTCGAACCAAACACTGATTATGAGGGACGACTGGGGGCCAGCTGGTGCTAAACACTATACCACGCCCCGGTGCTTTCTCTGTCGTTTGGTGGTGTGAAATCCCTCCGCCAAAGCGACCCAAGAGACTTACCAGCCTAGCACATCCCAAACATGGGCCAGGAACGCACTGATCGGAGGAACCCATTGAGAGCAGTTGTCGCATGACGGCTGTTGGACCAATTCCGATAGTCATGTCTTGGCCTGGGTAGCAGCGTGACTACTCGAACTAACAGGGCTGAGAACGCACTGATCGGAGGAACCCACTGAGAGCAGTCGCCAAATGGCGGCTGTTGGACCAATTCCGATAGTCATGTCTTGGCCTGAGTAGCAGTGTGACTATTCGAACTAACAGGGCTACGATGCTTTCTTGCTGTTTGGTGGTGTGAAATCCCTCTGCCAAAGCGACCTAAGACAGCCTCCTACACAATGTATACCACTACTTAATAGTGCTGCTGCTGTTGGTCGCACGGGCTCGCTCCCCTGCAATACGACCCTTGCCCTGGTGAGAGCCAGAAGCCATTCGGCGCCTGCGTTATCGCGGTCGACGGTGGTGCAGGAGGTCGTTTGCTCCCGGGAGCCGGTGCTTGATGCTGGACCATCAGCCTTAATGTATACCACTACTACATTGTGCATGAACACTCACTCGCAACCCAGGAGACTGCTAGCTTAGCATATACTGTATAGTACATAAACAACCACTTGCAACACTCGCATGACGTTGCTGCTAGAACCAACCACTCTTCGTTGTAACTGCGCACTACGTTGACTGCGCCGGCAGGCTTCATTCCCGCCAGCGTATGTTATTCGTACGGTAAGTCGCATATTTCAACTCGGATGTCTGGTCAGCACAGTGTAGGTATATATCTTGTTCTACCCCATGGAACCCATTGGAACCCAGTGGCACCCAGTGGCACCCAGTGGTCGTCTCCACCTTCTAACTGGCGGCCTCTCCCATGAGCTGAGACCCACTCTGGTCTGCCACCAACTGAGACGACCTGCAAACGCAGTACCCCAAACTGACTGATGCTTGCTGTCGTTGGCCTACAAGCTTCATTGACCTGTTACAATACAATGACGCTGCCTGATCACCGCTCGCCTTCCAGTATAGGTTAGAGCACCTGCCTTGGTCTCTCCCACACCAGGCAGCAAACCCGTTGACACCGATTAGAGATGTTGTTGCTGACGCTACCGGACTGAGATCCCTCTTCATACCTCCCTTACTGAGGACCACAGTAAAGACGAGCAAGCCGAACTATAGGAAGGCACCGAGTATGCTGTCGGGGAATTTGGGCGACTTGTGAGGACTCTAACCGCGAGGCAGGATGGCGCCAAACGTTGTTGTGTTCTATCAACCAGTGACCAAGGTAGCCGTGTTCCGTCCGCCTGTGGAACGAAGTTTGTAAGAGGATGGAGAGGACTCAGTGGTGGATAGCCACCTTATCGTGGCCTCCTCCCACTTGGAGATGACACTACGCATACGCGGATGGAGATTGACAGACGGTCCATTAGGATGACTGACTGGTCTCAAATTCTGACGGCCGTACCTCACTCCCAGTGGTGGTTAGCCCAGCAAATAATAACTTATCGATCGACAATCCTCACCACATGAACAATTTCCGAGCCACAAGTGACCCCGATGGCCATGTCTGGACTGGTAAGGGGGGGTTGGTGGGTCTCCCTCCCAGGATACTTGTAGGATTGGGGTCTGGTTTGTGGTAATTTCATAGGCACTTGTATAGATCAGCAACCAACGTAATTGTATAGTCGCCAATAATAAAACACTCTGAATCATAAAATGTGTAGACACTCGTGATAGAAGCCGCTCAAATCTCAGCCGCTTTCATGGCTTGTGGTGAATAGTCAGTGAGCTTAGTACGAGCGAAACTGGTATTCAGAATGTTGTGGCAACGTTATTTCGCCACGTGATTTGTCGCAGCCAAATCACCATTTCGGTCTCACGACTGCAGTCTCGGAGTTCCGCTGTTTGGACTGCACGTTGTACCCTCTGCCCATCGCCGTGGAAGCAGATGGAAAAGTTTTTACATCTATCTATCTATCTTTGTTTATATCTTTTATTACACACTTACTTCCCCCAAGCGCTAGCTTACCAACCCCTATTGACTGTATCACACCTACAGCATGTCTCCCAAGTCCTCTGACCACAAGTCGGAGAACCAGTTTGATAACCTCTCGGGTTATTCTGAGGATTCTGGCAATGCCAATTCTCATCACAGAATAATGGTATTCGCGGCACCAAGTCGGAATTCATGCCTGAACGACACGATCAGTGCTCTGCAAATAAGGCTCCCTGGCTAGTTTTGTGGCGCTACCATTTTATGTCAAGACTGAGAGCAATTACGATTTTGAGGTTGCTGCTGGAGGGTTCTAGCAGGAGTGTCAAGATCTTTAAGTGAGATTATTTTACTTGCACTCTCACTATTGTGTAAGTAAGTCTTTGATGTATATCTGGTGCACTTATTGGTGGCCACCAGCTGAAGCCAATGTTGTTGACAAAACCGATTAGTTGTGATTTCAGAATTACCCATATTGTAGCTTTTGGCTCGCGTGTTAACTCTCAACTCCGTGCGTGTTGTTTCGTATTTTGAAATAATGCTTCGAAAGTTAACTCGATGTGGAGTCAGGAAAGATCAGATTGAAATCTTCAGGGAGTCAGGTCTTAAGCCTGCACCAGTTGGAGGCTTCAAGTCAGCAACTGGGTCAATCATTGTAGTCATATCACAACAATGCTATTGACTATAACGAAACGTCTTAAAGTGGGGGGCTATTTGAAGTCATGGACGAAAGTACGCGTTGTCCCTATCGTTCAACTCGCCTTCTGTATTAGTGCTTCCTTACAAGTCCAGCACACCAATTACATGTGATCACTCAAACAACTTGTGCATCGCACCAGCGGTTAATTGAACAACGAATGGAGTGTGGTGATTAGCCTGTGACAGCTCGAAAAGTTAAGATTGAGTCTCGCTATATGACCTGCATAAAATGCTCTGCATCAGCACGTGACAATCACTTCTTTTGTAGACGCCAGGTAACATGAGGCTCGTCAGTCCTGAAGACTTAAGTTGTCCTGATTGCAGTAACAACAAATTTACGTTTTATATACACTTGTAGAGAAGTTTTCATGAGGTTCTTTCGTCTCATTTACATCCTGCATATAATGTACCGCGCAGCTCGTCAAAATCGTCGGCTAATTATTTCAAAAAAAAATCAAAAGTTTTTTTTTCAAATTTTTTTTCATCTCCATTTAAAGAGTCCGAGTACTATTGAGAACATATTACACTCGTGTGAATGATAATGAGGCATCAACAACGCTCATTTCGTCTCACGAACGTTCCCAGCTTCACCTGACGATTCTCACACTACATGCAGGATGTACTTGCAAACTTATCTGAAGGCTTCACAACTAGCTCAGTAGCCCATATATCATCATGAAACTTATATATCCAGCACTTAGGCGTGATACCTCCACAAAGGTCATGAAATTCGAAACTTACCTGCAATCTGTGATTGATAGCAATATGGTTTCCTTGTGTACTGCATACCACATCACATCTTGCAGGTTATACAAGTCGTTGCTTAGACAACTCCAGATGTTACAAGTTACAAGTTCTTACCCAGACAGCCATCAGCATTATATCAAGTGCCAGTATCACATAAGAAGCAGAACGACTGATTTATTGCCTGTAGAATCCTAAAACACTTACTTTTACACAAACCACTTCATATCGTACAAGAACTCGCCCAAAAACACATCACTTATACTTTCGGGGCCAAAGAATTTTATGAAACAAACAGATTTATTTTATCTATTTTTCCTGATTTTATAGAATTTTTCTTGGAAATTTCGAGAAAATCCAAAAGAATTCTAATTTACCCTTTTATACACTAATTGAACCTTATACAATACAGGGATGCTACTCAATTGGCTTCAAAAGCAAACCTTTATTGATTCCAGTATGGATATGTATGTTGGTTTTTTTATGCATGCCAAAAGCTCAAATGCAGGACTATCATTTGCAAACTAGAGCTGTGAGATTCAAGCCATGATGGTGAGTATACCAGCAACAAGGCAAACAATTCTGACTAATGTGTTGCTCAAACGGTAGTTATTTGTTATTTGAATGAGGTCCACATACATGTACACCTCAATGAAGATCATATCGTTTTTTCTGATTGTCATATACCTTCCGGCGAACACCACATTACGTTGTGGACCTCTCTGGAAACTACCAGCGTACTTTTCTCGTCGCTCACATTATAGGCGTTGCAAGGAAAGAATTGTAAAGATACAAAAACGAAATCGTTTTCTTCAAGGTCTTCTGATTATATGATTGAAGCAGGAGCATTTTAAAACGTATCCAGCTCGGATCGGCTACTGCTTGAGCTGTAAGAGACCGTAGTTTTAAAATGGAACCTATTTCATATGCACCTCTGTTTGTATGCAAGTTAGTGTTGAAATGCAGAGTTTGACGATATTTACGTTGGCATGCTAGTGCATTGCCGTCCTCGGATGTCTCCGACCGGGGCAAGACCGCGTGTTTGCCAAGCCGTGCCTTGAAACATCACTTGGCTCCCACCTAATCAGTACATAGCCGCACGACCCCCCAGCCATTGAGGTCGTGAACTCATATACATAACTAGTGGATACTAACTCCCGATTGAATACATACGGTTTACCCCGGTAACTCCTAACCATGAACAGCTCCTTACCCGCGGGGTCATCCCTCGAGCCTATTCTGGCTATTAATTTATGCCACTATATCAAATTCCTTTCACTTTCCACAGGAGCTCATTTCATGACCTATAACATAATAACTAGCTGAAGCCATTTTAAAGCTATTGACTTAATCACGTTGTTGAGCTTAAGAGAGTGTGCACATCTTGAACCTGGATCCATAGCTATAGAACTGTACGTTAGTTAATCAAACAATACTCGCCAAAATAACTTCACTGGCCACCGTAGAGCCATATACACATTTGACGACAACTTCAACAACAACAAATTTAACAACAACAAACTTAACAACAACAAACTTAACAACAACAAACTTAACAACAACAAACTTAACAACAACAAACTTAACAACAACACCTTCATTATCGGAGAAGACTTCGTATCCCTTCCCGATGACGACGACGAAGATCTTGCTATACCTTGGTGGGCTTCCGTTAGCACTGGGGGGCTGATCCAACGTCGCTGTTTGAACTAGTTTACGAATAGAATTCAAAAATAAAAAAGAAGAACATAGGAAAAAGAATGCACGATAAAGTTAAAAAACAATGGTCATATTCCGCAAGCTCAATATCTCGACGTGACCAGGCGAACTTCTTCGATATTGCTAACTGGTGTTCGTGACAGTTGTAGATCTTACTCCTGCTGGCTATGTGATCGAGTAGGTGTGTGTCTCTTTCATACATGGATAAGTTTATCCTTATTTTTGCATTGACATCTAACATTAATCTTGCATGCGCCTTAGAGAATATCAAGCGTTCGAAAAGTATTCGCTCTCGATACCATGCAGTCTGAGAAAGCCAACAACGGCGAGAGATTTAGTATCTGGAGAGAATGCGGGGAGGTGGTTGGACAAGTATTTTAATTTTTCAAGAACATGCATTAGTATCTATCAATCATTTGTAAATTGTTTTTTTTTCTTCATAAACTTGCATTAGTATCTGTCTATCGTATGTAAAAACTTATGACCTTCGCCTAAAGTCGACTAAGAAAAAACATCAAGAATTTGATACCTGCGACTCGCGGAGATTACATCTGGTCCCTGCCAGAGTTTTGCCTTCCTTCCGCCCATAGGGCGGGGAGAAAGTTAAGAAAAGCGCGCCTTTCACTCGCTAAATCATACTCGGCTCGGATCAAATCAGTTTTTATCGAAGAAAGCGCAAATGGTTTAGTGGTAAAATCCAACGTTGCCATCGTTGGGCCCCCGGTTCGATTCCGGGTTTGCGCAAATATTTTTGAACGGTGAAATGAATGAAAGAGTCACCATTTAGACTGCCCTTAATCAACTATTCCAAACGTATATTGGTTGTTCTGATACCCCTGTCTCTGTGGCAAGTGGCGCTCGCTGAATCTCACGGTGCCCATTACCTCGAACAAATTGTGTGCCACCTCTTGTACACCGCTAACAAAAAGTGATCACCTAAGTGACTAGGATACAGTGGCACCGCTTTCGTTGATTGCCACGGGTTTTGAAAATGCCGTCCTCTTTTGCCGGAGGATGTTTATTAGTTATGGACTAAAAAGGAAACCCCACCCCCATCGGGCTCGCGGCACAATGAGATGGAGATCGATGCGTCGCTGCACGCAGGGACGGGTGAATCTGTGTAGAGGGTATATAAATTAAACGCAGGCTGGAGGAGGCTATATCTGGGCGCCGTGGGCAAACGCCCACAACAAGTACCCGTTTAAGAAAGTGATGATGATCCAGGTGAGCACCAGCCCCACCCGCAAGAAGGTGCCGTTTTCGAAGGTGTACTTCTTCGCCCCCTCCAGCGACAGCTGGAGAAGCGGCTGGGTGTCAGAGGCGGCCGAGGTGTCGATGACGGTCATGTACTTTTTCGAGCAGGTGAAGTAGATGAGCGGCGCCGACACGATGGGCAAGATGAACAGCAACACCACCTGGGACGAGTTCATCACTTTGGCGACGCCCTCGCGGCCTAAAGTGCCGATGACGATGACGACGGGGATGATGGCCAAGGTGCGGGTGATGATGCGCCGCACCCACGGCTTCATCAGCCAGTTGATGAACCCTTCGGAGATGATCTGCCCCAGCATCGTGCACACGATCCCTGCCAGCTGGCCGGCAAACAACATCAGGATGGCAAACAAGAGCCCCGCCCCAGGCAGGATGTAGTACAGCAACATGTGGTAGATCAGCAACAAGTCGGCGTCCTCGGCGTCGGGCTTGCCGTAGAGGGTGCACCCGGCGACGATCAAGATCGCCAGGTTGACGAACACGGCGATGATGAAGAGCGAGAGCACGAGCTCGGTGTACGAGTAGTTGAGGCAGTAGTTGATGGCGCGGAACAGCGGCTTGTACTTGCTGGCCAACGTGGTGCCGTCGGAGAACGAGCGGAATTTAGACGCGGTCACCGGCAACGAGTCCGGCGGGGTGTCGTCGTCGTCTTCGGTGGCGAGGTCGGCCTCGTCGATAATGCCGTGTTGGACGTCATAGTCCTTTAAACGAGGCTGGACAAGCGCTGAGCCCAAGTAGAGCGAGTGGGGCATCACCGTCAGCCCGACGATGCCGCAACTGAGGAAAAGCGCGTCGCGTTCGACGAAGATCGTGCGGTCTAAGGGGAGGAAGCCGCGGACAATCTCTTTAAAACTGCCGGGAGCAAAATCACAGTAGTATAACTCGGCGACAAAGCACACACAGGTACCCAAAACCAATACTGAGACAAGCTGTTCAAAGATACGCGTCTGTTTCATCAGCCCGTCCTTGTGGTAGGCCATAAGCACCACGAGGACGTCTAACACCGTCACCAACACCCCAAGCAAAAGCGGGATGCCAAACAAGATTTCTAGGGCAATAGCGGTACCAACGACCTCGGCGAGGTCAGTGGCGATGATGGCAAGCTCGGCAAACACGTACATCGGCAAGTTGGCCCAGTAGGGCAAGTGCAACCGGCACATCTCCGCCAAGTCGAGCCCGGTGACGGTGCCCAACTTGATACACAAACACTGTAAGAAGACGGCAAATAAGTTCAGCATGGCGATCATAAACAACAACTTATACTGGTACATCGCCCCCAGCAGCACCAGGGTCAGGTAGTTGCCCGGGTCCATGTAGGCGACCAGCACGAGCACCCCGGGCCCGATGAAGGTGAGGTACTTTTTGAGCACGGCTAGTAGCAGCGTTGGCGTCGGGGACAGCGCTAAAGCCATCGTGTTCAAGAGGATAGATGAAGGTGTTTAGTTTCTCCGGGGTAGGTATCGGGATTGCGACGAGGTGTGGGTGTGTATGTTGTGTGCAGGACAAACACGCGCATTATCGGTGACACATCGCCTAAGAAGTACCCGGAGAAACCCGGCTGGGGGACCGGTAGCGGCCACCTTAAGGAGTACTGAAAAAGACACTAGAAAAAACACTAGAAAAGGAGTTTTAGATTTATGTTTAGGCCTTAGTGGTGAGTAGTCGTCTCGTATGGGGCTATTAGTTAGCTAATTCTCGTGGCGCTGCTTTGTGGCGAGTGGCTGCCCCCGGCGAAGCCGTTTCCTTTTTCTGGTAAGTGAGGGAGTTTTTAGTGGAGATGGTCCCAGCAACTCAGCAACGGGCCCAGGGCAATCGAAATTTAGGGTACTAGGAGTAGTAGTAGAAATTACTTGATCTTGACTAGTTAGAGTTCGGAGTGTGGGGTATGGTGGCTAAAGGCCGATGCTCGGGGTTGTTAAACTGTAGGTGTATGCTGTGAGGCGATAAGCTACCAGTAGTGGTTAAGTACGGTTAGGTAAGCGCGCTCGGCTCAACGGATGTCTTCGCTCACTCCGAAATAGGCCTTCTCTCCCCCCATCATTAACCAGTGACGCATTTCATAAATCACTGTTACCAATAATCTGATCAGATGGCCACTACCAGTTTTTCAAACCACAGACCAAATTTACTTCTATATTCTTAACTTGGTTTGTCTACGGTTTGCTTGCTTAAAGGCTAGAGGCTCCTCGTCGATGATTGGTCCCATCTCCCATGGCCTTCAATCACTCTCTAATATAAATCTACGAAATCAAACTAAATAATAACATCATCATCTCTTTACTTTAACTAAACCAATTAAATCTGTTTTTGTTTCATAGTTTGTTTTGAAGCGTATGTTTAGTTTCATGGCCTCATTGACCACTACCAACTACCTTGGTCGCACTCATGCTACTACCGACGCGGTTTGGCCATGGCCGCCACGCCTCCGCCACCCGGTTTATCCGCTATCTAACCACTGATGCCGTGCCTGCCTTCGCCACCTATCGCCATTGGTTCCCTAAAGACACCACTACCCTCGCCCACATGGAGCTGTACACAAAGCTTGCCGGCGGCGAAGACAAACACACCGTGCAAATAGGCGTCGTCTACGACTCGCCACAGTGCCAGCAGCTTCTGAAGATGGTCCCCGTGCTCTTGGCTGATCCGCTAGCCGCTGGCTCGCGCCGCTGGTTCGAAACGGTGGCTACTAGGGACCATACTCAAAATCATACTTTTATCTATAATACCGCCCAGCTGCCAGTTCTCCTGGCCAACCCCGATCTGGCCGAGGCTTCCGAGTCACTGGACTCTGTCCATGCTGTTTTCAGACGGCTGCCGGACCAACCGGAGGTTAATAGTGGCGCCGAAGTGTTTATGGTCCCGTCGCCGATTCTCTCACTGGTGTACCGTACGCGGTGGCCCGATGAACCCGTTGCCACTACTGAAGCTAACGATATTGCTGTTACTGAAATTAATAACGTCGATGCCGCCGATCTTACCAAATTTGACTATTTGATCCGCGTCACTCGCCAGTTCACTCCTCGCCCTCTCCCGCCTCAGCTCGCTCAGAGAGTATTGTTGACGGTTGTCGATAACGCTGAGTTCACTCCGCCGCTGATTGAGCTGACTCCAGCAGTGTGGGACCCGCTGAGCGACCAGCACATCGTCAAGATCAATTCTCAATTGGCCTACGATGGCATCGAAGACTACTATATCCAAGGGCCTAAAGCCGGCCACCAGTTCGCTGACGCCACCAGATTATCCAACTTGTACCAGTTATTGAAAGCCGTGGGGTGGTTCCTGAGGACGGAAGTGTTACGTGGCTGGCTCCTCGATGAGATCACTAAAGGGGTCAGTGGCCAACAAACTACAGTGGACGAGCTCGATACCCTTCTGGCTAAGCTTTCCCGTGAAGATGTGGCTAAATTCTCTGAAGGAGTCCACCATGAACTCCAATACGAGTTTGCCCCCGCCACCACCAAGTTCTTCAATAAGCAATTACTGTGGTGGCGGTTATACTACAAGAACGACAACGTCGAGTACGACCTTAAAGATTTCTTCCAGGAACACTTTATGCCCAAACTGATTGAGCACTATAACTATATGAGGGGCCACATTGCCCTGGCGATGCAAAATCAGCCTTATGGAGAATACCATCCGGTGGCGGCGGAAAACCCGTTGGCCGAGCTTAAATCGGATTTGTTGCAAAACCAGATCGCCGACGAAGTACAGCCGCAAGTGTACCGCATTTTGAGCCGGGCGTTTATCCAGTACCAGCTTCCCATCACGGTTTTAGCAGTTGCTGGCTATTTATATACTGGTCTCTCAGTCAACGCGCTGGTGGCGATTGGCCTTTTAGGGTGGGTTGTTGGTTTCAATCACGTGTCGCGGGACTGGCTTAAGTTTAGTCGCCAGTGGCTCGACCAACTCTTTGAGCGAGTTAGGGTGACTGCCGGTCGCGACTGTGTTGACCACGGCCTCTTAGAGGAAGTGAAGGACTGCTACCAACAAGAAGTGGCATTGAGGGACGCTAAACAATCGGTATTGGACGAGATTAAAACCCTCAAGCCATAATTAATACGGACAAAGAAGTATCATGAATTAGCTATGTATATATGAGGATGTGTGGTATGAGTGTGGTGGGGTCATTAGTCGTTACAACGAAGGCGGCGGCAGTTCCTTCCGCTTCTTGAGGTTGGCTTCCATCCGCTCAAACTCCTTCAACGCAATCTCCTCCTCCGGGTCCAAGATCTGCTCGACATTGTGCACTTCTTCAATGTAGTGTTTCAACATCAGCTCGATGCCGTTACGCAACGTTACTTCCAGCTCGCCACAGCTCTTACAGGCGCCCTGTAATTTCACGAAAACAGTACCGGTATCTTCGTCAAACCCCTTATATTCGATATCGCCGCCGTCGTCCTGGATGGCGGGGCGAATACGCGTCTCAAGCAACTCCTTAATCATCAGCACCACTTCGGAATCATATTCTGAGGCCGCGGCTTCGCGTTCGCCTTCTTCAAGCAAGTCTCTCAGCACTACTGGTTCCTTCTTTTGCGTTAAAAAGGTATCGACTAACTCGACCACTTCAGGACGTAAATGAGCCCAATTGACGTGGTCAAGCTTGTTCACCGTCAAAAAGTCGGGTCCTAACATCACCAGCCGCACCCCGTCCAATTTGAAGAGCTGGCGGGCTAACGGCGAGTGCATGGCGTCATGGGATGACGTGAACTCAAACAGCTTATTTTCGAGGGGAACAATGGGACTATCGACGGCGACAAATTTGAGGGCATTGGGGTTGGGCGTGTTGAACGTCTGGAAGGTGACGGTTCTTCTGGGTATCACTCGTAAGGCACGCTTAAACATTGGTAATTGATGGATATTGAGTGCGGCTTATAGTGGATGATATAGCTCCGCTCCGATGATGACAAACTCGGTCCACGTGATTCGCGGTCACGATCTGGGGTAGCTACAAGTTCGGCTCCGAGCATCGGACAATGACTATAACAGCCGTAAACTCCGCCATAAGAGAGTGAATTGATGACTATGACTGTCTATGAAGTTGTATTAGTTAGTGGTCATTGATATTGGTTGCTGGGATGATCATTTTGGTCCGCTTTTCTGTCATCCCATTATAGAATGCATCTTTAAGTCAAAATGTACGTCAGATGAAGGGCCAACAGTCGGTTAAAATTTTTGACGTAATCAGCGTATTTGTGGATTATTCTTCTCATGTAAATAGAAATCAGCCGTTATCTTCATTTGATTACGTTTTCGTCATATTGTCTTAAACTTCAATGATGGTTTTCCGGCTTTATGGTTAGCGACGGAGATATCAAGGAGGAGAATGACTCGGAGGACACCAGTACCCGAATCTCCGTTTCAGCTTGGTCACTCATGCCATATTAGTTCATCTACTCTATGATTCATTTGAAAAGTAATATGATTAATCTCTGTTTTTGCTCACAACTGAGAATGTGGCGATGCGATGATTACATCGACTTGCTTGATCCTTCCCAACGGTTCTAAAACATCTTAAACATCAACACATACAGGCTGCAATCTACTCTGATAATTACTGTTTACATATACTCTTATGGCGTATACTCGAGCTGCGTTTACTCGCTGCGTTTACTCGAGTACAAGCGTCTAGACCCCGTAATCTATAGGTTCCATACGACTCCAGTTAGACTTGCGTCGCCGTACTCCGTGTCGTCGGTATCGGTGCGTTTATGTGATCAGCACGATGACAGCCGGTTGAGGGACAAAGCGGCAGCAGACATACCACACCGGCATTGCCGGTCGAAGTACCGTAACGTAAGTATGGTAACGTAGGTAACTCAAGCAGGAAATTCCTGAAGGAGTTTGCTGTTTGGATTTCCCACTTACATTCGGGAATGGACATACTAGTGAATTTGCCCCGACTTGGGTTCCTTTATATTTTTCTTGCCTGATTCCTATTAGGGCATAATTACCCACCCTTGTCGCCCCTAAAAGATCGATCGCGACATCCAGGTAAATCAACCGAGATCTTCACCAACACCAAATAGTGAAATTGTTAAACGGTGTGTGATGCTTTGTAAAATACTCTGTGATGTGTTGTGTTGACGATATCGGCAGCGGCGACCACCAGGGTCGAGACCGGGGGCGCGGTTTCGCTCACAGTGGTCGTCGAGTCGCCTTCGGTGGCATGACGTCAACGGGGGATGAGCACCTCACCAACATAAACAACGTGAAATTTTCATTAGTCAGTTAAGAAAATATTCGAAATAACTCACGATAACTGAAACAAAACAAAGCTACTAACAAAACGTCCTAAACATTTCAAACAAATAGTCCATATGACTGTGTACGCTCATATTGTTAAAATCGGTGGTGGTGACGCGAATAGCCGCGGCGCGGTTCGTTTACGTTTCCACAGGGGGTAGCGGTGACTAAGGGCATCAGTGCATAGCAAGGGTAACGCGATCTTTTGGCTACGATAAAATAAAATCTAAACCGTTCTATTAAACCTAAACAAACATAGAAAGCAAACCAATGAGCATGGCCATCCAGGGGGTGGCCAACGCGGCGGCGTCGTCGCCCTTCGACGTAGACTGGGCCGTCGTCGACGCTCCCGAGGTCGACTTCGCCAGGCCCAGCAGGTCGCCGCTTGCGCCCGAGCCCGAGCCCGAGCCGGTAGCGGCCGCCGCCGACGAGCTGTTCTTGCCGTCGGTGACCATGTCCAAGATCAACCCGGTGTCGTTCATCGCCTTGTTGCCCTTGGCGAGGAGGTCGCGGTACCAGGTCACCGTCAACAGACCCTGAGGGTAGGCGACGGCAGCAGCAGTAGCTTCGGCGTAGGACGCCAACGTCGACAACGTCACCGCCAGCTCGACGACCAGGGCGCTGGGGAGGGCGCCGTCGACCTCGTGGATGTCCAGGTCGTTGGTGTATTTAACTTTACCGATCGAGATTTGGTAGTCCTCCAAGTCGTAGACCAAGTAGGCGTGGCGGAGCACCGAGTCGCCGACGATGGCGAGGTCGTTCAGCGAGGGCAAGATCCCGGTGAAGATGCACTTGCCCTCGATGTCCAGCGACGGGATCACGAGCTCTTCAAGCGGGACTTCGATGTTGGCGCCGTTAAAGCCAAAAGTAAACGTCAGCAGGTCGTCTTTAGGACACTCAATGTACGATAAACCGTTGGGCTGAGTCCAGCCGCCGACGATCAGCAACGCTCTTTGGAAAAGCGGTTTAGGGAGGTAGGTGTTGGTGGAACCCGAATCCAACATCGCCACGTACTTGTTGTCAGTGATAACCTCGGCTTCCAGGTCCCCCTTGAACGTAAGCTTAGTGAACTCAAGCGACACCTCGATGGGCTTGTCGCTCAACTGGGAGTAGATGTTGACGAGGGGCACCGTCGTCAACTCGCCGTCGATCTTGGCGGTGTCGATCGCGCCGAAAAGCACCAGGCCCAGGTCGGCGTTAATGTTGTTGAGGTATAACGAGTACAAGTTCTTCTTGATGAGGCCGTCGTCTTTCAATCTTTGCGGCAAGTTAGGGTAGATAAAGTCCGACTTGATCAGGGCGACTTTACCGGAGAAACCGATGCCAAGCACCCCGTACGGCGACGACGTCTTGTTGGCGAGGGCGATGACGTAGTCGTTGATGACGTAGTCGCCAATCTGCACCGTGTCCTGGACGTAATTACCGCTAACACTGGTGTCGTCCATGTAGCTGAACGAGAAGCCAGGCAACGAGTCGTTGCGCTTAAACGAGGTCAGCTGCTGAGTGTCGAACTGGCCGTAAACGACACACTGGTTCCCTTGGCCGGGCGCCTGACAGTCGGCGTTTTTGTCAACAACCCAAAAGTCCAGCGAACCAGTGTCAAGCAACACCAGCACCTGCTGGCGGGACAGCCCGAGGTAGAGCTGGGCGAGGTACCAGTGGCCTTGGTTGCCGATGTTGACCGCTTGCGGTTCGCGGCGGGCCAAGTCCCGGCGCTGGAGCGCTCCCAGCGCCGACTTCTCGAGGACGTCGAAGTCGACCTTGACGAAGTCGGCGGCAACGGCAGTGGCGGCTAAAGCGAGCGATACGGGCGCGGACCACTTCATTGACGTGTGAGAGCTGAAACTGCAAAAAGTAGCGGCGGGGGTGGGGATGTTATAGGCGACCGCATATTGCCCAAACTCAAATAATGCCCGAGACCCCTCCTGGCGGCTGTTGCTGCCCTGCAGGATCGAATTCGCGACGTGCATTATTTCCCCATGCACCTTTCAGCACTGTGTACCGGAGCTACGCCACCTGGGAGGGCCACCGGCGCCTGGAACACCTGGGGGGCGTCCTTGTTGACCATAAGCACGTAATTAAGGCAAGGCGGGGTCACTGTTTACCTGGTCACACTTTGTAGTCTACGTATGTTGCTGCTGTTTGTAAGGTTTCGAAACTGGTTTTGTCTTGACAACGGGTAAGCGACGGGCTAAAATTTTCTCGCCTCTCGTCTGTTTCGGGAGGGGCAACTGAAAGCGATGGCGCGAGCCCGATCGATTATTTGGTGGGTGCCTCACAGATTAGGAAAAAACCACAATAAGCCTACTCTTTGTTCTCAGCGGGGGCGAATACCAAAAAACCCACTAAGGTTTGAGGTGGTGGTGGTACGTAGTAATGAGTGGTACTATTCTATATTTAGCTTGATACGAGTCACCACCGCTAGACGAAAGCGGCTGGCACCACCAGGGCTACGATGGCAAAGCAGTCACTGATAACAACAGCCTTTAGTTATACAGGTTACACAGATGCTAGAAAAGCAATGGTAGCGTCTCCTATATGGGCTACAGTCCCATTACGCCTTCGGCTGCCTTAAGGTACGTGTCTCCCTGTGCGGTGGGGCCCGCGGGCGCTTACGGCATTTTGCCTCGATTCGCGTCTGGCCATGGGGCGATGCCTGGTTACCACACTCTTATGGGCCGATGCGCATTTTTTTCGTTTTCCATTAATGCGTGGGCGTCTAGGCTCACAATTGTAAATCTCTATGGTAGTGCTATGTACGGGGCTCGTGTCCAGTCAACACATTAACTAGTTGTCATCGTCAGCGACGATATCGGCCACTAAACGGTTGGTGTGGAAAGGATTATCAATATAGAGGTTGTGGCCACCTTCCAGGATCCTCAGAAACAGCGCTTGCTTATCGAAATTGGCGTGGTTGGCAATATAGTCCTTTAACTTCTCCCCCGCCTCTCCGTTCATAAAGTCGTACTGACCGTAAACAAAGTGGATATTGAACTTATCCTTAGGATTACTTTCCAAGAAATCACGGTACTTGTCCATCAACGGCCACTTACTGACGATGGCAGGCGTCAATAGGTTCTTGATATAAATGTCCAGATTAGTGCCGTTAGTCACCGAGTTGAACAAGTAGTCGATGATCATCAGCACCTCCTTATCGGTACCATACACTAAATCGTTATGGTTTTCGTATACTGCCTCTGCGCCGCCGTGTTTGGCCACAAGCTTGTTGATCTTCGCGAGCTTCTTATACCACATGTCGTAGTAGTAGCGGTAGCCCCAGGGCCCGCCCAATTTAAGTACTCGGGGTAAGAACGGGGCCTTCCAGTACCACTGGTCCATCGTAGTCTTTGAGAGGATGGGGAGACGGGTCAAAAACTTATACAGCGTCGGGTCCAATGAGGGGGTCATTTCCTCGCCCAGAGTGATGGTATCGTTGGTTACGGCATGGATGTGTCTTTCCACCCCCACAGGGGATAAAAGGATCAAGTTGTTTAATCGGTGTGGGTAACGGACGCCGTAACTGGCACTCCAGTAGCCGCCATAGGAGTGGCCCACCAAATAGTCGATTTTCTCAAGTCCCAGCAGTTCCCGCCACTTATCAAGGGCAGAAGTATAAAAAGTTTCAAGGTCTTTAACGATGGGAGTGAAATACTCTTGGTATTCCTTGAAATCTTGGGGGTTTACCAGGTAACCCTTAATAAGCTTATAGTACTTATTATGAAGCTTAGACGTGTCTGTAGGCTGGTCAGGGTCATCAAGCTTAATGTCAACACACCGGTTAATGTTCCATCGATTAAGATTTGGGTTATCCACCTTAGGATTTGACGAAAGGCCAAAAGTAATGTTATCGAGAAAGTGCACCGTATAGTTACATTTGCGGCCTCGGAAGCGGTTGATCAACTGGAAATTACGAGCAAAACAACCGAGGGAAGCGCCATACCCATGGACAAACACCACATGTTTTGTGGGAGCGCCCGGCAGGTTCTCGATGGTGAAGTTTATCTCATTAATCCACTCACCATTGCCAATATCGACCTGAGCCTGTCCACGTTTAATACCATCGTTTTCTTGATTTGTAGGAGGAAGCATAAACTGGACAAGCTTGTCCTGGATCACTTGCAACCGCTGGGGCTGGAGCAGTTTGAGCCAGCGGTCGAAGGCGAGCTTCAACGGTAGCTGCTTCACCAACGAGCGTGGCGGCTTATACGTGGGGGGTAAAGTGAACCCTTTCCATCTCACGAGGGTCGGTCTCATGGTTAGGGTGATGGCAAAGCGGGAAAGGCTCGGAGTTGGCTGTGAGATGGAGGCTCAACGGTTCCCGGTTATTAGCCACGGTTATGCGCATCCGGCCCGTTATCGCCCTAGTGGTCCCGATGAGAGAAATAATCCATTAATACTAGAATATAGATGAAAACTGCTACGAAATTGAATATTAGAATTACTGGGGGTATTATTGGCGTGCTGGTGTACGTATTACCGGCAATTATATTTCATTTTGAGTGTTAGCCGTGCCGCACTAGCCCCGCTCACTCGCCCCCACTTCCGATGGGCTTCGGATAAATTATGTGACATGACGGGCATATACATTTACAAGTTGACATCACCGTTGACACACCGGGTTTAATAACCGGTTCAGTTTACACAGTATACAAATTTTGGTAATATGACGACATTTGTGTTCATTCATTGACACTATTAAGGGTATATTTGGAGTGCTCTGTCGCAAGGCTTTAACCAAGCGATGCATGCACCCAGCACATTGAAGTTGAAGAAGTAAAAGCAGTCAAAAAAAAGCTCAATCTTTAAACATATACACATCCCTAAAAACTAAAACGTTGAGTAGCGGGAGATGCGGATCATTTCAAGCAAGGGAAGAGACACTAACCCAATCATTACTGCGAGCACCAGCTTCCACCCCCCATACTCGTACACGGGGTAGAACGTGTCCATCGCCCACTTGGTGCCGTGGTAAGCGAAAATACCCATATTGATAACGATTTTCGTAAATAACCACGCAAGCACCACATTTAATACGGTGATGATCACTGCTGCGTATACCAGCGACCGTCTTGAAGGAGCCTCTTGCGACCGAATGAGCACGCCAACGTGTTCTTTTAACACGAGACCGACCACTGAGGTAGTACTGGTACCATTGATGAACTCAAATGATTGTTGGAGCAATTGGAGGTAGTGGTGGACGTAGCGTTTGTCGTTCTCAATGGCTTTAATGAAGCACCCCACGTCTAACGGAGACGTCAATTGCTTAAGGATGTGGGTTATCACTGGCGTGGGTAACTCGTATAATGGCATCAACAACTATTGTAAAAAGTGGGCAGGATCTTAGCATTATTTAGTAGTTGATATCATTGCTCTGGTAGGTGTTGTACTTGCCTAGTCATGGTGGTCTGCCCCCTCAGTATTGCACCATTTCAATAGCAACATGACCCAGGCTCGAAAATTGGATAGGACTACGTGGACAACTGCTTACATGATGTAATTCTATGAAATTGATGTCAGCTGTAATTTCACAATCGCTTCATGTATGTTTGGTTCGATTTCGGTAAATTCTGACAATATTGTCAAACAACATCTCTCTTGAAACAAAACACTCACATAAGCTGGAACATCTTCATCAATTGATTTAATCTACACATAATTTACTCTTGTTCTCAATCCAATATTGGATCATTTACTCAATCTCATCTTAACGTTTATTATGGTTTTATGCAGTTCTCTAGACCCGGGCGGCGACCTTAGGTTCCCACGCGTGGCACTTGGGCTTGGCGGTGTTGTAGGCAACATAGGCACCCGGGGTGTTCGTCTTGTTGTCCTTGTGCTTGTTGGGCAACGGGTACGCCCGCGTGGCCTTTTCGCTGCCTTCGACCTGGTTGGGCGGGGTGTTGGTCCCGTAACCCAACCAGTAATGCCAGCCGGGCTCGACTTTAGAAATATCGACGCCCCACTCGTTGTATTCAACCCATCTCGATCTCAAGAAGATTTCCGTGCGCTCGTCGGTTTCGTAGAACTTGTTGCCGAAGTCGTCGACACCGCGGAGGACGCCCGCGGGCTTGGTGTCGTTGTGGACCTGGATCTGCCACCCCGCTCTTCTCAAGCCGGACTGGTACACGTTGCGTAAGGTTCTCCAGAGAGAGGTCGACATGGCTTACTGAGAGGGTCGGTTTATTTGAAAAAACTCTTATTGGTGCGACCCTGGTGCCGAGCCCTGCGCGCACCACTACTACTAACAATCAAGAACTCTCTTAAGCCGCACACACTACAAATCTCTACAACCACTGTGATTAATCGTTGTCATTAAGCCTTAAGTCTTCTATTCGAGGGAGGCCCGCGAGCCCGCCTTCATCTTCTCAATGCGTGCCTTCAACTGCAGCGTAACCTCAGCCGCCCGCCGCCACAGGTCATCGTTGGCCCCCATGTTCAGGAAATCGGCCCTGGGGTAAGCTGCTGGCGTCGGCAGCGACTCCGTCGTCGGCAACGAGCCAATCAGTAGTCTGTTGACGCGGTTGCTTAAGTCGCCCAGCACCACTCGTGGCGGTCGCAGGTGACGGACATTGGCTGCTGCTCCAGCAGGCAGGTGGCGTCCCAGGCGGCTCTCCAATTGTTTCTCAAGTTCAGCAATCTTGTAGCGAGCATCTTCAAGCTCCAGGTTCACTCTCATCACTTGGGTTTCCCGCTGCTTAGCAGATAAAGTAACACGAGTCACCTCGGCCTTTTGGTCTTCTAAAAGTACTCGCCAGTGGTCCCGTTCATTAGTGATGGTGTGCACTTGGTTTTGGAGCTCGCTCACCTCGCGATTACGAGCTTTCAATTGCTCTCTCATCGTCTCACACTCGGCTCGGAGACGTATAAGCTCTTCTCTCTCGGCCAGATTAATTGATTGGACGGTGGGTTGGGGCAGAGTGGCATAGCCTCGTTGTTGTTGTGGCAGGGGATCACGCGAGGTGGCAGTGGTGGTGTGGGCAAGTTGAGGGGCCAATAATGGCCGGCGAGTAAGTCCCAGACCAGTACCGCCAGTCAGGTTACGCTTAGTGGCATCATTAAGGCGTTTGGCCGGCAGCGACGCCTGTCGTTTCGCTGGTAGCGCCAGTTGAGGACGCTGAGCAGTTCTAGCGTCAACCGATGATCGCGAAGCAGCCACCGGTACCGGTGCTCGCGGAGCAGGTGCTGTGTTGGTCTTTTGGGAGTTAACTTCCACTGATTCGTAAAATGCATGCACTTTTTCCACTCTCTTCTTGTCCACTTTAGCCAAAAACATGGCGAGTTCCCGTTCGCCAGTGATCTTCATTAATGTACCAATCATCTCCGAGGCAGCATCACGGATAGGTGCCTGAGAATCGTTAAGTAATTTAACCCCCACTTCCATTATGGCGTCAACTTCCTGTCTAGTCGGAGCAGTTCTAGTGGTGCTTAAGCACCGTTGGAGGTAGTTGGTAGAGGCAATTTTCACCTGAGGGGTTTTGTTTTGCATCCCTTGTAAAGTATCGTCGAGGATAGTTGCCAACAGCGTCACCGCAAATACCGCGTCTAAGGCGTCAGCTAATGCCTGAGCCACCAGCGGCTTCTTCTCTTTAGTCCGATCCACCATCGGTCCCACCACCATCGATGCGTAGCTGAAATCTTTCAGCAATCCCTTGACAATACACTCAATACACTGAGCGGCTAATTGCACCACTTGGATATTAGCATCCTTCATACACCGGGCCAAAAGGCGAAGCACCGGGGCGTAGTCACCAGCAGCCATTCTTGCAGCTTTCTGTAACACTGCTAACACGGCTTCAAGCGCTTCTTTGCGTTCTTTCCATTTGGACGAGCCCAACTCAGTTTCGAAATTGGCGGGTATCTTCAGAAGCACTTCAATCGGCTCGATGTGGGCGTATGGGTCAAACTCCTGGTCATCGGGTTCAGCCATGTCGACATCGCTATCCTGAGGTTGTTGTCCTTCTTGTTGTAAATGCTCAATTTGTTGTTGCTGGCTGCGAGTAAACCGCTTCTGCTCAGGTTTACCCAGAACGTTATCAAACTCCTTTTGGAGATCCTTTTGTTGTACTGGTTTAAGCTGGTCAAATATCTGAGCCGGCAACGCTGGCCCCATCCACCGGTACATCGCCACCGCCAACTTGGTAGCCTCTGCCCGTACAGTACGATCAGGGTGAGCAAATAACTTTGGGAGTATCGGAAGTAATATTTTCAGCAGGATCACGGCAAGGCCAAAGCTATCGACCACCTGGGTGATGGCATTAACGTTACCCAGAGCCTTCTTCGCAAGTCTTGCCAGGGTAGCGGTGACGAGATCCTCAAGCACTGAGTCGTCTAAGATCTCCACCATAAGCATCATCAGTTCCACTGCTGCTGCTTTAGTGCCCAGACGACTCAGAACAAACCCTTTATCGCTAATCACCGAAATCACTCCCCTCAGCTTTAACCGTGCCACTGCCTCCAGCGACGCCCCCTGGCGAAGATAGGCAACAAAGGCGTTGTAGGCGGCTTCCTGGGCCATCACGTTGACGTCAGCAAGCCCCTTTTTGAAGATATCGGTGTCATTAACTAAGGTAAACACGGGGTCGTCATCCAGCCGCAGGACGTCGATTTTCGACGAAATCTCTTCAAACGCCGAGAGCCGTGCCTTCCAATGTTTCAGAGCAAGTCGCTCCTCAATAGTGCCGCTCAGAAAGTCCTCTTCCTCCTTGGGTGGTCCCGAGTCCATAGCGTCAGGCGTGGTCAAAACAAACGCGCGCGTTTCGGCTACCTAAATGGCAGAGGATGTGGTGTCACGATGACCACCACTTACCGGTTTCGTCAGGTGATACACGTCAGAGGAAGGTATAAGTAAAACGTAAACAAATAGGTAACATTTTAAGTATTCTTTTTTTCATGATCATACGGAGTTTCTATAATGCATCTACTTAGGAATCTCGTCAAGAGGCTTCAACTTGAACCCCCAGGCCTCTTCGCCGGGGCGGTCCTCGTAGTACTTCTTGATGTCGACGCCGTGGTACGGGTGGTGGGCCCAGTTGAACCACGGGATCACGGCGAGGTTGAGGAACGAGTACTGGGAGAACTTGTTGGCGGTGTCCTGTAACCGGTCGTCCAACGTCGACTTGTCGGTGTGGTAAGGGTTTCTCCCCTCCGACAACAACTTCTTGATTTCGTAACGGTCCTTGGCCACTTCCCTCAGGTTTTCCGACCACCCGAGGAACCGCTTCGACGACCGCACGTAGGCGAGGTAGAAGCCGCCGAAGAAGCCCAACAAGGTGGTGGCTCTCAAGGCGCCGGCGGGCACTTTGGCGGGGGCCTTGAACAGGCCGGCGGCGGGCTCCAACTTTTCCCAGGCGACCAACGCCGCCGGCATCGCCACCACCAGCGCCGCCCACACCCCGAAGTCCAGGGGACGCATGTACGACACCACGCGCTTGAAGTGGGGGTCGCTGTCGATCAATTCGTAGTCACTGACGGCGGGAGGCGCTCTCACGGGCTGGTTGTGACTGGAGTAGGACATGGCCCAGATGGTACGTGCTTATTTCGCAGCTTCTTATTGGTAAAAAATTGTCAGCGGATTTTCGCGCGACAACGACGAAATTCGTCCGGGGAAGCGAGTTGGGCAGAGGAATTCAAGTGAAATAAATACTACTGGAGTAGTGGTATATTATGATTTGAAGAGTGTAATGTCAAGTTTACTTTTAGTAGTTGTTTGAAAAAATTTATTGCTCAGAGAAGCGTCCGTTTGGTTCTCACAACTCTTTAGGTGGTAGTATCACCATTAAATGTCGTAGATGGGGCTCTTCCAGTAAGTTTAGGAAGAGTTCCCAATGATATTAAGGTTCTCATTAGTCATTTTTGCCATTGACTCGAAAGTATTAGTGAATTCTCTCGGTAAATTGGACTACTAGTCTAGGGCAGTAAACAAGCACGATATTCAACATCAATGACTCAAATCTAACAGCACGAGCTTCAAATAAGTTTCATTCCATAATTTGTAAAGGGTCACTTACTCGAATTCATTAAATCTATCATATTAATTACATTCGACGGATACAGTGTTATCATCATCCATATAGTCGCAGCTGAAGCTCACTAAGAAGCTATAGCTCGAATTCATTACAACTCAGCAGACGCATTCAATTTACAAATCATAAAACAATCATTCTCAAGTCTCAACCATTAATATTAAAATCCATTTCAATTTTGTTGCTTTACCATTCTCGGTTCTAGACTCAATACCTCTCTGGTCTACCCTAGGCGCGATACCATGCCTACGCTTCCCGAGCTTCCCCCAGTGTACACACGCTACCTCAACGGTCTCCGCTACAACCGCGTGCCTGTGGTCAACTTCGTCATCGGCAGCGTGCTTGCCGTGTTCCTCACCAAGCTCACGTTCAAGTACAATGACCTCTACATGAAGCTGTCCCTCATCACCCTTATCGTCACCAATCTCGTGTTATTTGGAATTTCTGAAACTCTAGCCCAACTGCTAGTGCACTATAAGCCTACCCGTCCCCATCTCCAGTGGCAGGTGGTCCAGGAAACCCAGGTAGACGACGATGTGCTTGTGGCGGAGGCGCGACCTCAAGGCGACGAAGTCGACGAGTTTATCGAGTATCTCGATGCTGAAGGCGACGGAGAGGTCACTACAGGTCTTACACCAATCCCTGATTTGACTTACTTCCTGTTCTCTCGGCTTGCTGGTTTTATGTGTTGGGGATTCATCCTCGCCTTTGCCCAGTGTGTATGGTACCGCTTCCTCCAGATCTATCTGAAAGAGCCTAAGCTTATTGAAGTGATTCGCAAAGTGCTTACTGATCAATTGTGCTATTCGCCAGTGCTGCTTTTCTGTTTCTTCACTTACGGGACGATGATCCTCGAGCTGGGGACGTGGGACGACGCTAAGGATAAGCTTAAACGGGTGTATTTGTCTACGCTTGCCACCAACTATATGGTGTGGTTCCC
Organism: Diutina sp. Y7414; assembly: GCA_037042415.1. Taxonomy (NCBI): domain Eukaryota; kingdom Fungi; phylum Ascomycota; class Pichiomycetes; order Serinales; family Debaryomycetaceae; genus Diutina; species Diutina sp. Y7414. The sequence continues at coordinate 180,324 of JAXQKI010000080.1, forward strand.
GGTACAATTTATTAATTTTTTAATTGTGCCTCGTACTTATCAGGTGCCATTTTCATCGCTGGTGCTGGTGCTTTGGAACTGCTTCTTAAGTCTTAAGAACCTGAGATCATGAGAGGCTGACACTACTGTTTCGGTACTAAATTGGTGGCGTAGATCACGTGACCCGCACCGAGTGCGAATGATCACAACTCGCAAACCAAATCTCCTCCACACACACCCCCCCGTGCCAGCCTTACTGAGAGAAAGCTCTTCCCCGATGTGGAACTACTTGTTTGGGGGTAATGCCCAGCAGAAGAAGGACCGGCCCAAAAAGGCCATTGTCCAGCTCAGAGAGCAGATCCAGATCCTCCACAAGAAGCGCGCCCACCTCGAGCTGCAGATGGCCGACCAGGACGCCATTGCCCGCAAAAACATCACCCTGAACAAGACGGTGGCCAAAAACGCCTTGAAGCGGAAGAAGGGGTACGAGGCCCAGTTGGAGAAGTTGGAGAACCAGATACAGCTGTTGGAGAACCAGCTCAACACCATCGAGGGCGCCAACCTCAACCTCGAAACCATGCGGGCCATGAAGGAAGGGGCGGCGGCGATGAAGCAGATCCACGGCGAGTACAACGTCGACAAGGTCGAGGACACGATGGAGGAGATCCGCGAGCAGGTGGAGTTGGCCGACGAGATCTCGGAGGCGATCCTGCGCCCCGTCGGCGGCGAGTATATCGACGAGGACGAGTTGGACGAGGAGTTGGCGGAGTTGCAGCGCGAAGAGGCCGAGCGCGCGGCGCCGGCCAAGGCCGAGCCCGTCGCCAAAAAGCAACCCCCGGCGGCGTTGCCCCACTTCCCCGACGTCAACAAGGGGGAGCTCGTGCTGCCCGAGGCGGCCGAGGAGGACGACGAGGACGAGCGCGCGTTGCAGGAGTTGAAGGCGTCAATGGGACTTTAGCATACTGATAGATTTTAACCCCCCTCCCCACACTCCCCTGGAGCCTTTGTGCCCCCTGATGAAGCTAATAAATGACTAAACGAGCGACGTGGCATTGTACAAAGCATCACGATGAGAAAATAGGGGCAATTGTGAATGTCACGAGAATACGGCTGTTTTTTCTTCGTGCCTTTCCTTTGTTGTTTCTTGGACTCTCCCGCCTTCGTGTTATCCGAGGGGTCCAAGACTTCGCGAGGCGCAGCGGGTAAACTTTTGACACCCTCCCCTCGCTGTTTATCATTTAACACTAAGCAAATAAGACTAATAAGACATAATTCCTTAATCACGTGAAAGAACCAAGCTTTTTTTATTTTGACATCCAACCAAGAAAAAAAAAAATTTAATTTGTCAAACCCAGTGAGTCAATTGCCTTTGTTTGCCCGCGTGCATTCGCTGAGGCGGGCCCTTTGTCCAATATTGCCGTGCCGTGTTTTGGAAGGTGCTGAGGTTGTGCCGTGTCTTGCTATAATTCCAGTAATACATCATTACTCGCGCTTGGAAATGTACATGTTACATATTATTGAGGCTCGCGGCTATATAGCCGTAGATCGGTGCGATAAGGATCGATCGTCTTTGTTTGACGGGGGCGATATTAGTGGTTATTGTGGAACTGGGAACTGTGTAAAAGGGATTGCAAATGAAGGGAGTGGGGGCAGTGTGGTAGTGCTGACAAAAAGCAGGCTGTGGTGGCGATAGTGGGAGTTTTCTCGGCACCCATGTGGAGCCGGGGCTCATGCCAAATAGTTATTCCGAAGTTCTTGGTATCGAGTATATAAACGACAATTAATCCCTCTAAGTTTTTGTTCGCTAAGTTAAGACTTTAATACCTTACCAGATGAAGTTTATCGTGCCTGTTTTCGCCTTGATGGCTTCGTTCGCCGCCGCTACCGACCTGTCGGAAGCCACCGCCGTGTCTGCTGCGGAAGACGCGGTGTCGTCAGGGGTTGCCGCTGCCTCCGACGCTGAGTCCGCCGCTGCTTCCGCCGCTGAGGACGCTGAGTCGTCGGGTGCCGCCGCCGCTGAGTCTGTTGACTCCGCCATCGCCTCGGCCACCGACTCTGACGCTGCTGACGAATCGTCGACCGCTGACGCCGACGAGCTGTCGGCCGCGGAAGAAGTGCTGTCGGTGGCCGAATCCGCTGCTTCCGACGCTGCTTCCGCCAGTGCCTCGGCCGCTTCCGAAGCTGAATCCGCCGCTGGCTCTGCCGCTTCCGCTGCTTCGTCGGCCGCTGCTAGTGGTGCTGACGGTGCTAACAGCGCCGACTCTGAAGCCGGCGCCGTTACTCCCTACGCTGCCGCTGGTGTCCTCGGTCTCGCCGCGTTGATGTTGCTTTAGGTGTTAATCTAAATACACACTTGTGATTTACTAATAAAAAATAAAATCAATGCTTTGTAGTAAGCTTAGTTTCTTAGCCATCGTAGGGGTGCTTAAGTAGGGGTGCGGTGTAAGCCTTAGGGGTTGCAGCTGTCATTAGCCACATTAGCCTCAATGCTGTGTGGAGACAACAATGACGTCATCAGCAGAAATTTCCAGAACACTAAGAAAATCACGTGGCAACAGACCCATTATACTAACCTTCTCTATCTTCCTCTATCAACTGAACTGCTAATTGATTTTATCCAGTTCTTTTACTCGAACATATGACCATCAACATTTTACAGCTTCCACCATTTTCATCTCTAAATTTGCAAGTTAATAGCAGTATTAGAGACAAGTCCATATACCCTCCGCACTGCCTAGTTTCGCAAAAACTTGAGTCCCCAATTAGTAATCGTGCCAAGCCAGGCCAAGCCATGAACACAATTGCTAAACCAGCCACCGTCCCTTAGTCACCTTGACCGACTTTCTCTCAATAAACAACTAAGCAACCTCCCTCAGCAACTTCGCCACCCGTGGTTCGATTCCGCTGTGGTTCGATTCCTTGCCACCGCAATTCCGCTCGCCTGATATTTTTCGCGGCCATCGCTCGTGTGCGCAGCGCCCGTTATCTCATCGGCGAAAAAGTCCTGCTGCCTTCCTCTATCACTCACACGGGGTATGCTTTCCCACACCACACAACGGGCGGTCCGGACGCTACGCACGCCGCTCCGCGTGCTTGCCACCTCGACCGCGCCCCCCCTGGTGGGGGGTCTGCTGGCACCTCCCGTGTCCCCCTTTCTCGAAGACCTCGCCCGCCGGCGGGCGCCGCGGGCGCCGGCCCGGGCGCTCGACTTGACGGAAACGCTGTTCCGGGGCATCGATGCCGCCGCCATCCCCCAGCTCACCGCCCACGACCGGGAACAGCTGTGGCTGCTGAGCTACGACCCCGTGGTGCGCCTCCCTTACGCCCGCGACGTGCTGCACTTGGCGCTGTTGCTCGATGCCTTGATCCAGCTGAAGAACTTCGCCCGCGCCGAGCTGATCCTCCATCTGTTGCATCTGTTAGACACTCCCCAGGGGTTTGTCCATCACATCAATCTGTATTTAGCCGGGTGGAGCGACGACGAAGCGGTAACGGTGAAAATGGTCGAGCAGTGGCTTGCCTCGGCTTTGGCCAAATACCCCGGTTTGGAGCTTAGCGATCGTACCCACGCCATCGTGTTGGCGAAGTACGTGCGGGACAAAGTCGATTTTGACCCGTTTTTGGCGCGGTTCCCGCCGCACCAGCTTAAACTGATCTTCAGCAATATCGACATCTTGGGCATCGACGACTTGACGGTGGTGTTCGCTCTGGACCGCATCACCGATAAACACGTTCCTGAAGACCTCCGGGGGCTTATCGGTAGTGCTACTACCCCTGCCACCGCACAATCCGCCAGCGGCGAGTCGCCGTCGGAAGCGCTGTCAGAAGTGCCGGAATACTTCCGACTGGATGCCGCCAAAGCGCCGCTGGTACGCAAAGATCTCGACGAATTACGCGATGTCGGCCTGTTTGGCATCAAAGTGATCCGCCACACGTTGCTTGGGCTTAAGCAGGACGACGCCGAGCTTGAACTGTTGCTTAACGCCATCGAAACCGGCGTCGACGGCCTGGTGCTCACTCAGGGTAACTCGGTGGATTTCTTCCAAATCTACCGCCAATTGAAAACCCCAGAACAGCGGCAGAAATTTAACGATGCCCTCAACGCTTACAACCAGCACCGCCAGCAACAGCTTGAATTGCGGGGGCTTGACGGGGCTCGGGAAAAGTGGAAACACGCGTTCGAAGACATGCAGCGCCGCGGCACCATCAACATGTCCAAGGATATCAACCTGGAATTGTTCAAGTGGTACCAGGCCATGTTGCCGCTGGTGGTGCACGAGGCCCAGCTCTGTCGCGATTTGATGGAGGGCAAGGTGGACATGGCTCTGCTCTCGGAGGAAGAACAACAGCAGATGGCTCACCGCGAGCACTACGCGCCTTACTTTGTGCTTGTAGCGCCGGAAAAGCTTTGCGTCATTACTATTTTGGAGCTTATCCGGTTGAACTCGACCGGTGGTGTCGCCGACGGCATGAGAGCGGCGCGGGCTTTGCTTTCCGTCGGTCGCCTGGTGGAGCTTGAATACCGCCTGCAGAACTATTTGAAGGCCGAACGGAAACACCTGAAGAAAGTACGGCTGAGCAAGCAGTGGCGCAAGCTCTTGCTGAACCTGACCCAGGCTCAGGACCCGCAACTGCTGCTGGAATGGAGCGAAAACGTGTTGGGTAAGCTTGGCTCGGTGCTCACGCTGTACCTTATTCTGGTGGCTAAAGTCAATGTCAAGGCCAAGGACCCGGCCACTGGTAAGGTGATCAAAGCATCTCAGCCAGTATTCCACCACACCTACCAACACTGCGGTGGCCAACGTGTTGGTGTGATCAAGATCCACCGCGAGGTAATGAAGCGGCTTGCCGGCGACGAGCTTTCCGCGTGTATCCAGCCGCAATTGCTTCCGATGTTGGTGCCGCCTAAGCCGTGGACGCTGTATAGTGGTGGTGGCTTCCTCTTCACCAACTCGCAAGTGGTGAGAAATAAGGACTCACCCGAGACGTTGGCCTACTTGAAGGCGGCTCTGGACCAAGGGAAATTGACCCAAGTGTACCACGGGTTAAACGTATTGGGTGATACCGCCTGGACGATCAATAAGCGTCTTTTTGAAGTGGTGACTCATTACTGGAACACTGGTGAACTGTTTTCGCTGATTCCTCAGGTGGTGGTGGAACCTAAGCTCCCACCGAAGCCCCCCGTGGATGCTGAACCGCAAACCAAATTCGAGTACGCTCGTGACGTTCGTGATATCCTCAACGAAGCCGCCGGGTTACGGTCGCAGCGGTGCGATACCAACTACAAATTGGAGATTGCGCGTGCTTTCATCGGCGAAAAGATGCATTTCCCCCACAACTTGGATTTCAGAGGCCGGGCGTACCCGTTGCTGCCTCACTTGAACCACTTGGGTAACGATCTTGTGAGATCACTTTTCCTCTTCTGGGACGGGAAACAGTTGGGCGAACAGGGTCTCCGCTGGCTCAAGATCCACTTGGCCAACGTCTACGGGTTTGACAAGGCTCCTCTTGACGAAAGAGCCCAGTTTGGCGACAAGCACTTGGAGGATATCCGTGCTCTGGCTCGTGACCCATTAGCTCCCGATGCCTGGTGGCGTAAAGCGGAAAAACCGTGGCAGGCGCTTCTGGTGTGCTTCGAGCTTGCCGAAGCCTACGAGCTTGACGACCCCACTACCTACGTGCTGCACTTGCCTGTGCACCAGGACGGGACCTGTAACGGGCTCCAACACTACGCTGCCCTTGGTGGTGATGTCGAAGGGGCCAAGCAAGTGAACTTGCTCCCCGCTGACCGGCCTCAGGACGTGTATAAGTTTGTGGCCAATTTGGTGCAGAAGCGGGTGGATGCCGATGCTGCTGCTGGCGTTGACGAAGCGGTGAAAGTGCAGAACTACGTCACGCGTAAGGTGGTGAAGCAGACGGTGATGACCAACGTGTACGGGGTGACGTTTGTTGGGGCGGTAGCGCAGATTCAGAAACAATTGATGGCCCTTGACTTCCCTAGGGAAGAAGCCAACCGGTTGCTGAAGTATTTGACCCAACAGGTGTTTGCGCTGATCCGGGAGTTGTTTGAAGGTGCTCACCTCATTCAGGACTGGCTCGGAGAAGTGGCACGCCGCATCACCAAGCTGATCCGCGTCGACTACGAGGATACCGCCTCGGAAGACCCTGCCAAGCCCAACCACTTGCTGCTGGTGATCTGGACTACACCCTTGGGTCTCCCCTGTGTCCAGCCGTACCGCGTCGCCAAAAACAAGACCATCAAGACCAACTTACAGGACATCACGTTGGCAGACCCCTTTGGTGCCGGCCAGGTCGATCTGCGCAAACAGCAGACGGCGTTCCCGCCCAACTTTGTCCACTCGCTCGATGCCACCCACATGTTGCTCACGGCTAAAGCCTGTGGCGACCACGGGCTCTCGTTTGCCGCCGTCCACGACTCGTACTGGACCCACGCTTGTGCCGTTGACACCATGAACCGCGAGATTCGCAGCCAGTTCATCAATCTTCACCTGGCCGATCTTGTCGCCCAATTGCGCGAGGAGTTCTGCAAGCGGTACAAGGGGTTCTTGCAGGTGGTCAACCTTCCCCTGGACCATGCGGTGGTGAAGCAGGTGAAGCAGATTCGCAAGCAATGGGCAGCGAAGGCCGGACGCCCTGTGACTGTGGCCGACGAGGTATACATGGAGCGTAAGCGCCAGAGCCTTTTGGAGCTGGAGGATCCCGAGGTGCGCCAAGTGGGGCGGCTGATGGTGACTACGGTGAGCGTCACCGAGGGCCTTCACCTCGAGGACGCGGCGGTGAAGACGGTGGGCACTAAGATCCTCGTGCCTCTCGTCTTCCCCGAGATCCCGGCCAAGGGCGACTTTGACCTTAACCAGGTGGCCCAGTCATCGTATTTCTTTTCTTAAACTAAAACTTGTACATAGGGATAACATTAAATGGGACGGATAGATTTTGGTATCGTGTAGCGGGGTGGGTGAGTTATGTTAGGCGGGCAATGTTGTTGCGTAATCGTAAGCATTAACACCAAGATTGTTCGAATAAAAGAGGTAAACACGTTCACCTTGGTTGTCGTCATCCACAATGCAACTGGAGAAGTGACAAACACAGAAAACCCACACTACAACGATAAATGATGCTTCCAACATGTACATTACAAATTCGAGACACGGTGTTATTTGAAAATGATTGCAAAATTAGTGAAGCCACCCTTTGAAACACCAGCCAGATAACACCTGCCGCGTCCACGCCCCTGCCCGGCGTGTTCTCCGCGCCTCTTTGCCCCCACCGTCCTCGCCACCGCGACGCGCACTCGCCGCTCCCC
>JAXQKI010000081.1:0-212184 GCA_037042415.1 Diutina sp. Y7414
TAGTGATTTAAACTCACTTAGTTAGCTAACGCTACTAATTCGTCGCCTCACTGGCGACATTCCGGTGGGGGAGTCGCCGAAAAGAAATGGATGCACTTTTCAATTAGGAGGCCGTTTATGATGAGAGAGCGATGCCCCGACTATTTCGGGATTGGATCTTGATGAGCAGCGCCCATAACCGGCGCATCCACCACTGCGAAAAACTTCCCTACTATAGAGACCTCGGTCTCCGAGCGGCAACGCCACCATTCGACCGAGGCCACCAGCGAAAATGCGTCCACAAAAATTCCTATCGCGATGGCTACTTAATGCACTCAAATACGTCATTCGTCGGTGACATCGGCAAGATTTTGTGATTTACTGTAATTGAGCGTCACTGAGCTTCTATGGTAGACCAGTTTTCCCAGTCAATTTTGCTCCCCACCCTCTAACTTTCTCCGCCCTTCTACATCGGAAGCGGTAACCGGCTTACCGGCCCCGTGCTATCGCTATCTGTAGTGGCTAATATAATTCAGTGTGGGTGAATCGGGCCCGGGGCTGCCTAACCGTGTGGGGTACGATATCCGCTAACACCCACCGCGCCCCGCACATTTCGACGCTCCGGTTATAAATACCAGACACACACTCCGTTCGTGCCCGCCCGCGACAGTACATCACCCGCAAATGGCTCTCCCATCGCTCGCTGGAAAGCAGGACTACGCTGCCGATGACTCCCCCTACGTGTTGACCAATCCCAACAACGTCCCCATGGAAAAGTTGTTTGCCGACAACTTCCCCCTCCCCGAAAAATGGCGGGACGTGTCGATTCCCGTGCCTGGTACTGCTAAGCCTGGCTACTCGCCCGTGTTTCGCAACAAGGCGTTCCCCAACGGCTTGAAGGAAGGGGTGTTGCCCGAGATTGCCACCTACCACGACATCTTTGAATTGGCGGTTAAATCGTACACCAACGAGCCCGCCATCGCTAAAAGAGCTTACGACCCTGTGACCAAGGTCAATGGCGACTACCACGCCAAGACCTACGCCGAAATCAACAAGGAAAAGAACGATTTGGGTTCGGGGGTGTTGTTTTTGTTGAAGAACAACCCTTACCTCGATGCCCAGCGGTTTGCCAGTCACCAAAAGATTCTCGACCACGAAAAGATCTACCGCCTGTTTAACCAAGATAACATGTCGTTTGTGCTTACGCTTTACGCCCCTAACTGTGAAGAATGGGTCGTCACTGACTTGATGTGTCTGTCGTTCTCCATCACCAACACCGCGTTGTACGACACTTTGGGGCCCGAAACGTCCGAGTACATTTTGCTGACCACGGAAAGTCCCGTGGTGATTGCGCTGAAGCAACACATCCCCCACTTGATCAAGTTTAAGCAAACTAACCCTGAATTGGGTAACTTGATCTCGATCATCTCCATCGAACCGTTAGGCGAGTACGACCAGCCGTTGGTGCAATCGGCTCACGCGCAAAACATTACTCTTTTCGACTTCCAACAAGTGCAAAAGTTTGGTGAGATTGCTGGCAATCAACCCTGTCCCCCGTCTCCCGATACTTTATACACCATCTCCTTTACCTCCGGTACCACCGGCGCCAATCCTAAGGGGGTGTTGTTGACTCAAAGAATCGCCATGTCGGGGATCGTGTTTGGCTTGTGCCACTTGCCGGTGCAAACCCGGATGAAGTCGTTCTGCTTCTTGCCTCTCGCCCATATCTTTGAAAGACAAACTACCGCCTGTACTCTCTCTCGGGGGTGCTGCATTGGTATGCCTCAATACGGCGGGTCTCCTCTTACCCTTGTCGAGGACTTGAAGCTTTGGAAGCCCAACTACATGGCGAACGTGCCTCGTGTCTACACCAAGTTCGAAGCGGCGCTTAAGTCGGCCACCATCGACAACCCCTCGGCGTTTAAGCAAAAGGTATTTGGCCACGTCATCGAGTCTAAAGAAAACGCTCAGGCCCAACACGACGGCGCTACTGGGTCTAACTTCTTGTACGACCACTTGTTCATCTCTAAGTTGAGAGCGGCGCTCGGGTTCGACAACATGTCCTTTGTCATCACTGGGTCGGCTCCCATCTCGCCGTCGACGATGAAGTTCCTCAAGGCAGCGCTTGCCTGTGGTTTCGCTCAAGGGTACGGTCTTACCGAGTCGTTTGCTGGGTTTGCGTTGTCGCCTCAATGGCAAGCGGTGCCTGGTTCGCTGGGTCCCACTTCTGTTACTGTGGAAATGAGAGTGAGAGAACTTCCCGAAATGGGCCACTTCTTGCAAAACGACGACGGCCTGCTTCGTGGTGAATTGCAATTGAGAGGCCCGCAAATCTTCAACACTTACTACAAGAACCCTGAAGAAACTGCCAAGGCGGTGGACGAAGAAGGCTGGTTCTCCACTGGTGACGTCGCTAAAATCGACAAGGATGGCAGATTGCACATTATCGACAGAGTGAAGAACTTCTTCAAGTTGGCTCAAGGTGAATACGTCACCCCGGAAAAGGTGGAAAACATCTATTTGTCGAACAACTCGATTCTTACTCAAGCCTACGCCCACGGTGACTCGTTGCGTAACTTCTTGATTGGGGTGATTGGTGTCACTAAGGAGGGTATTACCGACTTCTTGTTGGCTCAAGGGGCCAACCCTGGCGACTTGAAGTCGGACGCCGACATCTTGTTGGTGGCCAACAAGCCGGAACACCGCAAGTCGTTGTTGGCACAATTGAACAAGAACGTCGATGGCAAATTGCAAGGGTTCGAAAAGTTCCACAACCTTGAAATCCAATTTGAACCGTTGACGTTGGAAAGAGGGTTGATCACCCCCACGGTGAAGTTGAAGAGACCTGCGTGTAAGGCGTTTTTCAAGGAAGTGTTGGACCAACGCTACGATGAGGGTTCGTTGATTAGAGGCAACAAGTTGTAGATTTTTCTTTATATGTAATAACAATACAGTTTCAAGCATGACGATTTTAACCTAGCATATACCACGGCAAGATTCCTGCATCGTAGATCCAATTTTTCGGATCAGCATGGAATTCTTTTTTTTTCTTGCGGCAACATCACGTGACACTCACGGTCCGCATCGCTTCGGGGGCGCAAAAAAACATTCCACTCAAATTTTTAATACACCAGACTGCTAGTATGGCTACCCAAGAAGTTCCTTCGTTCAAGCTTGTTTTGTGCGGTGACGGTGGTACCGGTAAGACCGTAAGTATACATTTACCCAATGGCATCTATCATGACCTCATACTAACCCCTTAGACCTACGTCAAGAGACACTTGACTGGTGAATTCGAAAAGAAGTACATCGCCACCTTGGGTGTCGAAGTGCACCCTCTCGGCTTCGACACCAACTTCGGTAAGATCAACTTCGATGTGTGGGACACTGCCGGTCAAGAAAAGTTCGGTGGTTTGAGAGACGGTTACTACATCAACGGTCAATGTGGTATCATCATGTTCGACGTCACCTCGAGAATCACCTACAAGAACGTGCCCAATTGGTACAGAGACTTGGTGAGAGTGTGTGAAAACATCCCCATCGTGTTGTGCGGTAACAAGGTCGACGTCAAGGAAAGAAAGGTCAAGCCCAAGACCATCACCTTCCACAGAAAGAAGAACTTGCAATACTACGACATCTCGGCCAAGTCGAACTACCAATTCGAAAAGCCCTTCTTGTGGTTGGCGAGAAAGTTGTCGGGTAACCCTTCGTTGGAATTCATCGAAGCCCCCGCCTTGGCTCCTCCCGAAGTCCAAGTCGACGCCGACTTGATGGAGCAATACCAAAAGGACATGGACCAAGCCGCCAACTTGCCCTTGCCCGATGATGATGACGATTTGTAAGCTAATTGTGCCCTCGATGGTCCGGCACGGAATATATAGTGAATCTTTACAGTATGTAGTTTGAAAGTACGAGCCCCCATTACTGTGGGTGCGTCATTGGTCAGTTTAGATCCCCTGCTCACAACGGCTAAATCCAGAGCAATGATTCGCACCGTGTTGTCAACAACAACCGCTGTGCTGGACGCTCACCTAAATGCGGCAACCCCAGCCGTGGCCGCCCAATGCGGTAATTAAGGCGATGGCGACATGTCTCGACAACTGCTACACTTACTAGTCTAGCACAAATGTCAAGCCATGCGTTGTTTATAATTTTTGCCTGGGTGTATAGAGAAATTTCAATATATTGGCGGGGCTCATGATTCCGTCAAATATTCCATTAGTAACACGTAAATGAACTAAACCATAATTTCCTATTTTAAGATCGCTTAATGTTCGAGTTTCATTAGATTAACGTAGGAAATGTATTGTGCTAAGTTAGAACCTATATTACATGCATTTTGATTACTCAGAATCGTCATCATCATCTAACGCCGCAAAGCGGTTCACATGAGTCGACTCCGACCGCTTCGACGACTCTCTAGTCATTTCGGGAGCCGGGGAGGCGGCGGGGGCGGCGGGGGCTTGACTGTTGGAGCGGGAGAACAGCGGCAGCTTCTTGAGGAAACTGCTTTGCGAGCTGTTGTTCCACAGCGAACCGGCGCGCGACGAGTTCAGGCGGCCACTGTCGTGGTGTCGGCGCTTCTTGTTGTCCAGTTGCTGCTTTTCTTCAAGCTTCTTGAGCTCGGCGTCCCGGTGGATCTCTTCGATGGTCTTGGGACCGGCATCGCCCGCCCGCATCAGCACCCACTTGGCCTTGCGCAAGTCTTGCAAGTCCATCAACATGAACTTGATTCTCAGCGACAACTCAACGTTGTCCAAGATCTTTTGGATGTTCTTAAACACCAATTGGAGGATGGGACGGGTAGATTCGTCGGCCTCCAACTTGGGACCAACGGTCTTGACCAATTGCACCAAGTTTTCCAACGAGTCTTCCGAAGGGTCGACGCAGTTCTTGCACTGGTCTCTCAAACAGAAGAAGATGACCTGGTCGTTAAGCATGTTCAAGTTGTAAAGATGACCAATGAACTTGACAAGACCCAACCCTCTCCGCTTGGCAGCAGCCATGGCGTAGTATTCGTCCGACATCATTTCCGGTTCTAACGGCAGCCCGTCGTCGTTGGTGGGCAACTTGTCCACCCACCCCTTTTCGTATTCGGTTTGACAAGTGGTCAAAAGCAATCTACGAGCAAGAGCCCCGCCCGAGGGCACAGTGCCGTCCTTGAGCACCATGGTTTCATCGCTGACTTCGTCAGAAATGTTGGTGCACATCTTGGCACAGAACTTGGCGTACATTTCCGACCAGTAGGGTTCGTCACACGCCTTGGCGAAAGTGTGTTGAATGACGGAACGAATGGTCTTGGAGTCCTTTTCGTACTTGGATTGAGCGGCGATCTTGAGGATGTCGTCGGTGATGGGGTCGAACATTTCGAGGGTAAGCTTATTAAGGAGCGACTTCGTCTTACGATCGACATCTTCAGCACTGAGAAGGACGGTACCGTCTTCGGCGACGAGCTGTTCTTCAGTCTTTTGACGACTCCGGGGCACCCATCTGGTGGCCGAGTTAGCCAACGGCTTGATTTCTTCCTTAGGGATGGTGATTTGAGGGTTGTCTTCCTCCTTCTCCTTACCACGCTTCGATTGGTTACGACGAGAGCCCTTGTCTCTCGACGAGCCCTGGCCACGACGCTTGGAGCCCGAGCGCAGGTTTTGACGGGGTTCATTGAATTGAGAGCCCAGACGGAACAGTTGGTTGTCTCTGCGCATGCCCATGCCGAATTTAGAGTTTTGACGGATTTGACGGGGACGAACCTCGACGGAAGCATTGTCAAGGATCGCCTTGAATTCGGGGTCAACCCGAAATTGGACGACGTCCTTGAATTGGTACAAGAATTGCGGGTCGTAACGGAACTTCTTGCCTTCAAGCTTCTTCGACGGGTCGGCACCGGTGAAACCTTCGGGGTAGGTGACGGAATAGATATCTTCGATCATCTCGGCTTCGTTGACCTTAGCCAAGAACTGAGTGACGGTGAAGCTTTCATCTTCTTCTTCAGCCTTCTCTTCGGGGATCTCCTCGGTGGGTTCTTCAATCTTCACCTCCTTAGGTTCCGAAGGTTCCTTAGGTTCAGCGGATTCACCCGCCTCCTTAGGTTCAGCAGAAGGTTCTTCAGCGTCAGCGACTGGCTCAGCCAGAGGCTCGACGTCTTGCAGTTCCTTAGCTTCTTCTTCGGCCTTGGGTTCTTCAGCCTTGGGTTCCTCAACCTTAGTTTCCTCAGGGTTGGTTTGTTCGACCTTAGGTTCTTCTTCAGCCTTAGTTTCCTCGGCCTTAGGTTCCACAGCCTTGGATTCTTCCACGACAGCTTCAGCCTTAGGCTCTTCAACCTTAGCTTCTTCCACCTTGGGCTCTTCAGCCTTGGGTTCCTCCTTGGTTTCTTCCTTAGTCACTTCGGGCTTAGGTTCTTCCTTGGGTTCCGCCTTGGGTTCTTCTTGAGGTTGAGCAGGTTCGACCTTAGGCTCAGCCTTAGGTTCGACTTCCTTTTCCACCGGCTTGGGAGCTTCGGTTTTAGGCGCCTCGGTCTTAGGTTCCTTAGCTGCCTTAGCCGCCGCTGCCCGTTCAAGGATCTTCCGCTTGAACTCTTCCATCGCCGCCGACTTAGCCGACGAGTCCGACGCCGGCTTAGCTTCGGGAGTCGCCGCCTTTTGCACGGGAGCCGCCACGGGAGCCGCCACCGGTTCCGGAGCAGCCGCCACCGGTTCCGGAGCAGCCGCCACCGGCGGCTTTTGCGGCGCCAAGTTGGCCTTGGTGGGAGCCGGCGATGACTTCGGGGTGGTAGCGGCGTGGTGAGCCGCTTGTTCCTTACGCATGCCCTCTAAGTCAACGGGCTTGCCATCCTTGGTGGTCAATTTGATCTTAGGCGACACCATCTGGGTGGCGATTTGCGGCGGCGACAACACGGGGGTAGTGGGGTTCGAGGCCAGCGCCGGCACCTGCGCCGGGGGGACCGGGGCAAGATGGGTATGGGTGGGAGACGATTGCATGGGCATGCCGTACTGAGGGGCGTTGGGCATCATCGGGTAGCCAGCGCCGGCGGCGGGGTAGTAAGGGTAGCTGTACATGGGGAAGCCATAGTAGTTGGCGCCGGGAGCCTGCTGAGGGATGGCTTGTCCCTGCTGGTAGTGGTGGTTCTGGTTGCCATGCTTGTTGTAGGGCTTCTTCCCGTTCTGGTTGACGAACTTGTTGGCGCCCTGAGGTCTTTGCCCTTGAGGCTTGCGTCCCTGGTACGGTTGGCCCGAGTACGGGTACTTGCCGTGGGGTTGCTGCTGCTGACCTTGGAAGTGGTTGTGTCCGCCGGAGGCCCGGGGCACATTCAGGGAAGCAGGGGCGGCGGCAGCCACCCCCTCTTCCTTGGGGTGTTTATCAGACATGGACCGATAAAATCTAGTGGTAAAATTTTTCAGCTATGAGGTTTTCTGATGCGCGCACACTGCCGGAGATTTTTGAGATGGCAGCAATGACTGAGGTGGGGATTTCGGGGTAAAAACGAGGCGGAGCCGAGTAGAGTAAGTGGAGTGTGGTTAGATAGAGGCTAGTGGGGCGATTTAGTGGCAGAAACCCTAAAATTTCGTTTTTAAGCTGGTCACTACAGGGGATATCGGTGAGTGCGATCAAATCACTAGGGTGCAACCTCGACGCACCCTCAACGAGGAATTAGCTATTTCCGATGAGGGCAAGGTGGGGTGACCGGGGCGTCAGACATTGACGTGTGAAGGGTGGCAAAAAGCAATTAATCAGCATTGTCGTCGTCGAAGCAAGTGGAAAAAATTTTAGCCGGTGGCGTATCCCCTTTAAGGTCACCTCGAGTGACCGGACACGCGTTGCTCGGTTATCGTGATAAGGTTTTAAGTGCCTAAAAAAGTGTGTGTATTGTGAGACACTACCCCCAGGGTAGCGCGAGTGCGAAATAGTAATATGAACATGAGAGGATCACGAGCATAGTGAGAAATGTGTGGGTATGGAGACAAAAGTTTCCTTCAACGGTAAACCACGCGCTATAAGCACGCGCTATAAGCCGGGGTTGCGGGAAAGATAGACGCCGTAGCCAACAAGCCCGGCGACAACCGCGATAAACAGGTACACCACCGTCGCCTCCTTGGCGCTTTCCTTGCGGAAACACACCAAATTGAGCTTATCGGTCTCGTTTTTCGCCTGGTGGAACACCTCGTCGTAGCAGAAGTCGGTGGTGCAATTAGCACACTGGACCACGGGGCGGATCTCGGCGACGTCGTTGAGCTCGCACCGACAGTATCGGTTGGCTGCCACCAGGGCTAGAAGGGCCAACCACACCACCAAGAGTAACAGTTTCATGGTATATGTGGTTATAGTTCTGAGAGTGCTAGGGAAATTTCATTAGCCGGTCGCACTAACTACGAGGCCTGTACCAATGCCCGCACGACTAAGAACAGATTCAAAAACACTTTTATCTGCATATGTGGGGAAGTTGTCGTCATTATTACCCCACTAAAACTGACTTCAAAATGATTACTAGTCACTCCCTATCCTTAGGCTTCTATCAGAGTCCATGGAGTCTCGATGGGACGACATCTCCTGCACACAGTCGGGAGTGCGACCCGCCACCAAAAAGTGGCAACCACCGCCGCCAGTGAACCCTCGACAACCCATCATGGCCAGTGCTGACACGGCAGTAGTGTACGAAGGCGGGGTCCGCCCCTACTTTGAGCAGCAGATCCAGCAGACAGAGATCCAGATCCAACAAACGGCCCAGAACCTCCGGCGGTTGGAGGCGCAACGCAACAAACTCAATAATAAGGTGAGACAGCTCAAGGACGAATTGCGGCTTTTACAGGAACCCGGCTCTTACGTGGGTGAAGTGGTCAAAGTCATGGGTACCAACAAGGTGCTCGTCAAGATCCACCCGGAAGGGAAGTACATTGTCAAGATCACTAAGGACATCGACATCAAGAAGTTGACGCCCCTGCTTCGGGTGTGCCTTAAACTGGATTCCTACGACTTGCACAAGATTTTGCCCAACAAGATTGACCCTCTCGTATCACTTATGATGGTGGAAAAGGTGCCTGACTCTACCTACGATATGGTTGGTGGTTTAGATAAGCAGATCAAGGAGATTAAGGAAGTTATTGAACTCCCTGTGAAGCACCCGGAATTGTTTGAATCTCTCGGGATTGCTCAACCCAAGGGTGTCATTCTCTATGGTCCTCCGGGGACGGGGAAGACGCTTTTGGCGCGTTCAGTGGCCCACCACACCGAGTGTAAGTTCATCCGGGTGCTGGGTTCGGAATTGGTGCAAAAGTACATCGGTGAAGGGTCGCGGATGGTGCGTGAATTGTTCGTGATGGCTCGGGAACACGCTCCCTCGATCATCTTTATGGATGAAATCGATTCGATTGGGTCGCTGAGATCCGACGGTTCCAGCGGTGGCGACTCCGAAGTGCAAAGAACGATGTTGGAACTTCTTAACCAGCTCGACGGGTTTGAATCGCTGAAAGATATTAAGATCATTATGGCCACTAACCGGCTCGATATTTTGGACCCGGCGTTGCTTAGACCGGGGAGAATCGACCGTAAGATCGAGTTCCCCGCCCCCACGGTGGCGGCGCGTACCGACATTTTGAAGATTCACTCGAGACTGATGAACTTGACTCGGGGGATCGACCTCAAGAAGATCGCGGAAAAGATGAACGGCTGCTCCGGTGCTGATGTCAAGGGGGTGTGTACCGAAGCCGGGATGTACGCGTTGAGAGAACGCCGGATCCACGTCACTCAAGAAGACTTTGAGTTGGCCGTCGCCAAGGTGATGAACAAGAACGACGAAGGCGGGGTATCGTTGCAAAAGCTCTTCAAGTGATACATATTAATGACGACAACATAGAACATGAAACCATTGTAGAAGGTAAAAGTCCACGATTAATTGCCAGATCAAAATAGTTGTCTTAGAAATTCTGATGTCCCCTCAAACAGGGTTGATCTGACACCTGAAACAGAAGTATAGATTCAACTAAATAGGATTGCAACAAGACTGTTAAATTTCAAATTTATTATGTTCAATCTTTTGATGGTTTTGTCTTAGTTGGTATCTGCACTCGATGTCCCCTCCTGCATGTAACCGCAGCTCATCTCAATCAAGAGGCCATCGGCATATCCCCTCTAGTCATCGCGCCATGAATAACCCCGACGGCGACGACGATTACGTGTTGGAGAGCAAGCTCAACAAGATCCGGGTCCACCGGACACTGGGGCTTGCCAACCAGAAACAGTTGGCGCTCATTTTGGACGCCGTTGACGAGAACATCGACGAACAGAAAGGCGACAAAAACGCCGTGGGGTACTTCGTCAGCTTCTTGCTGGTGTTGGGCCAAGCCGTCGACGATGAACGCATTGTTGACCAGCTGTTAGCAGCGCTGGCGGCGTACTTTTTGGACTTGGTGTTGCCCCACACTCCCCCTACTTTGCTTAAAGCTAAGTTCCAAGAAATCCTCATTAAGTTGGCTCCGGCTCTTTCCAACCCTGATGCCGAAGCTCCTTTAGTGAGACTGGTACTTGGTGCTTTGGAATCGTTACTTTTGGCTCAGGACCACAAGCAGTGGACGGCGACGCTGGCACTGACGCTGCCGAAGCGTGCCTTGGTGGGTCTCTTGGAAATGCTGTTTGACCCGCGTCCTAAGGTGCGTAAGCGGGCCCAGGAAGCAGTACACAAAGTGCTCACGAACCCGCCGCCGCTGCCGCTGCCAGTACACGTGGCTGCCCCCGTTGCTTGTGACATTTCCCTTACTAAGTTAGCTCAATTGTTGGCGGAAACTAAGAACCATAAGGGTGGTCTGAAAGAGCTTAACGCTCAGCTTATCCACTGCCTCCAGCTCATTGCCAGCATCACTGGCGCCAACGCGTGGCCGCTGACTAAAGTGCCTGAGCTCTGCGATGTGCTTTTAGAGATCCTGAAGACGCTGGACCAGTACCTTGTGCTGGCGGCGTTCTCGGCTTTCGAAGGGTTATTCCAACTGATGACTTCTGACGTCGATGTCGATAAGTTGACGACTCTGTTAGACGTCATCTTTGACCTTAAACCCCAAGTTAACGACTACCACTTGGCGGCGCTGTGGTTGGCCGTCGTGGCTAAGGCGTTGCAGTCTTACGCTCAGTTAGCTCCCGAACAGTGTGTGGCTAAACTCCCTAAATTGTTGCCAGTTGTATCCAAATTCTTGGAAGCTGACCGGGCTGACGTCTACACGCTGGCGGCTCAGTGTATGATTGCCATCATCACCCAAACGATCCCTGATGCCTGGTTATTGGAACCTATGACTGAACTCACTGAAGAGACCATCACTTTCATCGCTGAACACCTCCACCTGCTCTTAGACGTGCGCTACCAACACGCGTTCAAGGACGTGCTTGAAGTGGTTACCGCTACTCTTTTGAAGCTTAGAATGCGGGCTAACCCTGACTTCTTGGATATTGTTGAAGTGGTGGGTCTGTGGAGAACTAATGAAGCCGAAGACTTCCCCTATAATAAGGAAGCCGAAGACGTCATCGCCGCTGCCATCAGCCAGATTGGTCCTCAAGCCGTTCTCTCAGTTCTCCCCTTGAACTTGACCGGTAACGCTAAGGGCCCCGGGAGAGCGTGGATGTTGCCTATCCTTAGAGACAATGTGCGTGCTGCTGACTTGGGCTTCTACATTAAGGATATCATGCCTGTGGTGCCTTTCTTCGAAGAAAAAGCTCAACAATCGCAAAAGCACGCTCAAATCTTTAAGACCATCATCGACCAAGTGTGGTCGCTTTTACCCCACTTCTGCGACTTGCCCATGGACTTGCAGTCGCTGTTCACCGCCGATTTCGCCCTGAGCCTCGCCGAGACGATGTACGCTAAGGTCGACTTGAGAGTGTTCATTTGCCACGCTCTCCGGATGCTTGTCGAGCTGAACCGTGCCTACGCTGACGGTGCCTTGGCGGATGACCCCTTGATGTTGCAACAGTTCCCTCAGGCCGAAGCTGAGGCTAACGTTACCTACTTGGCGCAAATGGCGCTGAACTTGTTGCTGGTGTTGTTCAACGTGTTTGCCCTGACGGCTCCTGAAGCCCGTGGGTTTGTCCTCGAAACTATCGACGCCTACTTGGCCATCATCCCTAAGCAAGAACTCGAGCTGACTTTTGACACCGTGTGTGGCATGCTTAAACAGGCGATGGACGACAACGACGAGAAGTTGGCGCTCACGATGATGGACTTGGTGGTGGCGCTGGCGCGGTACGTGCCCCTGCTGAGCCACGGGGCATTGTTTGCCATCTTCACCTCCACCGTCAACTTGCCGGCGGCGCCGATGCAGAAGCGGGCCAACCGTATTTTGACCAAGCTCGGCGAGACCGACGACGGCAAGCAGGCGATCTTGCTGTTCATCGGCGACATCGAACGAGTGCTTGTCGAGCTGCAAGCGCAAGCGCAAGCGGCGTCGCGGGCGGCTCGGTTGGCAGCGGTGCTGGTGGTGGTGCAATTGCTCCCCGCCTCTGAGCTCTGGTTTATCCCGGCGATGTTGCAAGAGGTGATTATGAGCACTAAGGACGTCAATGAAAAGAGTAGAGAGTTGGCGTTCCTGATCCTCGTGACCATGGCTCGCAAGTGTGAAGAGTTCAACGGGACTGAGATCGACAACACTAAGGTGTTGGGTGAAGGTGCTGAGCCCACTACTGCTTCTATCCAAGAATACTTGACGATGGTGAGTGCCGGTTTGGCGGCGCAGAACGCGCTGATGATCCTGGCTACCATCACCGCCTTGTCGTGCCTTGTGTTTGAATTCAAGGATGACTTGCCCACCGAGACGTTAGTGGAAATCTCGTCGACCATCGAATTGTTCTTGACCCACAACTCGCGGGAAATCGCTAAGCTGGCCATCGGCTTCGTTAAAGTGGAAGTGTTGTCGCTCCCTGAAGATATGGTGCGGGCTAACCTCCACGAGCTCTTGCTGAAGCTTATGAGATGGTCGCACGAACACAGCGGCCACTTTAAGCTGAAGGTTAAGCACATCATTGAAAGACTTATCCGTAAGTTCGGTGTGGAAGCGGTGGAACAAGCCATCCCTGAAGAAGACCGCAAACTTGTGGCTAACATCAAGAAGCTGAGAGCTCGGGCTAAGCGGAAGGAGGCTGCCGAAACCGAAGCCACCGCTGCTGGTACCAAGAAGTTCGTGTCGGCTTACGAAGAAGCGTTGTACGACTCTGAAGAGCTGGAGGCTGAAGATGACGGTGAAGACGAAAACGATAAGCTCCGTCGTGGTACTAAATACATCATGGAAACCGGTGACGAGCCTTTGGACTTGTTGGACCGTCTGGCCATCGCGCAAATCTCGCTGTCGAAGCCTAAGCTGGCGAAGCGGGAAATCAAGGCCAAGACCAAGGAGTTCAAGAGCAAGAACGGCCGGTTGGTGTTCTCTGAGGAATCCGGTGCTGGTGGTGCTAGCGACCCGTTGGCGGCGCTGGGTCTGGGCATTGACGCCTATTTGGACGCGGTGAAGCAGGCGCCTGTCAGAGGGCAAAAGAACAAGCTCAAGTGGAAGAAGGGTGGCGACGAAGAAGTCGACTGGGACGATGACCCCGCTCCTAAGGTGGCGGCGAAGACCAAGTCTAACAAGATTGGCAAGCCCCAACAGAAGAAGCAGAAGTTTAAGGCGAGAAAGAAGTTGTAACGCAGTTTGCATATTTAATCGAATACAATTAGGAAAAGAAGAAACACAATTCACTGTAGAGCGGAAGGTTTAAACTTTCCTATAATGCCATTTCCGTTGATCACGAATGGCGTGTAGTCTTTATGTCTTGTAAAAATTAAATACTAAATTTGATTGTTCAGAAATGAAAAATCCAAAACACAATCAAGACGTTAGATACCATCCGGTATGTCACCTTCAATTTTTAACGTTTTTGACAGTTTGCTGCAATGATTTTTCATTGTTTATTGCTTAATGAGCCCACCAGGTTATATGCAGTACCCCTTTATCTGCAGGAGGCAATCCTTGTTAGCCACCGCATTTCTAACCCTCAACACTCGGCCTAAGATTAAACCCATTATAGTAAATGGCTGCAAATTTTGACGTTTTGATCTTGCATTAACCACATATTCGCCAACGCAGCCCTGAAAGAGGTTTATAATTGTCTCTATAACTAAAATACGGGTCCAGTGACTTTTCGATAAAAATCTCCGTTGAACGTAAATAATGTTAACATGATCAAATTGATGGCCTCAGCGTCAGTGCTGGCGCTACGGCGGTGGTTTACTTCATCGAGCGCCGTCTGGGGGGTGGTTTTGTTGCCGGTGCGCACTCGATAATTTTCGTAAGCCCTGCCATGGCCCGAGCAAGATTGATCATGTCGGACGACGACGACGACTATCCCAGTGATGGCGGGGACCACCACGGAGCCGGCAACATTGATGCTGGCGACGATAACGGCTCATTGGTGCCGGAAGCGCCCGCTGACGCCGAGGCGCCGTCGGCGCTGGATGTCGCGCCCAACCGAGACAGCGAGGACGAGATTAGTGATGACGACGACGCCCCTCGTCTGCGCCGTCGCAACCGGCCCAAGCGCCTGCTAGTGGAGGAGGATCCGCTTGCTGAACTCGACGAATTTAAGGATGACCTTAGCGATGTCGACGCGCCGGCGCCTCCGCCCCGCAACCGCCTGCGCCGCAGTCACAACAGTGACGACGACGAGTTTATGGAGGATGAATTCGTCAGTGATGACGACGATTTCATGGATAAATTACAAGAAAAACGTTTTATCGCCAGTGATGACGACGGCGACCTTGGTTACCTGGCCAACACCCGCTCGCGCCGGCGAAAACGGCGGCGGCGCCCTGACGCTCCGCGGAAGCGCTTGACACGAGCCCTGGCGGTTGCCGGCGACGACGAAGATGAAAGTTACAGTGAAGGCGACACCGGTGTTGCCACCAAAGATGGCGGCGATGACATTCAACAAGAGTTGGATGACCTCTACGACCTGCTGCCAATGGCGCTGCCCATCCGCCATAAGCTTCGAGAGCGACAGGAAGTCAACTATACCATCCCGCCGCCCCTTCCTGCTAATGGGGATATCTCGGGACTTGGGTACGCCGATGTTGGCGCCAAGCCGGCCCTGCTTCGTCGTGGTCGCCTGAATCGCAATGGCGAGTTCCGCAAGCTTTTATTCCCCACTGCCGGTCCCTTCGGTGGCTCCGACGTGGTGTCGCTTTTTGGCACCAATGTTCCTCCCGGCGGCATCCCCTTACCAGGGATGGCTGGCACCAATCAATTGATGGGCGACTCTGATAGTAGTGACGATGAGATCGTCGCTATTGACGGCACCAAGAGCGCTGGTGGCGCCCTTCTGGGGTCGGCACTTACCAAGCCAGTGGGCGCCGCCGGCGGCGCTGGCGCCCTCATCAGCGCTGGTGGCGGCGGCTCCGCTGTGGGTAAAGTGAAGAACAACTTGTCGGATACCGACCCTTTGGGTGTCGATATGAATATCGACTTCAGTGCTGTCGGTGGGCTTGATAATTACATCAACCAATTGAAGGAAATGGTGGCCCTCCCGTTGCTTTATCCCGAGTTATACCAGAACTTTGCCATTACTCCGCCGCGTGGTGTGTTGTTCCATGGTCCCCCAGGTACGGGTAAGACTCTCATGGCCCGTGCGCTCGCGGCGCTGTGTTCGACTAACGAGCGTAAGATCACCTTCTACATGCGGAAGGGGGCTGACTGTTTGCTGAAATGGGTCGGTGAAGCCGAACGTCAATTGCGGCTTTTATTTGAAGAGGCGAAAAAGAACCAGCCCGCCATTATCTTCTTTGACGAAATCGATGGGTTAGCTCCAGTGAGATCGCTGAAGCAAGAACAGATCCACGCCCTGATTGTGCTGACGCTTTTAGCGTTGATGGATGGGATGGACAATCGTGGTCAAGTCATCGTCATTGGTGCCACTAACCGGCCCGATGCCATTGACCCTGCACTTAGACGTCCCGGGCGGTTCGATCGTGAGTTCTACTTCCCTCTTCCCGACGTCAGTGCTCGTCAACAGATCTTACTGATCCACACTCGCCAGTGGCAACCTCCTTTGGCGCCTGAGTTTTTGGCAAAGCTTGCTGAGCTTACCAAAGGCTATGGTGGTGCCGACTTGCGGGCATTGTGCACCGAAGCTGCGTTGAATCTGATTCAGCGGAAGTACCCGCAAATCTATCGTACCAACGATAAGCTCCAGGTAAACCCGAAACTGATTAAAGTGATTGCTCTGGATTTCATGAAAGCCCTCGACAAGATCGTTCCCTCGCTGGCCCGGCTGACATCGCTGGGTCTGGCCCCGTTGCCACCACTGCTTCAACCATTGCTCAGCGAACCGCTAGAGACAATCAAGCATAAGTTGATTCAACTTTTGCCTTCAGTTGAAGCCCTCGATAAGTCGTCGGCTAAACTTACGGCGTTGGATGAAGCAGAATATTGGGACCCTGCCGTAAACGACGCTGACGGTGGGTTTGCTCGTCATCAACACCTCAAAGTGCTTGAACGCCTGAGAGTGTGCAAGCCCCATCTTTTGGTCCAGGGACCTGCTGGTAACGGTCAGCAATACTTGGGGGCGGCCATCCTCAATTACCTTGAGGGTTTCCAAATTCAGCTGCTTGATGTCGGCTCGCTTTTGGGTGAGCTGAACCGCACCGTGGAGGCGGCTATTATTCAATGCTTTGTTGAAGCGCGGCGTCACCAGCCGCTGATCATTTTCATCCCTAATCTTGATCTTTGGGATCAAGTGGTGCCGCCATCGGCAGTGGTTACGTTGAAGGGGCTTTTACGGACCCTTCTGGCCCACGAACCGGTACTTGTTCTTGGTATTAGTGAAGATCTGAGTGGCGAAAGTGCCCTTGACCTGGTATTTGGTCATGGTAGTCCTGCTAACAACATGGTGCTTGCCCCTCCTCGAGAAGACCAACGGCAATACTTTTTCCGTGAGGTTGTTGGCGCTTTACGGATGAAGCCATTTGAGTTCATCAATGATGTCGCTAACCGGCCGCGCCGTAAACTTCGGAAGTTGCCGGTGGTCGCGGCGGCGGCGCCGGATAAACTGTCGGAACGCAAACGCCGCAAACAACAAGAATATCAAGACACCAAGCTTAAGAACGTTCTCAAGATCAGATTGGCAGGGCTTATGGACTTGTTCAAGAATCGCTATAAGCGGTTCAAGAAGCCCGTGATTGACGACGCTTACTTAGTCCATTTGTTTGAGCCCATTCCTGAAAACCCTAACTTGCCGCCATATGAAGTGCTTTACGTCAAGAGTGATGATCCCAACCATCCTGACATGATTAAGGAACTTAGCACTGGTAAGTACTATCACAACATGGATCTTGACATCATTGAGGAACGTCTTTGGAATGGATTCTACCTGGAGCCGCAACAATTCCTTAAAGATATCAAGATGATTGTGCGTGATGCGAAGAACCTGGGTGACCGTGAGCGCAGCCTCAAGGCCGAGGAGATGTTGACCAACGCTCAATTTGCCATTGACGAATTTGCCACTCCGGAATTTTTGGAAGAGTGTAAGCAGATGAGACAGCGGGAAATGAAGCGTCAACAGGAACAGATTGAGGCTCACAAGGTGGCGATGGAAAAGGCTCAAGAGGAAGCGCAACGTGCTGAAGCCGAGGCGGCGGAAGCTGCTGCTCAAGCGGAAGCTCAAGCACAAGCTGAAGCTGCCACGACCACTGAAAATGCCGGTTTATTGGAGTCACCGTCGAAAATGCTGGTGCAAGACTTGGTCGCCTCAGAAGCGAGCAATGGCACGTATGCCCTTCCAGTCGACTCACTGATACCACCTGTGTTTGATGCTGCCACTCACCCAGTAGCCAACGGTACCACCGAGTCATATATCAAACCTGAAGCTGATGCTAATGGCATGGACATTGACACCGCCCCTCCTGCAGTTGTTCCTCAGGAACCTCAACAGCAACAGCAACAGCAACAACAGCAACAACAACAACTTTCTGCTGTTGATGCTATTAGTAACGGGGCACCCGCTGAACCCGTTGTTAACTCAACTATCGCCATGGTAGCGGTTGCTGGTGAAGGCTCTAGGGAAGACACTCCGGCTACCGTAATCAACGAACCTGAGGAAGAAGAGGAGGAATCTGAAATTGAAGAGTTGGAGCTCCCTGACCGTCAACTTATCATTGACGAACAACGCACCCAGCGTCTCTTCACTGACCTCATTGCCGCCACTAATAATTACACTGTGGATCAGTTGGAGGCAACGATGGCTAAGCTCATGGACGTGGTGTGGTCCGACCGTGGTAACTGGGATAAACTGGAGACGATTGAGAAGTTGGAGTCGATTGTAAAGACATTGAACGGTTAATGTAACAATATATTTTTCTGATTAATCCTGAAACGTAGGGAGTGTGTACAGTGGCGTGGTCCTAAAACAAAAAAGAGCTTCCAAGACGCGGCGCTTGAACAGTACTTCCCAGCATGGTAGATACACCCAATTCAACAACCGTCAACGACACTTTACCTTCGAGTCCCGTGGCTAAGCCTCGGATAACGCTTCCTCCTCTCAAACGACCTCTCCCCAAACTTATCTCCTCCTATGTCGCAAGTAGAGGTCTCCCTCGTCTGGTACCACCAACGTTTCAGCGAGACGTATCTGATGATTGGGATAGTCTTCTGAGTGAGAGCTCCGACTTTGTTGTGGAGAACCCCATCTTGGATGAGCTACGCCTGAGTGAAGTTGATGTGTCTACGCTTGCCGTGGTATCCCCATTAAAGTACCTAACGTCGCCGCATTCTCGCTTCCTGGAGAAGGGATTACCATTTGATTGGGAATGCTATGAATTGGCCAAAGCAGCAGCAAAATTACTAGATGTATCCACGGAAGCCGATGAGAAATTGGTGGAAGAAGCACGTCTCAATCCTAACAAGTTCTACAACCAGATGATTGCCCTCCCTAGAAGCTCGACGTCAAGAGAATTCTACAAGGAATGGCCACATATCGGTGGCCTTCAAGGTTCGCCTAGGCCGTTGGCCTTTTGGGCAAATGTATGGCGGTATTACACAGCTGAATTTCTTCCTCGATATTTCAGTTTGCGGCAAGCATGTTTCCAGTTAGATATAGATCCAGTGGTGATATCTAACGACCATTCTTTTGCTGTGATTAATTCCCGGCAATTGAGCCAACTCAAAGGATGCTTTTGGTATGCAACCAACGCCACAGCTCGTGAATTTGCCGCAACTCGATTATTCAAACCGATATCTCCATCGGCGATATTCCGAGTGTTGACCTCGTTGAGATCAGACGCTGAAGCCAGAGGAGAGTTGAGTCCAGCGTTTTCTCAACGCAGGTGCCCCTTCAATCACAAGGCAGAGCTTGGTTGGGACCTCATATTCATTGGGAAAGGAAAGCTTAGTCAACACTTGACAAAACACTACACATTCATTGCCAGAGATGATACAGTTGACGATGACGTCGAATGTAACGAGTGCCATCACTTATTCGCATCATTTGCAAGCTTTTTAGCTCATGCTCCCAACTGCACATTTGGTGAAGCACAGCCTTTGTCTGATGTGAAATTGCCAACGGAACGTTTGATTTTAGCTAGAGCATTGCTTTGTCAGTATCTTCAGGAAGGTGGACGGGTGGCGCAAACTATCCATGAGGAACTTCAGAAGTTACATGACAATCCGCCTAACGTTGATCCTACTAACGACACTATGAAAGAAGATATTCAGTCCATGGCAGAATCGACCCTGCCAGGATGGTTGAGTCGAACCACATACCAGCTTCACTTGATGCACACTCCGATTGCGTATGAAGTATGGGCTGAAGCGGCACTTTTACTCCCTCCTAAAGTCGTTGTTCATTATCTATATTATCACCAACACCGTCTAAGTGGTGATGGCTAACGGTCTCCACCGATACCAGCTAAGTATGCCAATGACCATGTTCTTGACATACCATTATCAATAAGGTGAGGTTTGAAATTGTCACCGGCAAAGAACGAGTAGGCAGCTCTAGCATCGTACCCACCATAATTCAACAAGCAAATACCCTTCCACCCATCGTCAACTCGGTCAATCACTGGTGCAAGCCATCTGTCCCATTCTTCCTTGATGTACTTAGAGCCACGCATGTAGTTGGAAATTGGAGTAGTAGGTAACATGTGAATACCGTGGATCCATTCGTCGCCGACAGAACCACGTCCAAAGAACGTCAGGTAGTCAATCTTGTTCTCAAAGTGGATACCCAGCACCATGTTGCCGATGAACTGTTGCGGCTCCACCTTGTTATCCAATGAGTACAACATGTACTTGTTGGTCGAGCGGCGCATGATGGCAAGAATCAAGTTGGCCCGAGCTTCCATCGCCTGGTCGCCAATCACCTGAGCCCAGAGCTTCATACCAAAGTAGCAGTGGTAGTCTTCTGACGACAGTTCTTCGTTTTTACCGTCGCCACTGGGGAAAAGGCCGTGGGCCCACGAGTGACCGTGGTACCAGTCAAACAGACGGAACTGCGGGAAGAACGCGTCCGCTTGCGGCAGAGCCACGTCTCTCAACAACGTCGTAGCGTATTCACGAACGTGAGGGTATTCGTTGAGGTAGTTGGGGTCTACTTTAGCCACTAGCGCAATGGCATGGATGTGGTACCCGTAATGGAAGTGGTGGTCGTTGTAGTTGGCATTACCGAAATCGGCCGCCGGTTCTGCTGACGAGACAATCCCCTTCCACATCGTATCGTAACGGAGGGGGAACTTCTGTTTGTTTTGAGCAAAGATATCGATAGCCTTCTTGAGTTTGTCAAGTACGGTAGCAGTCAAGTGATCATCCTTTAACACAAATTTAGTCACCCAAGCAATGTGGGCAAACTTATCGAGGATCTTACCCAGCGTGTACATGGAGTCGATGTTGGCCATCGCCACCACGTCCTCTTGCACTTCCAGAGAGGCAGCGGTTCTGATAAGGTCAAGCGCCTGCTGAGAGTACTGAGGCTGGTTTACCCGTTCCAGCCAGGGGTCAAACAGAATACCCTTAGGTAAGTCCTGTTCGGTGACCTTGATTTGATTAGCGACAAACGCCTTCATCACCCCCTTGACTGGTGAGTCTAATTGCATCTGGGCATCAACCATATCGTTGTTAGCCGCAAGCGTTTCGTACTGGTGAGGGAGGGTCCAGAGAAGCGTCTTACCCAGCGAGCTTTGACCCAGCAATTGGTAGGATAAAGTATAAGTGGCGTCGTCACCACCAAGCTGGACGTCGACAGGCCAGCAGCCAGCGGTATCGTCGTAGGCCCGACTCTCTCCACGAGCAATCTGAATGAACCCTTGGTTAAATCCACCTTTAATCACATTAGGGTTCTCTAAGTTGAGTCTACCGCCACTGACGTATACTGACCACACCACCTCGTTGAACAACACTGCCTTGTACTTGATCATGTTGCCCACTTGGCCGACCTCGTCCCAGTGGTGTACTCCCACTTGCAGGTTAATTACAGGTGTAGCTCCCTTGTAGATGGCAGTGACAAACCCCATACCTTGAACAATAGGGAACTCCACAGTGCCTCCATTGACTTCAAAGCGAGTGTTGGCAGAGAATTTGGAGATATTGGCAATTGATAACGTGGCATTGGTGGCTAAACCCTCAGCGGAGAATACCCACAGCTTAATCTTAGGAGGGTTGAAAAAGTACTGGGCCGGGTTCTGCTGGGGGTCAGGACCAAACACTCTTTGTTTAGCTTCCGTGTGGTTAAACGCCATCCCCGGGATTTGCTCAGGGTCTCTGGTTACCCATAACGAGTAAGGAAGCGGCCATACGGGGAATGTCTGGTCGTCAAGCGCTAAATTCAGGGCGAAATTGTTCGTCTGAAGCGGAGCATCGTTGGGGCCGTGGTTACACCCGGTTGGAAGCACGGCGTGTTCAATTTTTGTGTAAATTTTAGGTGGTTCTCCCGTGGCAATGGGTGCTCCGAAAATACCAGCATTGCCTCCAGAAGACGCCGGAGGCTTAAACGCGGGGGCCGGAGCTGACTTCTGTTGTGGTTTCAGCGACGATTGGGGCGGCAACGGCGCTGGTGGCCGGTTATAAGGTTGTTGCGGCGACTCCGGCTGGTGTTGTTGAGGGGCCTGTTGCTGCGGTTGTTGCTGCGGTTGTTGCTGCGGTTGTTGCGGCTGTTGCTGCTGCTGAGGGGCTAGCGGCTGTTGCTTGTCGTTGTCGTGATTGACATTGAGACGTTCAAACTTCTTGATGGCGTGTCTGATCAACCCCATGTTTATCTGTGTGGCTTATTAGTTTGTGGTTGGTACAGGTCACCAGAGTTCCTGCAGGAAGGCACCAGGGCCGAGCGAATTCGGTAGCCCCGGCACGTAACCCCAGTGGTTACAGAGCCCCTAACGAAGGCACCGATGACACTAAACGCGACACTAAACGCGACACGTCTGCCCGCGGCTTGGCAACATCTGTCAAGTGTCACCGTTTACATGGTGATCCACCTCAAGCTTGTAAGTGGGGGGGCAGATAACGTCCGCGAAAAGCACCTAGCCGCTAGAAGCAGCGGCAGGTGGAAGGCCGGTATCTGCCCATAACGGGCCGACACTGCATTCGACGAGAGAGGCACCCTCAGAGCCCGTCCCTCAGAGCCGCCCTTGGTGTGGCTGTAGCGGCTATACCAAATTAGGTAACGAGATTACGAACGAGGATAAGACGACCGTTGGGACCGGGGCACCGGTGCCACACAAACGGTCATATGCATTGCATCACTGCTTACTGGCCAAAGCCCTAAGCGGTGTATTAGTGTTATCGCCGGATGGGGGGGTATGCCTATAGCCGGTGGGGAGAAGTCGGCGCCGCGGGAATTACACCATTGGGTGACGGTAGTGGGTGCATATGCTAGATATGCGCGTGGCGACGGGTATCGGCACCAGCGCCGCGTAACCAATGAATTATTCTATTACTATAGACCAGAGCTATGAGTTACGTCCACACGCCTTAAACAGTGGGAATTAATGCAGTAGTGGTCAGAAAAAAACGGGAGAGGTTCACAGAGGTATAATTGCCGGTATTGGTTGCTTACAACACCAACATCAAACCAGCGGCCATGACACCGGCGGCGCCCAAGCCCAAGGCGTTAGCGGCGGCGGCGGAGTCGGGCTTCGAGCCGGAGCCGTTGGTGCCGTTGGTGCCGTTGACGGCGGTGCCGTTGACGGCTCTCTTTTCCAAGGGAGCGGCGGTGGCGCCGGCGTAGTGGGTGGTGGTGGTGATTCTCACGGTGTGGTCGTATCTGCCGTATCTGTGGGTCGACTTGGGCGAGTCTTCGTTGATGACGACGGTCACGGTCGATTCGTGGGTGTTGGTCTTGTGCTTCTTGGCGGCGACGACGGCGGCGGTGGCGGCAACGGTGGCAACGGTGGTGAACTTCATGGTTGGAGAATGACAGAGCGCCCGTGGCGGCTGCAATCAGCGTTTTATAGGGCGATAAAAATTTTTGCGGCATTTGTATTTGTTTGTATGTACCAGTGGGTGTGGGTGCAGAAAATGGCTCATCCCCAGCAGCTGGCAGCGGATGTTTTTTTCCCCAGTGCCAAGACGGTGTTGGCAAGCGAGATTGACGATCGTTTAAAAATTGTTTAATTTGGTGGTGTGGGTGGTGGTGTAGCCCCGTCTCAATTAGTGGTAAGTGGTGGCGGGGGTGAAGTCCCGGGTCTCAGCGCGAACATGCGCACCTAGCGCCGGGTCTCTCACGTTTTCGGCCATAAATTTTTATCGTCCAAATTTTTTTATATCACGCGGAGTGGGGAATGGACCAGCATGGCCAGCAGTCAGCTAATTGGCTGTTAAAAACACTATAGACTACACTGGTAACAATAACATTCACATAATTGTACACACAAATTGTTGTAGTTAAATCTATACGGCTTTTTCCGTGATGGTCTCGAGAGGTGTCAACCCGCGGGTTAGGCTCACGGATATAAGCGCGATGACTTAATCGTGAGGCACGCACTCATCGCAGGTGGAACGGCACCACAACGGCTACCGCCGGCAGGCGGCTGGCAGCTAAGCGTAGATAGCGGGGCAGCGATGTCAAACAAACCAAAACTACACATAAAATCAAATGTTTTTCTTTAGAGATATATTAGAGATGCTATAACATGAAAACTCATAAGTCCACCCCACCATAAGATTCCACCCCGAGATGAAGAGATGATCGCACATAAAACGCGATCGCGGCCGTCTAAAAGTCGTAGTTGCCTTCGTTTTGGTTTACCCCGAACCGGTAGCGGTCGTCGTAGGCGTCCGGCGCCGTCATTTCGTCGTCAACGGCGTCGTCTTCCTCGCCAAAGTACGTCTCGATGATGTTGAACGCCTTCTTGTAGATCAGAGCGTTTTGGTTCAGCTGGCACTCGAAAATCTTCTCCATGCCCCCAGCTTCCTCAATGTAGATGGCGTTAGGGTTTTGCGAGAGCCCCTGCGCCTCCTTGTCCATCTCCCCCATCTTCAAGATGTTTTCCAACGAGTCCAACGTCACCTCGATGATGCGGGCGTCGGCAATCGGCAACAAGTCGCAGAGAGGCTTGATGCACCCTTGTTGCACCAAGTAGCGGATCTGCTCGGGACGAGCCAACCCCCCCAGCGAGGCGTTGGAGATCGCCCAGCACGCTTCCTTCTTGATCTTGTAGTCGCCAGTGGCCAACAACTTGATCACTTGCGGGATCAAGTTGGCGTTGATCACCGCCTGGATCTGGTCGGGGTTGCCCGCGGTGATGTTGGAGATCGTCCAGCACGCCTCCTTGCGGATGCCGTCCTTGGAGTGGTACAACAACGGCGCCAACGCCGGCAACACCCCGGCGTTGATCACCGTCTGCGTCTGGTAGTCGTTACCGGTGACGATGTTGCCGATCGCCCGCAACGCCGGCGTCTGCACCAAGTGTTCGTCGTGGCCCAAAAGCTGGACTAAGCGTTGAGGGATGCGGGCATCGACCACGGCTTGAATAGCGTCGATGGCGCTGTCCTCGGCGCTGCAGTCGGAGAGGTACGACACCGCCCAGCAGGCGTCGACAAGGGTCTCGGAGTCGGTCGAGTACACCAACTTGGCGAGGGTGGGGATCGCCTGCGACACGATGTTCCAGTTGGGGGGCGGCAGTCTCCCCCGGCACAAGTTCAGCAACGTGAAGGTGGCGGTGCGGATGAGCGTCATCTTCAGCGAGTTCAACAACTCCAACAACTTCTCCATCGCCCCGCACTCCAACACGTAGTCGCGCAACTCGGTGCTGTCCCCGGCGACGTTACCAAAGGCCCAGATCGCCTGTTCCTTCACTTCCGCCAGGTTGGAGTCCAACAAGTCGACAAACTTGGGCACGGCGCCGGCCTCGACCACCACGCGCGTCTGTTCCGACGTCCCCGAGGCGATGTTGGTCAACGCCCACGCCGCGTCCAACTGCAACATGTCCGGGTACTCCTTGCCCATGAACTCGACCAAGTAAGGGATGGCGCCCAGCTCGATGACGAGGTCGATGGGGGGGTTGTGTTCGCGGGACAAGATGCGGCGGAACTCGATGGTGGCGGCCAACTTCTGGTCGAAGTCGGCCAGCTGGAGCATCGACACCATCCGGGGCAATTCCTGGCGCAACTGGGCGTCCATCGCCGCCGGGTTCATCCCCTGCTGGCCCGTGGGGGTTTGGTTCCAGGTGGCGACGTCCTCCTCCTCGGAGTCGTTGCCGGCGTCGCGGTTGAAGTTACGGCGCTTCAGCAACATCTCGTCGCGCTTCTGCTTGCGCAAGTCGACGGTGAGGTTCTCGCGGCGCCGGCGGAGCTCATCGTTGGTGAAGCGCCCTTTGTTCTTAAAGTGTGTCCGCCGGTACTCGGGGACGTATCTCGAGGCGTCGTCGTCCATAGGGGATATCCGGTCTGGCACTAGCAGAGGTGAGAAGGAAAAAAAAAGAGCGTGCGAACAACCTTATATGAAGTCGATGGCGGGCGACAGTGAGAAGGGACCAGCACATCCGAGACACTGTCGAAGCCTAATAAAGTAAATTGAGCCTATCTTAGAATAAATGGTGTGTAGAATATTATAGAATGGTGGAGTTTGTAGGCATTTTTGCCCCTGGTTTGTCGGGAGTGGCGGTGATAGTGGCGGTGGGGGGTAGCGGCAAATCTGTGGTTGTGTGCAGGAAAACCAGCGACGACGCGGCGGGTGCCTTTCCTAGTGAAATGGCTGTGCTCCAAGGGCGACAGCAATTACGGGCGGGAGAGCAATTGTTGACGTTAAAGTTAAAAAAAGTTGGTGGAATTGGTTTCGCTGGTTAAATGGAGTTTAAAGAGCAAGTAGTTCAAAAGATTAAGAGGTAGGAAGTAGAGATTTGAGGGGGATAAACTTCGTATATTGCCAGTGGCTAGTGGAACGGCTGGTGCTGGCCAGAACGAGTAGGTATTTCTTCGCTACGATGTGACGTCAATTTGAAAACCTGGTCACAACTTCATAACGGTGTTATGCATCATGATAAATATGGCGGCTCGAACCTGGGTGTCATCTTTTGTAAAAATTTGAGTTGTTGGCATTTAGGTAATGGTTTGACGTGGATGTTAGAGGGGACTCGCTGAACTACTTTGCTTCAATCAAAACTATGAATATACAAATACAAGATATAAACGTTGAAATGTAAAAGATGACGATTCTTTTGGCACGTTTGTTTAGACTTAACTAGAGTAGGTAAATTCTCGACTCCATCCACTTTACCATTAAGGGTCACGTGACACATCCCTGACGATCAAGTCAAACCAAGTCAAATATTTCGAATTTTTAAGTGCTTGCAAAAATTGTTCTTGTTCATTGTAGATTAGGTTTAAGTTATTTAAATCTTAGATACTTATTGAGGTTGTTCCAGTTATTGGTAGATGTAGCAGTCAGCTCCCCAGTGTGAGAACTTTCATCAAAAAGGTGACCCATCATTACAATCACCTTTAAGATGCCTAGACAGCCGATGGTAACTAATCGTGAAAACTGTCTGTTACGGGTCGATCAGATATTTGGAAACCGCCTATGATGAACGCCGCCGTGCAGAGGCCCGCAAAATGGTGTGTCAGCCCTCCGTCTACGATGATGGTCTGGGGACCTGGCTGCAACATGACAATCGCTTGAACATGAAACAGACCTTGGTGTAACAGCAACAAACCATGTCTCTTTAGTTGTAATTTGTGGGATCATGGTATAACAGCAAGTTCATGGCCCATTAGTATTAGTTTTCTGGGGTCCATGGTATTCAGCAATTGCGGGCCCCCATCATGTAGTGGGGTATTTGCCTCGCGTTAGTAATCAATGAGCGGTCGTCGTCAAGCCATGCCAACTGAATGTTGTTGATCGAGTAGTCGGCTGGTGTGGTAGTCTTCAGGTGAGGAGCATCGAATGTTTTCGAATAGTTGCTCAACTCATAAAGTGAGAAGCTTCCAAACAAGATTTTGATGATGAAAATCAAGGGGGGATAGCTGCCCTTTTATAGACCAAAATGAAGGGGGGAGTTCCCTAAATGCACACCTGTCGACAATGAGACGGGGGATTAATAAATGCACGCCGTCGTCAATGAGACGAGGTAATAATGGGGAGCGCGTCCCCTCACCCACCGTGTAGCACATTCTCCGCGATGGGTAAAATATCGTCTCCAACACAAAAGACAAGCCGTAGCAAGGAATCTAAAGCTCTCTAGTCTGGCTGATTCCATCTCGATCGATGCCGATAGCTTTTGCTCGTTTTCCAATTGATGGTCAACGAATAGCAATCAAGGGATGACCAACAATGCTGGTAGGGGGCAATGGCTCATTGTTGGCGAATTTCAGGAAGATTAATTGTCCTCGTTGACGAGGCAATGCACGAGACAATCGTCTAATCCCCAACCTCCAAGATGCGAAGGACGCGTCATCCATCTGGTAACAACGACGACGACTAACGTAATGGCTTAATGTCAATTCACACAATTAGTCCAGCAACTTTAAGCAACCATCTGTGTCCCACTTTGTTGTTTGTTTCAGGCTCAGTTCTCTAGAGTTTGCCAAACTTATCAGTCTCACTCTCACTTCATACTCCCATGTCACGTGATTCAGCCTTTCATGGCCAGCTCGAATAAGCCATTCCCTAACCACCAAGTTCTCCAATAAAAAAAGACTTAACCGTATGAACGCTTTCGAACTATCAAATCAGACTATTGATAAGTCGAACTAATCAATCGGCTCAGCCTTTCCTTTCTTTCTCTTGTTTTACCACCGACTACTAAGGAGACGGCTTCGCACGAAAATCACCATGCTTCGAGGACTCCCGCTCCGGGGGCTTACCCGAACCCCACTTATCGCTCATCGCAGCCGTCATCTGGGATCTTATAAGCTGTCTGATGCTACGGTGGAAACCGACGACATCATCACCGAAAACAACCCGTGGTCGCCGACGTTGTACACCGATGTGGTGCGGTATAAGCCGCGAGGGCGATGGCTGCGGACCCAGGCCCTCCCCGATAACTACCGGCTTTCGTACCAATCGCTTTACGAAGCTCCCGGCTCAAAGTACGTGTCGCTTTTGAGAAGACTCACGATCTCGTTCGCCGTGTTGGGAGCGTACGGGGCTAAACTCTTCTACGAGCTGGTCCAATTTGATGACATTTATGCCCTTTTCACGCTTGTGGGCACGATATCACCAGCAGCATTTGTCCAGTATAAGACTAAAGATTACGTCACCCGGATATTCCGTCTCTACGATAAGGATAAGCCGCAAACGTTGGACAACTTAGTCAGTGACGAACGGCTCGTGATGGAGAAATTGCTGCCGATGGGGCTGAGAACGTACAACGAGGTGCTCCAAGTTTCTGACAATACCCTGCTTCAGCTCCAGAAGCCGCTGCACGGGTGGCTTGTACCTTTAGCCACGTGGAAGGAAGTTGACCCCGAGACCAACCGCAAACGCGCTTTCTACGTGGTTGACAACATTGGCGGCATCAAAATGGACCGTTTATGGGGGATCGTCGAACACAACCTGGGGGTGAACCACGGACGCTACATTGACCCTGCTACCAATGAGCGTTTACCAGAAGATAAATTATAAGTAAACTCAACTGTATATAGCTAATCGATCCTTCAAGAAGGACTACCACTGACTCAACAACTTACTAGATTTTCAGTTTATTTACGTTAGCGATTTCTTTCATCTAGATCAGGGTAGATCTTATATCTAAGATATTATTGATTACCAAAGGGGTCCAGATTACAAAGCGGACCACGGGCTAGCGTGTCCCGAATGGTACCTAATCGGAGTTTATCTGATCACTTTCTAAAAGGTTTTCGCCAGTTCTAACCTCAGTTACAGGCCTTAGTCATGTAGAACACGACCGCTTTCAGTCACCTGAACCTTATCCGGATTGGGAAGCAGTAAGCGGCTAGCGGTCCTGCCCCAATCTACCAGTATTAGAGAAAAACCGTTTTTTATTGATTATGCGCCGTGAGCCCCCCGCGGTCGGGGGCCTAGCCAAAATCGCCGTGCGGCAGCGGCGTCCAAGATCCCCCAACACCCACACACGACTCCACACATACACCCCTCCAATGGGACTTTTCGGCAGCTCCAAGAAGGCGAAGCAAGCCAGCGATGCCGCCAGCGACGCCTCAGCTTCGCGTGGGAGCAGTCGCCTGAGACTGGCGCTGAGGGAACGCCCTCTGTCTTCCTCGTCTCGAACGGGATCGACCGCCACCACCGCGGATTCGGCTTCACACGATGATGGCCGAGGTCGGAGTCGTCCTAAGGTTACGGTGACCAGTCACGCTGCTGAAGATGCTGAGTTAGCTCCTGGCGAAGGTGAAGAAGGCGACGAAACGTCAGAGGCTCGCAAGGCCCAGTTGCGTAAATTGGATGAGAAAGCGCCTAATGTGCTCGGAGCTGATGCCGTCGACGACGATGAAACTAAGGCTAATACCAAGAAAAACGCCATGCTCTTCCACTTCTCCGACGAGCTGATCGATGGCTATCGTCGGGAACACACGGCCTCTGACTTATTGGGGAGACTATACTATGATGATTACGATACTGAGAACCCTCAGCTGCTTCTGGGGACAGCCACGCCGTTATTGACGCCACAGGTTACGGGAGAATCTACCAGTAACTCGACACTGAGGCTGAGCTCAGCACGACCTTCTCTTAACCGTCTTTCGTCGTTTGAGCGAGGGATCTCGTTTGACACTAGCGACAACAATCTGCGCAAGACGATGACCTATAAAGTGAAACACCCTCAATTTAAGTTCCGCCGGAATAACAAGACCTACTTGGCTGGTTTCAATAATCTGATTGAGTCGTTGAAGGCCATTGAATGGTTATTTGACGAGATGATCGTCCACGGAGATACTATCGTTGTCCTCTCAGTGTTAGACGAAAAGCGATACTCGACCATCGACCGCAATACCGCCATGGCGGCGCTTTCGAAGATCGAGAACTTAAATGAAGTCCACCGCAAAAAGGTGAAACTCATATTTGAGGTGGCGATTGGTAAACCGCAAAAGCTTTTGAAGAACGCTATTAATGAGTACGACCCGCAGATGATGATTATTGGTACTCGTCATTACGATCGCAAAATGGCCAAGCCGCTTTTCGCTAAGGAACTGTTCCTGAAGCACTTCTTGGAGTGTGCTCTTGTTCCCGTGATCCTCGTCAAACCCACTTATCACTACGTGGAAGAATTACCTAAACCCATCGATGGTCACCAGTATTTCGAGAATTGGCTCCGCAGTATCGATGTCGCCGGCTCCTACGATAAGAAGCGCAAAAAGGGGATGTTCAGTCCTCTGGCGTCGCGAGGCAACTCCTACACTAACTTATCTCAGCTTGTGCCTGACCGAGGTCCTGCTCTCTCGCGGGGCAACTCAGGTACTGCTCTTTCACGGGGTAACTCATCACCAGGCCTCGATGTGCTTGTGGCTGAACGGTTAGCGGCTACTGAACGGGGTCGTCCGCGAGACACTGTGCATCGAGAGCGAGGACGGTCACCAGCTCCCCCGCTGGGAGGACAAGGGGCGCTTCTGCCCCCGCTGCGATCGCGGTCTCGCCTGAGAAACCGGTTGCTGGCTCTCTTTAGCATCGGCGATAAGTAACACTTTTCATGGTGAAAAAGAGCTGGTGCTGGACGTTTTCATTTCAATTCTCTCCCCTCACGATTTCCTTGATGTTGCCAGCCTCATGGTTGCTGATTAGACCTTTTTATAGCTGTTATGAGGCAGTGCCACTCTATAATGAAGTAGACGAAAGTCATCGCGTTGACATGGCAACAAAAAGTGTAAACATCTTTTTTTAAATGGCAAATGAAGTTAAGCCACCACTCACAACTGTCTATCGTGGCGGGGTGTTCTAATTTTGAGCCCTTCGTACATTCTCACTCTCATCATGGCATGAGCTTCAAGCCGTGAATAGTCCTCTAAACTAATCCCGAATAGAAACTTTAAACTGAATGTCATTAACGAACCAGTGGACAGCTTAATTTCCAATCATTTGTATCTGCTATTCGTAGGTCATGGACCTAATGGCATCGCCTCGGGCTGCCCCCCTGCTGTGCTCACATTCCATGTCGGAGTGCAAAGCCACGCCAAAGGGGGTAAAATGTTTATAAATAAACCAACGCTAATTTCGAGAAGAAATCCTTTTTCTCGGGTGAACGATGGTTGGCAGCAACCAAGGTGTTAATGCCGTACTGGTGGCCTATCGCAGTCTCCAGGTTATCCTCACTGGTGTCGTTTTTGGGTTTGGCATTTACGAGGTGGTCCAGCACCTTCAAAATGAATTTGACGGTAGCTACAGCTATGGACGAGCAGTGGATACAGTGGTGGTGCTGGGCCTTGGATTACTACAGCTACTAAACTGCTTTATCATCACTTCTACTATTGCCTCGTTGTGGGCTCGTCCTATTATTACCATGATTTTCGACTTTGCCTTCATCATTCTATGGGGGTGGCGAGGGGCGGTGGATACCTTTTTCAGCAATGACGTGTGCCATAATGGCTCAGCTAATGGTATACCCCAGCTTATAGTCGATAATCTGTGTACTATAGGCCAGATCTGTGGCTGGATCGAAGTGGTGATGGCTATTCTTTACTTGCTAGGGTTTTTCATTCTGGTGTGGAAGTGTTTCACGCCAGTGGTAATGGCGTACGGCTGGCGGGGCCTTTTCAGGAAACAGCCATACCATATCGGAGCACTAGGGGTAAGAGTGCCACTCCCCAATTTCCGTAATTCGGAAATTACTCTCGGCAACCTCGAGCAATCCCTGCCCAATTCGCAGTTCCTGCCTAATAAGCTGGACGTATCGATATATAGTACTGAAGTGGCGGTGCCCCTTCGCGCCGCACTATGACGCGAGAACTCTGCGGTGATCGGTGATCTGTACAGACTGTGCCGCGCGCTCGCGCTACCAAAATAAATACACCGTTACGCGTACACTGTACAGTTTGACAGAACCCTGGCATGGTGTCACCTGAGTTTGCCAACTGGCGACGACTGGGGCTGGTATATGACAAATCACCGTCTCCCCCATCACGACTGCGCCTGGCCACGCCCAAATTGATGTTATCTACCCAAACCAGAGGCCACCGCATTGCCAAACCCCAACCAAAGAAGCTGTGGATCTCCCGCATCGTCAGCTGGGGCTCCGACGTTGACGACTCTCTGAACCAGAACAATCATGATGATGTCGACAATATCATTGCTCGAGTGGAACAGCGGCGGGGCCGTCAGTACTCTCAGGGGTCCGATAATGACCACCATGGTCGGGGGAATTTGATGGCTCACAGCCAACCTGGAGCTTGGGACAATAACTATAACTCGGCAGGCAATACTAATCAGATGGAATTGACTGACGCTCACCGGGAAATTGAACGCCTTCGCCAGTATATGGAAGTTCTCGAACAACAGGCCCAAGAAGCGGTCCAGCTCCGCCAGGACGTGATCCGGTACCGTCAGGCGGCGCAGGAAGCCGCCGCTGACCGCGACGACCTCGAGTACGAAAATCTTGAGCTTAAGAAAAGCATCAGCACACAGACATTACTGGAGGACGACCGCCTTCGCTACCAACGGGCTTTGGAAGACACACTCCATGAGGAACGGCGTCAATGGGAACGGCAACGGGTTCAGGAACGCATTGAATGGCAACAGGACCTCCAGGACCGGATCGACAAGGCGGTTGATGACGTCAGCCAAAGACTCCAATCCCGCCACCAACAAGAGCTTGAAGTCGCGGTTAACGAGGAAACTTTCCGTGTCGAACAGCAATATGCTGCTAAGCTTGAACAGGTGCAGCGTGACGCGGACGATCTCGCGGATGTCCAGCGGTTAGTCAACCACAAGCAGTTGGAGCTTACCCGGCTTTCTACGGACACGGCTCAGCAACGTCTGGTCCTTCAACACCAAGCGCAACAAATTGACGAGGAAAAGCGTCAGCTTCAAGAGCTCAGGGACGAGACCAACAAACAATCGCAGCGGTTACAAGACATGGTCTCCAAAGTGGAAACCACTAGCCGCGAATTAAACAGAATGACGCTGGATGTGGCCAGTGTCTCCACGGCAATGACGGCGATGATTCGTTGGGGGCTTGCCGTGTTGGATGAATCGTATAATCTCGACGATATCGTTGCTCGCATCAACCGGTTAATCGAACGTGGTGTTGCCTTAGAGCCTTTACTGCCTCTGGACCAACGGACGATTGCTGCCATGAGCCAAGACCAATTGGACCAAGAGTACCGCTATTTAGTTGGTGAAGAGATCCCTGGGTGGGGTTTTACCTACGACCGGGACCCTACTCGCCAGGGGCCTCGCCAACACTTACTCAACTCCTACGTTTACCTTCAAGCAGTGGTGGAGAGACTCCGCAAGATATTGTTGGAGCTGCTTCGCCAGGCATCGGCGATGCCGGCCAAAGAGTTTGCCCAGGTGGTAAAGCTTTGGGAGAGCGAGCGCTTCGAGTTAATGACGTGCCGTCGCGTGCTGAAGTGGGGATCGCTGCCCCTCCGACCCCACCAGAGATGAACATTTATTTATGAAGTGTGCATGACGTAATTTAATTAATGAAATATCGTAATCTTCGTTTATTTTGGCTAGATAAACCAATCGGTGGCTTTTTGCCGTTTATCACTAGTGCCCTGGGCGAGCCGGTCCCCGACGTAGATGGTCGATTTCAGATTGAGGGCGAGCTGGAGGAGGTTGTCGTCCAGCACTACTTGCATGAGGAGTGCTTTTACTGGTTGGCGAGGTACCGAGTCGATCAATTGAAGTTGCTTTTCACCTTCAGAGAGTGGAGGTTCAATCGATTGAAGCTGTTTGCCCACATCACCAAACGTGTGTGGGGTGAAAAGGTCGGGGAGAATGTGTTTGATCAATTGCTGTTCGAGCTCAACGAACTGGTAGAAGCGACACTCTTGAAGTAACGCTGCTCTTTTCAAGTCATCGGTGACCACAAAAAAATTACCCCTTAAACACTCTAGTAATTCGTAAAATAGTTGAGCCAGCCGGTGCACAATACAATGCGGGGCGGGGCGTACCAATTGGCTTTGCTCGATCACGGGGAACGTGTGTTGCAATTGCTGGTCGTAGTGAACGGTGAAATAGTTGGGCAGGTTACCCGGACCCAATAAGTCTCTGGGAACCTTAAACAGAGTGCCGCCGATGACACAATGGATGTCCAACTTGGATAGTGTATTTTGTAGACGCGCGAGACCATAATAAAATGAGTCCAGCCACAAATTCATCAACTCGTAAGCGTCATGCACCTGGACGCGGTAACCCTGCAAATGGTTGTAGATCAACTCAAATAGCTTTGGGTCCAGGTCCAAAAATAACGTTGCTTCAGCACCATGGGTGGCAAAC
This sequence comes from Diutina sp. Y7414, assembly GCA_037042415.1. Taxonomy (NCBI): domain Eukaryota; kingdom Fungi; phylum Ascomycota; class Pichiomycetes; order Serinales; family Debaryomycetaceae; genus Diutina; species Diutina sp. Y7414. The sequence continues at coordinate 34,813 of JAXQKI010000081.1, forward strand.
CACTGAGTGAAATATGACGGCGCGTCCAGCGAGAGCAGAAGCCCTGATATCGGGAACAGCTTGTAGCCGACTTGGATCTGGTAGATCGTGTCGTTCTGGAGAACGGGGGGCTCGGAGGGTAGGATATCGGTGATTATGGTTAGAGTGAATATACCCAAAATTGATGGAGAGTTTGGGGGAGTTTTATACTGCTCACTGGCAGCTGGCAGGTCACTCGACGTCGATGACCAAGATACGCCGTGCGCTGCACCAAGATGTAGATAATCTTGCACAGACGAGCGTTCCATGCGTTAGCATGCGTTGGGCGGGCGGACAAACTGTGGCGGGAGCTCGTGGCGACCGCCCCGGATTAGGTAAGAGGCGTCGGTAACCATCCGATTTTCGGGGGGGCTGCGACGAGAAATTAGTAAGAGCAGGCGACAGGCGTGATGCCACACGCTGAAGCCCACCTGTGGAGGCGGCGGGACGTTGCACCACGTGGTTGCATCGGCGGGGAAACTGGGCTTCGGAGAAACTTTTCACTGTCACCTAGGGGTTTAAGCATGCGCTGATGGCGTGAGGTGGTGTTTGGTGTACCTCATTTTCGTGGGTTAGGGCGGCTGGATACGTAAATCGTGACACAAGATGGAACCAAGAGATTTTCGCCGAGGGAATAGGGGGTGGTTAGTCTGGGGTGGTCTGACCGCTAAGAGCACGTGCCATGTGCTCTTCGAGTCCCCAGTGTGTGTCCCCTTGGTCCGATGACTAAATGCGGTAGTGTTTTGTGGCTTTTGCCCGTGGAATCTTCCGCTGCAAGTGAAGCACGCGGCTTGGCATTCTGAAACAACCTGGAGAAGGCCGTGCCTCGGCTTAGAAGTACTAAATGCCATTGTCATATGGGTTATTTCAATTGAGAGGTCAGAGGGGGTCAATGGCAACCATCGACCAGTGATCTACCACGGAGGCTAGTGAGCTACTCGCGCTCGCACTTAGCGCGCTCGCTTGGTGGTTAGCGACGACGCACGGAAAATCAGTGACGGTGACCCAGATGAAATAGACCCCACTTGCATCTGGCCAGACCCCACACTTCGGCCAAAATTAGCATCGCCGTGCGCCTCGGAATTTCCCATATGATCCGTGGATAACCCCGAGCCATTGTTGGCGGCTTTAGCCTGAAAGCGCTCTCAGTGCGAACGGTGCGAACAGTGCGACTGTGCGCGCCGAGTGAAAAAAACTTAGTCCTCGCGAAGACGCTCTCAGTATCGGCCATGTTGAGACAACCGTTGCGGACGATGGCCACCGAGGCGGCGCTGGTGTTCCACACGGCCACCCCGCCCAAGTACACGTTGGCGCTGCTCCGGAGCTTCCCGTCGCTCGAGCCCCACACCTTCGTCCCCCTCCCGGCGCTGTTCTTCACGGCGCCGTTGCGCCGGGACTTCCTCTGGCAGGCGGTGGTGTACGAAGCCGACAAGGCCCGGGTGGGGCTGGGCTACGTCCCCACTAAAGGCGACAAGCCCTTCTCCAACCGCAAGTTGTACAACCAAAAGGGTACGGGTAAGGCGCGTGTGGGTGACGCCAACTCGCCCACCCGGGACAACGGCCTCAAGGCGCACGGGATCAAGGCGCCCCACGACTGGCTGACCCAGTTGCCGGCGAAGATCTACTCGAAGGCGTTCCAGCACGCGCTCGCCGAACAGTACAAGCAGGGCAAGTTGTACGTCGTTGGCGCCGACGGCAACGAGTTCGACTCGGCGCAGTGCGAGTTTGCCTACGACCACCCCGCCACTGCTCGCCAGTTTGTTGAGGCGCACGGGCTCGAGAAGTTGAGTCTTTTGTTTATCACCGACGCTGTGCGCCCGAACTTGTTGAACGCGACGGAGGCGTTGGGCAAGAAGGCCGACGTCCTCGTCAAGGAGGCGGTCGAGGTCCGCGACATCTTGCGGGCGAACCGGGTGTACATTGAGTTGCCGGCGTTGCAATGGTTTATTGGCAAGCACTCCCACGAATGAACACGACATGTATATAGCATATAATTAAGGTATAGAATAAGATTCGACTGAGTAGTGTCAGGTTCAACAGAGCAATGGGATTGAACGCTTCTAAGGCTAAACGTAACGGTGATTGTTGTGCCTATAACTTCCCTATGAATTTCGTATTTGGTAGATCTTGATTTCTCTAAGATGAATGTATGAGATAATACGAAGCTCATAGCTTGGTATCACGATCAATGGAAATAAGATTTACTTGGTTTATACATTTTGGAATTAACCATGAGATGTTTAAGAAGATCAGTCCGTGCTTCAGCTTCAATCTAATGGTGACGACCATTAGTGTCACAGTATAAGTCCAGTGTTAGTGTACTGAGTAATTCATCCTAATGAGTTCAAGGTAAAGAATCATTTCCAATTGAGGTTGTCGACAGTAATTCAGCGTTTACTCTACGAATTTCACTTATAGTGAGTGTTTTTACGAGTACATCCAGTATTATGCGATCACGTAAGATCTCTTATCCGTTTAGTGGGGTACAATGAGGGTGCGAATGGGTGCGAACAACATCAGAGAAGAAGATTAGCGTGCGAGCTAATAAGGGCGAATACGACGACCTCGAGTAGAACCATACGTTTAAAGCTGTTAGATATCAGTGTCAAGCGCTAATAATAAAGCACTGTCAAAGATTGAATTAGCCACATTATTTCCGGATATGGTCGCACTCGGTCACGTGTAATTAGGGTTACACGCCCTAATGCCCCAGTGCGCGCCAGGAAAACTTTTCAATATGGCCCGAAGGAATTTCACGCCAACTGACCCAACATGCCTTTAGTCGTCCAAGAACAAGGTTCGTTCCAACACATCTTGCGTTTGTTGAACACCAACATCGATGGGAGAATCAAGATCATGTACGCCTTGACCAAGATCAGAGGTGTCGGCAGAAGATACGCCAACTTGGTGTGCAAGAAGGCCGACGTCGACCTTTCCAAGAGAGCCGGTGAATTGACCCAAGAAGAATTGGAAAGAATCGTCACCATCATGCAAAACCCCACCAACTACAAGATCCCCGCCTGGTTCTTGAACAGACAAAAGGACCAAACCGACGGCAAGGACTACCACGTCCTCGCCAACAACTTGGAATCGAAGTTGAGAGACGACATCGAAAGACTCAAGAAGATCAGAGCCCACAGAGGTATCAGACACTTCTGGGGTCTCAAGGTCAGAGGTCAACACACCAAGACCACCTCGAGAGGTCTTTAAGTGCTTTGTCATGTATTTTAATAATAAACAGGAAGGAAAAGTTTCAAAGTATTGTAGTGATCTATCTCTGAAAAAAAAATATATCTGAATACATCTTATGATAGGAATAGACTTACAAATTCTACTTTATGATGATGACTGGATGTGTCTGTTGAGATTTGTATTGGTCGTAACGTCGTATATGAAAATTGGTGCCGCGTTATTGATGTCTCGAGCGTTTGCGGCGGTCGTCGGGCTGGCGCTGGCGGCGCACAAACTGGGCCAACTCGTCGAGCTCGCGGTCAGCGGCTTCGCGCTCGCGTTGAGCTTGTTGCTGAGCTTTAACACTATTTTCCGCTAACCGCTGGCGAGCACTGGTGTCAGCATCGTCGAGTGCCCGGTTAAGAGCACCGAACCCTTCAACGTTAACACTAGCGTCGGCACTAGCCAACATTTGCGTGCGGTGCTCAAGGGAAATGTTAAACCCAAGATTATTCTTCCAGTTAGACACCACCAGCGGGATCTGCCATTGTTGGCGTTCCTCGGGAGTAAGGGTTTCATCAGTAGTGGGTTTAAGTAACGGCGGTGGCGGTGGCGGCGGCGCATGACGGTTTTTGGCGAGTTTAAACTGCGGTGGTAAAAGAGGGTCTACCTTATACTCCAGCACTTGCACTTCATGGCCAGCAATTTTCATCGTCGTCGGCTTATCCGATTTAGTAGACGTGGTAGGGTTTGAAGTCTTGGCTAATATTGCAGCAATGATGTTTCTCGTATCGTCGATGGTCGCCTGAACGTCAGGGTCATCGCGACTAGGGCGAGGGAAGTGGTGAGGCATGCGAGGATAACGGGTTTTGAGAGGGACAGTATCATCGTAGCGAGTATGAGCTGTCTGAGCTCCTCCGTGGGCTCGATTGATAATGGTCGTGGTGACGTCGACTTCTCCCAGCGGCGCTACCACGACCTCACCCACCAGCGCTGACTTCACTATGGCGTGTCCAGGCTCGGCGATTGGTAGTAGCGCCGTGCTTGTACTGCCACTACTGCTTCCGGCATCGGCAAAGGCAAACGTGGCCCGGTGGTTGCCGCGGGGAGCGGGGAGACAGCGGAACATGGCTTTTCAGTGACGGCCTCAGGGCGGAGGGCGCTCGAGCATGCTAGAGAGCAATTGTCCCAAGAATTCGCTGGGCTGTGTGCAGGCCACAATCCGTGCAATAGTGGTAGTAGTGCTCAGGGATTTAGGGGATGGGTCCATTGTGGCGCTTGGGCTTACCCGTAATAAATTAAGCTTCAATTACTAATGGCCCTGACAGCAACGCTGCCCCTATGTGGGCCTTAATAATGTCGCCATAAAAGATACGGGGCGCTGCAGGCTTCGGTCGCGGCAACGGAACCCTAGGGGCGCACACCCCTGGGGTGTGTCCTATATGGGAGTTACGCATAAATTAATAAATTAGTAAAATGGCGAGGTTGCTAATTGTATATAATTGACGGGATTTCCTCTCCCTTGAATCTCTTTATCCTACTACTCAATTGACCATGGCTCCCAAAGTTTGCGTTCTCTACTACTCGATGTACGGCCACCTCAACAAGTTGGCCGAGGCCGTCGCCGCCGGGGTGCGGGCCGCTGGCGGCACCGCCGACATCTACCAGGTCCCCGAAACGTTGCTGGACCATGTGTTGGAGTTGATGCACGCTCCCCCCAAGGCCAACCACCCCGTCGCCTCGAAGGACGTCCTCTTGGAGTACGACGCTTTCTTGTTTGGTGTCCCCACCAGATTCGGTAACTTCCCCGGCCAGTGGAAGGCGTTCTGGGACCAGACCGGTGGCTACTGGGCTCAGGGTAAGTTGTTCGGCAAGTTCGCCGGTGTGTTCGTCTCTACTGGTACTCCTGGTGGTGGCCAGGAAGTCACCGTGGTCAACACGTTGTCGACGTTGGCGCACCACGGGATCGTCTACGTTCCCCTTGGTTACAAGAACGCGGGTAAGTACCTTACCTCGTTCGAGGAAGTCCACGGGGGTTCGCCCTGGGGGTCGGGTACCTTCGGGGGTGCCGACAACCAGAGACAGGTCACCGAGTTGGAAAAGAACTTGGCGTCGCTCCACGGGCAACAGTTCTACGAACAGGTGAGCACTTACTTGAAGTAAACTTAGCGCTATGTACGCAGACAATTAAACGTCAGACACTAGTGTGGTTGTAGTCGTGGATCACATTCACATCATTTAGCCTAGTTTAGTAAAGTTGCGTCATTGTGCGTGGGTAGTAGGTAATGAGGCCTTTAGTGTACCCCATGATCTAGCAGTCTCGTACTTGGCTTGATCGAGCATTTAATCAAGTCTGGTTTGGCAATTGACACCGGCATTGGCCAAAGTCAAATGTTTAATTAAGAACTACATTCCACTCCAAAAAATTGATTTTGTAACTGAAATTCACAGGGCCGGTGATGGCAACTACAGGGTAATTTCAGGTACGTTTAGGGGTCGGTGTCACAAAAGCCACCTGGAATTGTCAACGTAACTTTCAATTACAACAGTACTAACCGTCAATCAGAACTAAATTTGTATTTGTCTGTCACATCAATTTTTCTTGAACAAATTTTCACTAATTAGGCTCACGAGATGTGGCGCACTAAATTTAGTAAAAAAAGAGAGAAAGACTTGGCACGTACTTCCTAAACTGATCGCCCTCCCCAAACCCCATAGACGCGCAGTCGCCCTTTGGCCCCCGACTCCGCCGCTTATGTCTCGATTAGTCCGTGGCGCCTGGTGGTTGCCGGGCCAACCGAGCCGCGCTGCACCAAAAGCTTACACGTTACCGGTGCCAGCGTGTCCCTAAAAGAGCTTAATTGCTGGCGACGCATCCACTAGCCGGGCGCATGCTGCGCGACGTGTCATTTCTCGTGCAGAGAACGTAGGTATCAATAGTCGACACGCAACCCTTTGTTTACCTTTGGCCCTGCACGATGGTTGGCGATGTCGGCAAACTGTTTATACGAAACAGAACCGCGTATCGACCGATTCAAACGTCGACGCCAATCCTGTGATTTAGTTGAATCTTCTCAATGGAAATTACCCCTAAATCCGCAATAACAATCGAATCTAAATATTGTTCAATGGATAACTTGTACAGATATTCAATGATTAGTGGTTCTATTTTTATCCTTAGATTGATCGTGCTATTGTTATAATCACTACTAAATGCTTGTCTCAGTGTCCCTTTATTTCCGTTCCTAAATGCTCGTTAAAAATCATTACTCATAACAGTGTCCCATAAAATCGAAGGTTTCAGTCAGTGACGTCACTTACTTCCACTGGCCTTCCTTCAACTTAAGCAAGTGTTCCACGCACTGGTTGTTGTCGTTCGTCTTCGGCGCCTCGGCGGCGTCGGCGAGCCGCTGCTGCACCGTCTGCGGCAGCTTGTGCGACGCCAACTTGAACGTCATGGTGGCGCCGGCGTCCAGGTTCAAGAGCGGCGGCTGCTTTTTGCGCGTCTCCAGCAACACGAGCTTGGGCGGGTGGTGCTGGATCATCAGGTCGTCAAGCAGGGTATTCAGGTCGTCGTAGTCCAGGGTGGTGGTGGGGGCAGGAATGGGGATCAGCGCCGCGCGCTGCTTGATGAGCGGCAGCGTCGTCGCCGCCGTCGCTGGCGGCGCCGTGTGGGGGGTGGGGTAGGAGTGGGCGCGAGGCATCATCACCGGCTTGGTGGGGGTCAGCAGCACCAACGGCATCGGCATCATCGCCATCGGGTGGTGAGGCGGCGGCGCCGGGTACATCATCGGCGCCATCACCATCGCCGGCGGCGGCGGCGGCACCATCATCACCGCGGGGGTCGGCGGCAACTCAGTAACTTCGCGCTCTTGGTTCAGGTGCTTGCGCAACAGCTGGCGCTTGTTCTGGAACCAGATTTGCACCGCCTTCTCCGTCATCAGCACCTTGGCGGCGATCTCCTGGCGGCGCTGCTTGTTCGGCGTCAGCCCCAACTCAAACTCTTTGTTTAAGATCAGCAACTCGTTGGGCAGGGTGCGCCGGCGCTTGCGCCGGGCGAGGGGGGCGTTGTCGATGCTGGGTTCCTGGGTGGGGTAGGTGGCGGGGGAGTGGGAGATGAACGCCCACGCCTTGTCCAGGGGCGGCGGCAGGCGCTTCAGTTGCGTCGGCGGCAGCGCCTTGGCGGAAGTGGGCGCGCTGGTGGCGTTGCTGGAGAGGCCACTGTCGGTGGCGCTAGCGCTGACACTGGAGGCAGTGCTGGCGATGCTGGAAGTGCTGGAGGTGCTAGTCGACGGCGCCGGCGCCATGGCGACCGCGGCGCCAGCGTCGCGCGGCGCTCTAAGCTGGTAGCTGGCAAACTGGTCGATGGGGGGAAGCTTGGGGGTCGCCAGCAGGTGGATGAGCAGCGAGAGCGGCGGCAACAGCGGCGCCGGGGCACAGGGGGTTGTCGGTGGCAACAGCGGTCTCTTCGGCGTGTGGACAAACATGGCTTGGGGTACCAGGCGCCTCTGGCTCGGGAGCATGAAATATATATGACTTTTGCAGATCGCCCGACGCACCTAATTACCGTGGTGACGGGCGCCCAATACGGGTGTACAGGGCCCTGCGGTGGCGGGCGACCGTGTTTGTTTGTGTTTACTGAGCAGCGGGGCGCGCGACGCGCGAGAATGTTTTGCAGGGGGAAGGGACCAGGGGGAGGGGTGTAGGCGGTGGTAGCGCCTATAGCGCTGTATGCTCATGGCGTAGCTATCGTGGTGGTGGTATCAATCAATTTGGATCACTGTCAGATCCCCTATAGCGGTAGGTGTCGTGTGGTAACGAGGTACCTCCCTGCTGAGGTATCCCTTAGGTGACGCGCCTTATTTGGCGTGTTGCAGTGCGCAGCCCTGGCGCTGTGATTAATCGACGCACCCGCGACACAACAGGAAGAGTACGCCCTGTGCCGCCCGACGCGCGCAGCAAATATACGCTTTTACTATGGACCCCCAGCGCTCGATGACGCTGACCAGGAACCAGCCCTACCGTTATGCCCCCCACTACTCGCAATCCGGCCTTACGTGATCTCGGTGCCCGCGCTAATAACCTGTTTACCAACATCAGGCGACCCCGTCCTTATTCCTTACATCACCAATCCTTTAAAACGGCTGTCTCCCCCCAAACGGTTGGAGCTGCCCCTGGACCCTGAGTGGTACCACCCGACTGTCGGCCATTATCCGTTCCTGGACATATAGGGTGCGGGCTGGTGAATATGTCGAAGACGCAGCCCGCACCCATTAAACGTGCAATTTGTTTCCGGGTGCAGGGCGATTGTGCAGGCGATTGTGTGCGAGACCGCATTGTGTGCGACCGCGGGGTCGGGTACCTCCCTCGAAAAATCCACGCGACCGCGTTGGCCTTTAGGAGAAAAAGCGTGCGACCGTGCCAGCGTGAATAGCGTGAATAGCGTGCGAGCGTGAAAGCGTGTTTTCCTGCTTTGCGACACGCTTCGGGTGCAGAATTGTGGTCAAAGTGGCGTTTGTCGCTTTCGGCTATCTAAAGTGAGACACTGGGCCATGGTGCATCGAGGCTTTGGTTTACCACTAACAGACCACAGGTGGTGGGGTGCTGTTCCGCCGCTTCCTATTGGTGTGACCCCCAGTAAAAGTTGGCACCGCAACCGCTCGTATCGTGATGCCATCAATCAGACACTTTTCCAGAATAAGGTTAGTAACTGGAGCACCCAATTAGTGCCAGATAAGAAACTTTGGCCATTATCAGACACTATAGACAATTGTTGTTAAAAGTTCTCTTCCTCATTGCTTCACTGTGGTTTTTTCATTTAATTAACCTAGTAATTAAACTACGGTGCGCACGTCACGTGACTCTCCGCAAACCAAGGACTCCGACCAAGGCTGACCGTCTTCTCTACCTTTCATAAACTACCACCGCCCCACTACAACCATTCGCTGCTGTGCTACTTGCCAATGCTGACTTTAACTCGCTTGGGAGCCCTCTTGGGGGCCCTAGCATTGGCGCTCGTGCTCTACCAACGGCACTGGCACCACCCAATGCCGCCATGGGACCTCCATCAGCTTCCCGCTAACCCCGAAGCTGAGAACGACTTGAAACGCCTTGGCCTCACGCCGAAGCCACTGGTGAATATCATCGACGACCAGGGCAACCAACGCGTTATCCATGGTCGCTTTCTTCACATCACCGATTTCCATCCCGATATCTACTATAAGGAAGGCCTGCTGATTCTGAACATGTGCCACAGCGGCAAAGGCGGTGATGGCGATAAGGCGCTGAAGTACGGTGACGCCGTGCTTGGCTGCGATGCCCCGTTAGCCTTATTCAATGAGACTGTCCAGTATATTAAGGATAACTTTAAGGATAAGATCGATTTCATCGTGTGGACGGGGGATAACATCCGCCACGATAACGACCGTGATTTCCCTCGTTCCGAAGCCGCCATCTTCCAGCTGAACGAGATGGTGTCCAACGTCCTTTTCGATGCTTTCAAGCTGGATAAGCTGTCGCTGCGAGCGCTCGACGTCGATTTGGTGCCCAGTTTGGGTAACAACGATGTCTACCCGCACAACTTATTTGCCACTGGTCCCACGCTCCAGATCAGAGAGCTCTACAGGGTGTGGAAGGACTATATCCCCCACGTGCAATTGCACACGTTCGCTCAGGGGGCGTACTTCTTTAAAGAGATTATCCCCAACCAGTTGGCGGTGCTCTCCATCAACACCTTATACTTGTTTGACCTGAACCCGCTTACTGACGACTGTGACAGTCCCAAAGACCCTGGGTACAAGGTGTTTGAGTGGCTTGGGTACGTGTTGAAGGAGATGCGGGCGCGCAAGATGAAGGTGTGGTTATCGGGCCACGTCCCTCCCAACGAGAAGAACTACGACGTCACTTGTTTGAGAAAGTACGTGGTGTGGACTCACGAGTACCGTGACGTCATCATCGGCGGGCTTTACGGCCACATGAATATGGACCACTTTTATCCGTATGACTCCGTTAAGGCTTATAAGCTGATTGACGAGGATTTCGGTAAGCGTGACATCGCCAGCTTTGTCGTTGACGATGCCTCTGACTCCGACTCTGACTCTGACGATGAATTTGACATCGCTGATGTCCACAACGATACCGAGCCCTACGGTGCTACCAACTACTGGAAGGTGTTCAACGAAGAATACGACAACGAGTGGTTCCGGATTAAAGGTGGGGTGCCTTACAATAAGGTCAACTACATGGAGCTGGTCCGTGAAGACGTGTATGCCGACGTCAAGAAGAAGAAGAAGTCAGGTAAGCACGGCGAGCGGTACCTGGTGGCGCAAGTGGGGACGCTGATCGTGCCGACATTCAACCCTGGCTTCAGAGTCTACGAGTACAACATCCTGACATTGCACGAGCAGGACGTGAAATTTGTCAGCTGGGACGAGTTCTTCGCTGGTGTCAACAAGGAAGTATTTGGCCAAGACCAGGTCGTCGATTTCGGCAAAAAGAAGAAGAAAATCGACAGAGACGACAAGACGTTCCCTCCGAAGAAGCCGAAGAAGGCTCAGTTGGGTCCTGCTTATACTCCCCAGTTGTTCACTCCTGAACGCTATGTCCAATACTACCTTGACTTGGCTAGCGTCAACAAGGGTAAGAAGAAGTTCGCCTACGAAATCGAGTACGCCTCGGAAGACGTCGGCTTAAAGACATTGTTAGTTGACGAGTGGCTCAAATACGCTCGCAAACTCGGTGCTCCCATCAATGCTGAAGATGCTGACACTGATACTGTGGATACTAAAGGCAAGAAGAAGAAGGGCAAGAAAAAGAAGAAGGGGAAGAAGAAGAAGGGTAAGTTTGACGAAGAAAAGAAGATGTGGGAGGACTACCTCAAACACTCGTTTGCGCTGTGTGATTACGAAAACATGGGCTACGGTTAGACCCGTGGATATGACTTATGAAGACATCCTCAAATAAACAATTATTCGTATTAATGTAATTCATCATTCTTAGTATCGTATCTTATCTCCAGAAACATCCTTGCTGCGATTTTCACCGCTGTTAGCGTATACTGTCAGGGGCCCGCGCACCAGCAGTAGATCAACGAGACGATTTGAGATGCCACAACTCAACAGCCAATCAACAAATGAATGAATGAGAGAGTTCGTGAGACTAGAAAAACACTAATACTGTACTTTTCAAATAGCTTTGATCTGTTGCATCAGTTTAACGTATATTAACTTGTAGTCGTGGTCACGTGCCTTAGGGTTACCGGCCCTCGCGGTCTAGCGAACGAAAAATCTTTTTCGCGCTGCCCGCTTGGTCTTCACCAACTGGTTTCCATTAAAAAGCCTCTTGTCAACAAGTCAAAATGGGTGGTACTAGAGAAAAGAAGGTTCAATACTTCGCCAAGCTCAGAGAATTGCTTGAATCGCACAAGTCGATCTTCGTCGTCGGTGTCGACAATGTCTCGTCGCAACAAATGCACGAAGTGAGAAAGTCTCTCAGAGGCCAAGCCACCGTGTTGATGGGTAAGAACACCATGGTGAGAAGAGCTTTGAGAGAATTTGTCGCCGACATGCCCGAATTCGAAAAGTTGATGCCCTTCATCAGAGGTAACGTCGGTTTCGTCTTCACCAACGGTGACCTTTCCACCATCAGAGACGCCATCACCTCGAACGTCGTTGCCGCTCCCGCCAGAGCTGGTGCCATCGCCCCCAAGGACGTGTGGGTGCCTGCCGGTAACACTGGTATGGAACCCGGTAAGACCTCGTTCTTCCAAGCTTTGGGTGTCCCCACCAAGATTGCCAGAGGTACCATTGAAATTGTCTCTGACGTCAAGGTCGTCGAAAAGGACGGCAAGGTTGGTCCTTCGGAAGCCACTTTGTTGAACATGTTGAACATCTCGCCCTTCACCTACGGTTTGACTGTTGAACAAGTCTACGACCAAGGCCAAGTCTTCCCTCCCTCGATCTTGGACATCACCGACGACGAGTTGGTTGGCCACTTCGTCTCGGCCATCAACACCATCGCCTCGATCTCGTTGGCCCTTGGCTACCCCACCTTGCCCTCGGTTGGTCACTCGATCATCAACCACTACAAGGACTTGTTGGCCGTCTCGATCGCCACCGACTACACCTTCGAAGGTTCGGAAGCTATCAAGGACAGAATCGCCAACCCCGAAGCTTACGCCGCTGCCGCCCCCGCCGCTGCCGCTGCTGACTCGGGTGCCGCCGCCGAAGAAGCTCCTGAAGAAGAAGAAGAAGAATCCGACGACGACATGGGCATGGGTCTCTTCGACTAAGCGTGAAGTATTTGTAATATAGATACGACAGGTTAACAAACTGTAGACTACGTTTCCGATTGGGGAGATATCATTTAGTCATTGCCGTATTATTGTAGCGTCGCACAGACTTCTCAAGTCACACGATGCTACACCATCACTGAACGTAATAACAAAGAAGTGAAATGTTACCTTGATAAGCATAGCCGTACACTCGTTCAGTACTTCTCACGTCGCTTAATCCGCTCGCTGCCTGCTATAGGTATGGTATCCCAATCAACAGTCAGCGTCAGGCGGGGAGCAAAATCATTAATCATTGTGTAGTACTGACGATTTCCAGAGGATGGTCGCTTCACAAATACCTGATGAAAGTAAACGTACATCTTTAGCTTCGGCAAATGACCCTTTTCGAAGTAAACTTTCTGTGGCTTTTTCATTGAGAAACATTTTTGTAATGGCCGGGGCCAGTTCTCGTAATGTGCTCCGTTGCCAATTTCAAGATAAGTAAGCAGTAATTGGAATGGTTCAACACAGCTCAAAGGAGCGTGGGTTACGTCATTCAACACTAACCGTTTGATTGTCTTTGGAAAGTGTTTCATAATACTCTGATGGAGACTTGGTTGCGATATGAATAGATCTTGTAAAGAGGTCAACTGGGCTGCCAAGCGGCAGATATTAGTGTCACTGTTATTGACTGCATTCACGAGGGATAGTTGTTTGACTGAAGAAAGATCAATGCATTCCGCTAAATTTCGATAACTCCCAAACACGAGAAGATTGTCAACTCTCAATTTATAAGGTGGGAATTCATAGGAAGCACCTCCCACTAACGTAAGTCTTGAAAGGGATGGGGTAGTGAAAAGCTTTGGGTTTGACAATTGCATATCATATGGAGCCTCTCCGAAATCTTGAATTCGCCTGAAAAATACCACTTTGGCCGGTTTGAATCGTTTCCTGATATCTTTACATGGTGTTTTGACAGACAGCATTCCGATCAAAAGTAGCTTACCAGGCCATTTGAAGTCACTTTGTAGCAAAGTATTAAATTGTGAGCCTGAAAAAACCAGCCAACAGATCAAGTCCTCGATATAATCATGTAGAAACGGTTTTCCAAAGTCAATCACATACACTTGTCGAAATAATCTTAATTTGGCAATATGATCAACTCCTTTGGAAAGTGATAGGAAAGGATACACATGGTGTTGAGGAAGAAAGTCGAGAACTCGAGCGAGAATCTCCAACGGTAAATCACCAAAAGGGTCCAATTCTTTCTCCGACTTTATCATTTGAGCCCCAAAACACTTACAATTGTAGATCCATCGTCTTATTTATGAATGATATTAAGGGGAAATTTAATTGTAAGACGACATCCCAACAAATGTGCGCCAGACTTTGTGTAGACGACAATAAGTGTTGGACAATAGACATTATTAATTTACTTGTCAATCAGGAGACGTGGTGACACCCGTGCATAAACAATAATGGATACTCGAACCTTGATGTATTCTTCGCAAGTTGTATTACCTTCGTTCAAAATTGCAAAACTCCAACAATTTCTAAGAATGTGACCAAACTCGAAAATGTAGGATTTCGAATCTTCAATCAATTAACCCTCTAAAAAAAAAGACAAACATCAAAGGCCTCCGAAGTATTAGTACAACTAAAGATGCTGTGTAATGGGAAAAAATATGACACCGACGTGATTCGAACACGCGCATCTTACGATAACAGAAACCCCAACCTCACAGTTGAGAAGCTTGTACGCTTGAGTCTGCCGCCTTAGACCACTCGGCCACAGTGCCTTGGTTGAGAGCCCTTGCCAAAATGTACTACCCACGATATTGAATGAAAGCCAAATTTGGCCCCAATTTGCTTCAAATACACTTCCTTCTCCTGAATTCTTTACTTAAATAATGTGTTATTCATATCGACATACGTGTGGTGAGCTTAAAGCTTACTTTGGGGGTCCAGGTTAGCGGCGACAATCGCTTGAGGGTAGAAGGCGTTGGTGAAGCCACCAATGTGCCAGACACCACCGTCGACAACCTGAATAGTACCGGTGACGTAGTCAGCGGCAGGCGAGAACAAGTACACCGTCAGCTCGGCAATGTCCTGGGTGGTCCCGTATCTTTGCAAGGGCACCTTCAGTTCCATACCGGGGGCGCCATCTTCGGCGGGAGGCGCCAAACGGGCAAACCCTTCGGTACCGTCGATGAAACCGGGGGCAATGCAGTTGGATCTGATGCCCAAGGGCCCCAATTCCACCGCCAACGCGTTCAGCAACGCGTCGACCCCGGCCTTGGCCGCACCCACGTGCAATTGGAACGGCACCCCGTAGTAGTGCAAAGTGGCCGAAACGAAAAGAATCGCACCTTTGTTCTTTCTCAATTCGTCGAAAGTCGCTTTAACCGTGTTGTACGACCCCAACAAGTCAATCGACACCACCAGCTTAAACGCATTGGAAGACAAGTGGTTGAAGTCGGACAAGAAGTTACCGGCAGCACCGGCAATGACAAAGTCAATGCGGCCAAGCTCACGCACAGTGCGGTCGGCAGCGTCCTTCAATTGCTGGACTTCACGGACGTCAACGGCACCAATGCCCACGACCTTAGCGCCAGGACGGAGCTGAGCGATTTCCTTAGCCGCGGATTCGGTCTTGGCCACGTTACGACCAATGATGGCGGCGTCGGCACCTAACAACACCATCGCTTCCGTTTGGACACGGCAAATGGTACCGGCACCGCCGGTGACAAACACCACTTTACCTTTGAAGATGTCGGGCTTCCAGGGACTGTTTTTGACGAACGATTGGTCAAGGGTGTTGGGCATGGTAAAAATGAACTTTATAAAATTGAGGATTCAGGCTCAGGGTGAGAGGGGGAGGGTCTTATAAAGGGGGACGGGGGAGGGGTAGTTTTCACATGGGGTAAGCGGCCTGCATGTAACTCACACAGTGAGAATCGCTGCCAAACCTGTGCGGAGGGCCGAGGCCGCGATCGCGGCCTCGGTGTAAAAAATTTGCGGGGCACCACAATTAACACACCTACAACGAAAGTATGAACCTATGTGATCACGTGACTAAGACTGTTCCCAATTAGATAATAGTGGGGTAGTAGTGGGGTGAAAAACGGCTACCCTATATAATCAGTAAATCACTGAATTGAACTGAAGATTACTTCAATTACTGAAACTCTATCTACGTTTTATTTTCTTTATCTACAACTCGCAATTTGCAGGAATTGTTTTCCCGATTTTATTATCCGTCCCTAAATAAATACGCCCACCAAAGTAAGGGGCGTGTGTCTATACGTCTATGATACAATAAACAGATTTCGTGGTCTGGGTCACGCCAACCGCAGCTCGGCGCCGTTGCCCATGTAGGTGTCTAGCCGCTTCAACGCGACCTGGTAGAGCAAGAGCATGATCGAGCTCTGGACCCCCGTCCAGATACACCGCGGCCCCACCCCCAGAAACACGCCGAAGATGCCCTCTGCTCGGTAGATCAGGTCGAGGGCGCGCGCCGTGCTTGATCGCGCCAAAAGCCGCGCCTGCCATCCCGAGGCAGCGGTAGTGGAAGATGGCGTTGCTGTGGCTGTCTGGATACGGGTCTTGATCACATCTAATGGTGTGGTTAACGTACCGGCAAGGGCGCCGGCAGCGGCACCGGTGGCAAGCTCCACGGGGACACTGAGGTCCTTCGAGTGGTTATTGCAATATATGGCGAACTGGCGGAACTTCTCGTAGAAGGCGAACTGCAATGCCGAAAACGGTAAGTCACGAAGCAACGTCTCTTTATAGCCAAAGGTTAAAGTGCGCAACCCTTCGGTGCGCTTGATCTGGCGGACGGCGTCGATCAACCCTTTATAGTTATAGCCGCACCCTTTGGTGTAGGGGTTGTTATAGCGCCCTTGGAGCTGTAACCGCGTCTTGAGCACCTCCAGCGGCACGTAAAATACACTCAGCGCCAAGTCACCTAGGATCCCGGAAAGGAAAAATGATAAAGTCTCTGGCATCTGCCACAGCAACATCTGGCGCTTAGAGAACTCGTACGTAGCAAAGAACGCCGCCGTTGACGGTAACAGCCCGAGCGCCGCCGGCGCGTACCCAGCGTAGAGGCCGCGGAACACCCCTTCGGTGGTGGCGATCCGCTTATAGGCGCTGACCATATTGTGATAGTTTGGGTTGTTGGGGAACCCCTGCTGCCTCGTCTTCACCGTGTCCAACGAGTGCATCACCAGGTCGCCGACGAGCCCGCCAAACCCCCCGGCAAGCATACAGTAGAGCACGGGCAGCTGGTCGTCGTCGTCGCCGTCGATGGGGTCTTGCGGGGGCGCTGGCGCCAGCGGCAGGGGGTCCAGCTTACGCGATAGGAGGGGGTCGTGGCGCACGGCGGGGTCGAAGCCCACGGGAATCGTCAGCGTGGTGTATGACTGCATCCCCGCCTTGGACAACACGAGCACACTGGTTGGTTGGCCTTGAGGTCGAGCCAACCTATGGCACAAAGGTTTTTTCAGGCGCCGCGCCCCGGCGCCTGCGCGACCCGCGGAATCGATGGCCCTGGTAGGTGATGGCGAACGGAACGGAGTTTGGCAAATGGGGAAGTTTCCGTAACGAGGTTGCTTCCGACACGGAGCCAAATGGCTACTAAAGCTACGGTGTGTCCGTGGTCGGAGACATCAATTTGCTCCGCACCTATCTCCGCCTGACGCTAACCTCTCAATGGTAACAACTTCTACCATTAACTCTAAGCACTGTACTATTTGCTGGTGGCAATGAATGACTTTTCACACTGTAGTAAATTATATCAATTTAGCAAGAAAGTGTGTTTGGGGTGAATCGCGCTTACTTAAGCGTGGGTTCCCGATTTGCAGCCATCTTGTGTGTCTATACCGTGCGACTCTGCCCATCATTAGGAGCGTCACTATGCTCAGGTCCAGCCTTGCCCCCAGGCTCGTACGCCACGCCCGACGAAGTTACCGAGTGCTTGCCCTTGAATCTTCATGTGACGATAGCTGTGTGGCTCTCTTAGAGAAGCATACGCCCACTGGTCGTCCCATGGTGGTGGACCATTATAAGCTGACTCTATCACTGGCAGCCGCTGGTGGCATCATCCCCACTGCTGCACAGGTGTTTCACAACTATACCATCGGTGGACTCGTGGATAAAATGGCCACCACCTACAATTTTGATCAGAATCCGCCCGACCTCATTTGTGTGACTAAAGGACCAGGAATGGCAGGTTCGCTTACCGCATCAATCCAGCTTGCTAAAGGACTAGCACTCGCTTGGAAAGTACCGTTAGTGGGTGTACATCACATGTTGGGGCATTTACTCACACCGCAACTCGATGTCGACGTTAAATACCCGTTTCTCAGTCTATTGTGTAGTGGCGGCCACACCATGCTTGTGTACTCCAAAAGTGTGGGACACCACGAGGTGATTATTAACACCATGGACATTGCTGTGGGTGACTCTCTTGATAAGTGTGCTCGCGAGATTGGCTTTTACGGTAACCAACTCGCACGGGAGATGGAGGGTTATATTCGGAATAACCCCTGGCCAGCCGATGCTACTGCTACTGTTACTGAGCCTCCTATCAACCTCGCATTAGGTTTACCGATGAAAGGACCTAAGTATCCTCGGTTCCCCAATAAGATTGAGTTCACTTTCGCATCGTTTCTTCTGAGAGTACAAACCACTTTGAAACAACACTCGGACCCGATTGATGAAAAACAACGCCAATACATGGCTCACCACATCCAGAACATGGCGTTTGACCATATCATTGATCGATTCAACGTGGCGTTGATGAAACACGGCACCAATAAGAAGCTATGTCCCACTGCCGATGGTAAGTTCGATGGGGTAATCGACATTGTCTGTTCGGGAGGAGTGGCTGCAAATAAACTGCTTCGCAATAAGCTTTCTCATAACCTCAAGTTTAGGGAAACTTTGGGTGATGAACCTACCTTCCATTTTCCTCCCCTCGACCTTTGTACTGATAACGCGATCATGATTGGCCTTGCTGGAATTGAACAATTTGAGAAACTCCGAATCATGTCTGATACGCTGATGGTGGCTCGACCGAAATGGCCGATAAATGAGCTTATGGATGAGCTGTGGGTTTCTGTTGATGATGCTACTTATGATAAAGTAACCAAGTATAACCTGTAAATAGTACACTTTAATGCCTTACGACACAACCAAAAGGGGTAAAAATGAAAGGTTAGCACCAGGAGATCAATTAGAGCAACGTGGGGACCTCCAGGGGGCAAAAAGTATGCATCAAAGGGGAATCGAACCCCTGGCTCCACCTTGGGAAAGTGAAATGTTACCACTACACCATTGATGCGCGTTAAAAAATAAATTTTGGCGCTTTATCGTACCAGCCTGATATAAAGAGTGACTTTCAATTTGGGCAATTTTTCACCCAATTCGCTGATTATGTTACTGATCTATATATTTCACTTACCTATTACACAAAACAATTAACCCAAACCTGTGAAAAGTCGTCATAATCGTACAAAATTAACCGCAAGTCCTACGCGAACTCGCTGTCGTCCCGGTGGCCCAAATACAGCTCCGTAATGGCATACTTCTCCACAAGCTTCTGCCACGTATCGTAGTCAAGCAGCAATATCTGGTGGTTGATGGTAACGTCGTCGTTACTCTCTGGTTCCGGTTCTTCTTCCTCTTCCTCGTCTTCGTCCTCGTCTTCTTCATCGTCATCGTCATCGTCGTCTTCGTCGTTAGCATTCAGATTATTATTAGTGTTAATCATCTTCACCATCGGCTCGCCGTTCTCGAGAAACAACCGTACCCGCATATCCTTAATAAGGAAACTAGCATAGAATAAGTTCTCCACCAGTTGGGCAAAGCTATCAGGGTCAAGAAAGAAGCGGCAGAACGGCACCCCGTGCTTGCGATCGGCCTCAGGTTTCGCCTCGTATATGTGGTACACTCGCTTCACCATCTTCGCCGTATTATTCACTTCATCCTCCTGGATATCCTGAGCTCGGAGGTGAGTAGCTCGCGTCTGTGGCTGGTTACCCGTATCGTCAACAATGCGTGCCCGACGCTCCACCCGCCGTTTCTCTTGCTCCAACGGTCCATTGAGGAAATCACACGGCACGGGACGAGAAGTCTTCTCATAGTATAAGGCGCCAAGCCTCATCCAGTTGTGCATGTTGAAGTGCTCCTCGCTCCACCTGCCTTCGTCGTCGCGGTAGTGGTCGCCATCAGGGACATCCTCGGTCAAAAACAGTTTAAGGTGTTTGGTAACATCGTCAACGGATACCACAAGCCCCTCCTTCAGAAACTCAAGCTGTTGCACGTAGGTGACGATTTTCTGGGTGACGGCAGCGAGCACCTCCAGGTCGCGGGCGTAGAGCCCTAAATTGGTCGTCCGGTTGACCAAGGCCCACACGTCTCGGAGTTCGCTGAGCAACTCATCCGGAGCAGCACCAGCATTGTCGCATTTGGCGAGCAAGGCGCTGGTGCGGTTGGAGACCTCGAGCTCGACCCCGTCCGCCATTGTGGGAAAATGCTAGATGGTGTCCCACCGCTACGCGTGGCTCTCCGATGTGGCGAGGGATAGGAAAAACAACGCTAACGCCAGGGCTTATGTGCACTACCACCCCGCGCCTTGATGAGATCAAGCAGCACGCGTAAGCTTAAGAGTGAGAGAGAGGCAAAAAGAGGATGGCAATCACGGTGCTTGACGCCGATGTCGTCAACAAAATCGCTGCTGGCGAGGTGATCATGCGTCCTGCCAACGCTGTCAAGGAATTGCTTGAAAACGCCATCGACGCCGGCGCGACCCTGGTGGAGATCGTGGTGGTGGATGGTGGCCTTAAACAGCTCCGCATCAGCGATAACGGCCACGGCATTGCTCGTGAGGATCTACCATTACTATGTCAACGGTTTGCCACCCTGAAACTCCGCACATTCACTGATTTACAGACTATCGCCACCTATGGTTTTCGAGGCGAAGCGTTGGCCCTGATCTCCCATATTGCTCGCGTCCTGGTGACGACGAGACCCGCCGACGATACCGTGGCACTGAAGGCTTACTATACTGATGGTAAGCTTGCTACCCTGAATTTTAAGCCCCTGGATAAGGACCCCAACACGTTGATTAAGCGCACTGCTGGTACTGTGGGCACAACTCTTGTGGTGGATGATATGTTCTATAACTTACCCAACCGGCTCAAACTGATGCGGCTGAAGCTGGAAGAGCTTACCAAGATTGTCGAAGTGGCTAGTCGCTACGCTATCCATAGAGGGGATACTTGTGCTATTAGAGTATTGACTAAAGAACTGATGGTGCCCTTAGTGAGCTCCCGCGTGGGGCTGCCATTAGCTGACAGAATGCGCCAGGTACTGGGACAAGCAGGAGAGACACTAGAGCTTGAGATTGACGCTGAAGGTGAAGATGGACTCTATCTTATAAAGGGACTGTTATCGTCACCCAATTTCGTCTCTAAGAAAAAAGTGGCTCCAGTGATCTTCATCAATGATCGTTTAGTCACCTGTGAACCGTTAAAGAGAGCAGTTAATGCCGTCTACGCCAATTTACTTCCACGAGGACTGTACCCTTTTTACTACTTATCATTAACCATTGACCCTCACTCAGTGGATGTCAACATGCACCCAACGAAAAGCGAGGTACGGTTCCTTCACGAAGACGAAATCATCCAAAGAGTATCGGATGCAGTATACCAACGGCTTCAGGAGGTGGACACTGCCCGTTCGTTTGCCAGTCAGCAACAACCATTAAGTAAAAGATCACTGACATCAATGGAGCTGGCGACAAAGAAGTACCGTCAAGATAGTAAACTCGTACGAGTAGATGCCAGTCAGCTGAGAATCACACGTTACTTGGAACCCCGACCTTCACAACTACCCACCAATGATGAAGAAAATAGCTTCAACGAAAGTGACGAAGAAAACAGTATGGAGGAAGAAGAATCGAGCCCTGCCGCTGAAACATACGATACTTCAGGACGATTCCTTGATAATGACCATATTGATAGCATCGACGTCAACTACGATCTCGCCAGTATCCATGAACTACGCCAGGAATACGTCACCCACGTGTCTCGGGCTCTTACTAAAGCGTTTGCTAATGCTGCCTACGTGGGGATGGTGGACCCGGAAAAGCGACTCGTGTGTTTCCAGTACGGCGTCAAACTCTACCTCGCCGACCTTGCCGCTGTTTTAAACCAGTTCATTTACCAGTTGTGCCTTGAGGATTTTGGGCGGTTTGGCATTTACGAGTTGAACCCCCCGGTGCCGCTAACCTCGATACTCGCGGGGTTTGATGACGTCGACGGCGTCATCGCAGGGCTAGAGACGATCCGGCCGATGCTTCGAGCCTATTACCGCATGGGGATTGAAAATGGCCACTTAACCCTGTTGCCGCTTATTGTGTCGGGTTTGGAGCCCGCGCCAGAGAAGCTTCCCTACTTGTTAACACGGCTAGCGTCGGTGCCCCTCGATGACGAAAAATCGTGGTTCGACCACGTCCTGCGCCAGTTTGCCCTCTTTTTCATCCCCCCGCCGAATACGGCTACCGAGGACGCCGATAACTTACTAGATCTCTGGGTATTCCCCGAGCTTAGGCGCCGCTTCGTCGCCCCTACTCTGCTCCACCAGGACGTCATCGAGATCGCCGACCTCCCCGGGCTCTACCGTGTGTTTGAACGCTGCTAGAACCAAACATCCTGATCCCCGAAGGTCGCCTCCCCACACCCGGCGACCCAGCGAAGGAATCGCCAATTTTTTTCCCCCACATCTTTACCTGTTATGGAAACGCCCCTATCGCACTATCACACTCGGTTTTTTTGCACATGCTCGCACGGGCGCACTTTTTTCCCTAGCTATATTAAAGGTTGACGCGACCCCGCTCAACTAGGAAATCCGAGCTTAGGTGCGATATAACTGACCCCGTGTTCGCCCCCTGAACAGTATCCCACCCCTCTACGGCCATGATCATCGAAGACGGGATCCACGACCCGGTGATGCGGGCGCTCAACTTGGGGCTGTACCCGCGCGCCGTCGCCGCCGACAACTCCTGGGGCCTCCTGCCCCAGCCGTTCGACCGCATGGTCTACTGTGACTACCACGTCAGCCGGTTGATCGCCACCGAGTTCCACGGCGACGAATTGCCCGACGACAGCCACGTGCTGGCCGAAGCGAAACAGACGTTGCTCGACTTGTTCAGCGTCCTCGACAACGTGTCGCTGCTGACGATGGAATACGAAGAGAGGCTCTATTATAGTGTCATCAGAGCCCACATGTGCTTCTTAGATGGGCGCATGGACGAGATGAAGCAGGTGCTCACCCTGATCACGGTGGTGCGCCAAGGCGCCGCCGCCCCGACGCTGGCGCTGGTCCACCACCTCCAGTTCGTGCTGTACGTCACCGTGCGCTACTACGTGTTGTTGGGGCTCACCAATTGGAAGTACTGGCTCGACTACCTTACTCTGTTCGCCGAGCTGTTCACCAAGACCCAAGTTGCCGCCAACCACTGGCTCCGCAATTTGTACTACGAATTGGGGCTGACGCTCGCCCTGAACGGCCAACTCACCTGGGGCGATATCCTGGAGCTTCTGTTTGCCAAAAACGAGTTGAGCGTCACCGGGTTCTGCCTGTACATCATCTTACACACTAAGCTCAGTGACACTAAGTTCATCGAACAGTTTATGGCGTGGTTGGACCAGAGCATTCTCGCCAAGATCAATGACCCGCGTCACCGGTTCCCTGACGCCGCCCAGCAGACTCCCGAGATCGACGCGTTCGTCACTCAGCTCTACGAGCTGGTGGAGTCATTCCACCGCATCGCTCTGACCGCTCCCGTGCGTACCCGCCAACGGTTGCTTAAACCGCTGACGCTGCACCAATTCTTGTTGGCTCAGCTTCTGCGCACTTATCAACTGAAACAGGTGACGGCGAACTTGATTTATACGTTGATCTCGATCGACGAGAACGACGAGGCATTAGCAGCGTTCGAAACCATCATCCAGTACCTTAAATTGGATGAAGCCCACAGTCACGGCAACATCGACGACGTGTTGTCGGTGATCAACTTATACCTGACGTGTCTCCTCAAACTTAACCCTAAGAACGGCGCTCGCTTCTTGTACCTGGACGACACCTCGGTGCTCCATAAGCTTAAACAAGCCGAAAAGAAGTTACAAGAATACCTCGATAAGTTCTGCGAGTACTCTGAAATTTCTGTCACCGGTGACGATGACGACCTCGGGTTCTTATACAAGAAGTATAACCCTAATTTGACCGGTGTCGACCGGCTGACGTTGGTCGACGTCGTCCTGCAAGGGTACTACGCCCTCGGTCAGTTTGAAGACGTCACCGCATCTCGCCTCAGCCCTACCCTTGAACAAATGGGCACGGCCCTGGATCAAGCACTCAACCAATACCGCCGCGCCGTCATCATCAACACTACTGGCAATCCGCACTACCTCTACACTTACTCGCGGTGCCTTGCCACCATGGGCCGCCTCAAGCCGGCTTTGAAATTGTGCAAGTTCACCCTTAAAAAGTACCCGGAAACGTTCAAGACCTGGAACTTGATGGTGCTTATATTGTCGGCTTTCGAAACTAATCGTCATGGTCAAGGCGTGGTCACCAGCCAGACAGAGCTGGAGAAGTTCATTGAGAACGCCCTCAACATCGCCTCCCTCTACAACCAGAAAAACCGCGGCCGGGTGTCGTTGGAAACCCGGTACGAGATCCTCCAATTGAAGCTTACTCAATTGGCCGTGCTTGAACAGAACCATGGCGTCAACTACATTTTGGAGCACATGACCGACTTGTTCGTGTTATACCAAGAATTGTTTGAGACTACACCCTCAGCTCAGCCTCTGGGCAAAGTGGTGCTGCTGGTGCACGACTCCACCTGGAGTCACCGCCCCAGTGTCATTGACCCGGCATCGAAAAAGGACACCAACGCCGATGAGATCACTCCCCATGCAAACGGCCACGTGGTGAAGATCAACGGCCAACACAGCCACTCGACGCTGCGTCGTCATCTGCTTTCGCTCGACCGTTTCCGTCGGTCGCTGAAGCACGCAAAGCCGACATCGGCGCCAGCTCCCGCAGTTCCTACCACTACCGCCGCTGCTGCTGCCGCCCCCGTGCTGCGCCAAGCGCTGGTTAAGCGGCCGCAAACGACGCAAGAACGTACCGAAGTCACCGAACGCAAAATCCTCCAGGAATTGTGGTTGTGGACGTCTCGTGTTTACATGCGGGTGGGCCTTGCTGACGAAGCCGAACAGTGTCTTGTCGAAGCTGAGCTGATCTATGAACCCAATGTGCGTACTTACACCGCCTTGGGTTACTTGACCAGTGAACTGCGCAAGTTCTTAGCCCTTCAGGAGTTTGAGAGACTGTTGGAAATCATGACCACCACCGGCTCGCCCTTGAGCGACTACGGCTTGACCCTTTTGGGCCTTGCCAAGTTATTCATCCTCGACGACAGACCTGAACTGCTGTTATTCATTTCGGCAGAAGATCGCAAGGCGGGGCTCATTCGTCTTAAGGCGTTGTTGGAAGAATACGCCGCCACCTGGGGCTACGGCTACACCACCCCCGAGGTGTGGTACTTCTTGTCGAAGATCTACGAAGTCGTCGACGACAAAGTGCTTCTCAAGAAGCTGTTGTGGCGGTGCATTGAGCTCGAAGACTACCGTCCGGTGCGCGCATTCAACACCCTCGAAGGGTTCCGGACATTATAGACACCCTCTATTAATGACATAGCTAGTACAAACAAGAACTAACTCATTTGTATAAACATAATACTTGTTATAGATTTCATGACTTATTTCTTACTATATCCTAACGACAAAAGGCAATCAGTGTCAAGGGCTTAGAAGCCAATGGTGCCAGCGACGAGGTAATAGAGCGCGCCACCAACAACGAGAAGCAACCCGAGCTTCACCATCCGAATGTTGGACTTCTCCTCGTCGATGATTCTTTGCGTCGCCTTGTCGGTGGGAGCACGAGCCGCGATCACCACCTCGGTTTCCGTCGGCTGGCGAGGCTTTCTGTCCTTGGGAGGCGGCGCCAGCGGGTACATCGACTCGCAGAACTGTTCAATCTCGCCACACTTGATCCCGATCTTGAGGTAGTTGGGGTCGTTGACGTTCAGCTTGTGGTTGATTTCACGAATGTAGCGACGGAAGATGTTGACGACACCAGGCATAGTTCTCAGCTCCAAGATCAACTGGCAGGTAGTGCCCTTGCGGATCTTGACGTTCTTGTGCATCACTTCAGGGTTGTTGTACACTAACGCCAACGTCGCCACCGCCATCACCTGAGGGATGGCACAGAAGTTGAACGACGACGGGTCGTTGACTCGGGCAAGGTACTCGAGCACGTGACGGACGTGGCCGAGGGCATTGAGCACAAGGTCGTTGATACACCACAACGCCTGTTCGCGATGATCAGCATCCTTCAATTGGGGCAATTTCTCAGCGTACTTGGACCAGATTTCTTTAGGCCAGAACGACCGGCCGTCGTCAAGGTCCTCGCGGTAGTCACGGATGATGTTGGTCTTTTGCAAGAACAACCCCATCAGCTCGGCACGCACGTAGCCTTCGTTGTTGAGCTTAGGGTCACAGAAGTCGGCTTGAGCCATCAATTGGGTCAACCCTTCACCGACAAGACCAGCGACGTAGTGGCAGTACAAGTCGTAATCCTTGACGGTCTGCACGCCGTTGTGGTTGAAGTTGTCGTCCAAAATGTAATCGGCCATGCCGTTACCCATTTTGTGGGTGATGTCCTTGATGATGTCCTGGTACTGGGGCTTAAGCTTGTGGTACTCGGCCAAGATGACGTCGAACTCTTCAAGCACCGCCTTGTCCTTTTCCTTACTGTCGTGGAAGGTCCAATCGGTGGTATTGAGCTTGTCGTCAAACAGACGGAGCAACGGCACCTTCACCTTAGCATCAATGGTCATATCGTCCTCGACGGTGTCCAATGCCCGCAACACCAAGTAAAACAACATCACGGCATCGCGTAGTTCCGGGTGGAGCTCACGGATGACGGCGGCAAACGATCTCAGCGTCAAGTTCAAGAGCTCGTAGCACCGTTGCAACAGTTTCGGCAGCGACTTGAGGTCCTGGTAGTGGACGGGCAAGCGGAACCAAAGGAGTTGCAAGACCGAAAACGCCTCCAGCGGATGCGTGAGCAACTCAGCCAATTTACCCATGGTGAAGTTTTGGAGGTGACAATGAGGGGGGGCTGGTAGGGAGGACGGTGGGTTTGTCGTATAGGCCCGGATTCGCTCACGTGCCCCTATCTGAAAAACGCGATTCGATGAGGGGCTATACGACGCGACCACGTGACGTAAACGGCGTAAGGGAATCAATAGACACGCCCAACAACCACCACTAACTTAAATTAGGGGGGGCTTTAATTGCTATGTGGAAAGCGGGGAAAGTAAGAGTTACCTAATTGATAATGCTTACCACCAAACCCCTTGAGCGCGCAACTACACGACCTGGATCGATTGGTTTGCCAGTGAAATTTAGTGAAAAGTTAGCCAAAGAAAACAATTACAGAGTAAGTGGTAATTGTATTCATGTTATTAGTTTCTGGATAATTGATGAGAGGGGAAGTTAGTGTGGTTGGGGGGCAATTAACAATTTGTGGGTGTCACTGTGTATCCGGTTTGGGGTTATCAGCATACTCAAGTCCACCGTAAACTCTTCTGAGCACGACGTCATAGCGGGCCTCGAACGCCTTCTTCTCCCGTGACATAGCTGCTTCAACTTTCTCGTAGAACTTCTGGGTAGCTTGAGTCAATTCTCTGCGATAGCGTACACCACGCAAATGATAGTCTGTCTTGTCGCTCAGAGTGTAATGCAAAGCAATGGCCACACAGCCGAGCAACTGCATCTTGACCTCGGTAAGCTGCTTCTTGACCACCGTTTTGATCGCCAAAAAGTGCATCCCCTCAACTTTGAAAAGGTCGTCGTTTTGATCTCGTTGCACTTCGTGATAATAGTCAAAGCATCTCTTAACGAATCTCTCGGTCCTTTTTTCAAACTGATTACAAAATTCAATGAAAATGGATTTCATTATCATCACGAGCTTACGTCTCATGTCACGGTAGTCTCGTCTAATATTTAGCACGAGGCTATCACCAAGAATGGAGCAGCTTTTCCTAAGCTCAAGCACAGGAGGAGGCGGAGAAAGAGGTTCAAAGCTTCTCAAGTACTCTTCACTGATGTTCTCCATGTAAACGGCAAACTCAACGCGGTGTTGTAATTTAATGGTGAGCTCAGAAACATGCTGAGCGAGATCAGCAAGCCAATTACCGAGCTCTATGAAACCTTCCTTGTAGAATCCGACTTTGGTGACTAAGGTAATGCCAGGATAGTCCCGAACAAAGGCACCCACGTTTTCTGCGAGCGACGGAGGGACCGAATCCATTAACGGGAAAACATGGCAAACACGATAATTATATATCTCCAATTGAAGGCAACTCCAACGATGAAAAGGGTCAGCAACCGTCGACAGAGCACACCATAAACAAACTCTGCGAAAAGCATATTGATAAAGCCAACACTGGTGGACAGCTTCGTTCAGCTCCAATTATTCAAAGCACATTTCACCATCCAAACAAATCCTCATATCTATCTTTTCACTCAATGGAGTCTTCGTTGTAAATTATCGTACCATTCTGTAGAACTTGCCTCTCCCAAATTGTATACAATGTCGCACCAACACGGTAGTGGAGAGATTAGCTAAGCTTAGCTGCTGACATATGTGAAAACAGGAAAACAGGAAACTTTAAATTTTTTCTATGTCCTTCTTCTGTAAGTGAGATGAAAAGTACAAATCGATGGCCCCAGTAATATTTGTTAGAACAAGTCGTGCTTTATTATGATGGGTTTCATAAATTTATTCTAATGAATGTTCCTCAGACCAATAATGGTCAAACCACAATTATATCGTGCCATTGCGTGGTATCATCATTCAGATTAGGACTAAAAATTACTAACTACGCCACATGCTCATCTAGTCATTGTACATTATCATAGCTTTAAATAAATTACTCGACGTCAAGAATGATCCCGTTACGTTCAGCCCACGACTTCCCCAGCAGGAACACGCCATCGGGATCCATCTTTTGCCGCACTTGGTTATACTTGACCAAGTTTTCTCCGAACCAGTCCTTCATCACTGGCTTAAAGCCGTCCATGGCGTAGAACTTCTCACCACCGTAACCAAGCTGGGTACGGAGCGATGCGTCAGTCTTGTGGTCGCCGTCCAAGCCAATGAAGTTCTTGGCCCAGTGAGGCTTACCACCAGCATCAGCCATCACCGCTTCGAAGATGCGGTACCATTCCTTGGTCTCGACGTTGGTGTGGAACGGACGGTACATAGTGGCGTTGATGAACAACGTGAGCTGCTCGTTAGTCACCTTGTCGCTGTAAGGACGCACGGGAGAATTGTCTAAGTACGGGCGCAAGTTGTTACCGGGGATAGGACCAGTGGAAAGGCGGTCACGCTTAGCGAGCCACAGTTGAGGCGGGTTAAGCGACGGCTTGCCGTTTTCTTCAAAGGGTTTATCGGTGTAAGTAACGTTAGAACAACGCACTTCGATGGGAGCGTAGACGTAGTAGTCGCCATTGTTAGCCGCCACTTTGATAGCCGCCTTAAGCTTAGTCAACACCTCTTTACCTTCGATCAAAGGAGCCAGCCATTCGTTAACAAACTGAGAGAACAAGCAGTCCATGTTAAGACCGTCCACCGAGTGTTGCACAGCCACATCACCATGACCAATAGTTTCCACCGTACCGTATTGACGGCTAAACACAAACCGTTCCACGTGAGGAGTAAGCCAGGGAGCCACGTGCACACTGAGCCAAAGTAACAGCTGGTAGAACAAGCGACCAGACCAGGTACCGTACCACGAAGGGCGAGGAGCAGAAAGCGGCTCGTCCAGCTTCAGCGCCCGCCAGCACACACACTTGTCGGTGTAGGGGAACCACCAGATACGAATAAACTCCAGATCCAACCAGATCGAGTCCCACATGTCGAGAAGAGTATCAAATTTAATGATCTCTTGTTTCGACTTGATCGTGTAAGCAGGACACGTCCGCAAAGTGACGTAGCAAATGATACCGATCTTACCCAACGACAACAACGCCGCCCGGAAGATATCGGGGTTCTTCACCGAGCTACACTCGACAAGTTCCCCGGCACTGTTCATGATCTCGATGCTCACCACTTGCTGCGACACAAGCCCGTGGTACTGGGTCAGGCCGTGGGTCCCCGTAGAGATGAGACCAGCCACCAGTTGATCGGAGATCAGACCCAAGTTCTGAATGGCCAAGTTGTGGTCCTGAAGCAATTGGTTCAATTCGTAGACCCGGCACCCGGCTTCCACCTTCAAATCGACAAATTTCACTTCATCACCCTTACCATCAGATTTAGGTCCACGCACCTCAGTCGTCAGCACCAACTTGTTAAATTTGTCCAAATTGCACATCCATTCATTCGTCATCGTCAAGTCACTGGGCGAGTGGCCTGACCCCACCGTCATGATCGTTTTGCCCTGGCGGCGGGCTTCATTGACCAAAGTCCGGATCTCCTCGAGGGTCCGCGGCTGGAAGTACGCCTGAGGCCGACACCGGTAGGTGCCAGCCCACGTCAGGTGGACGACCTTCGACGTGAGAAACGGTTGCAACGATTCTGCCACGAGCATCTCTAAACCGTTTGTGGATTTTAACTACTACGGTCGCGCAATTTATCCGAGGGGGCGAGCGAGGGCAACGGACGGTGGTCGCTCGTCCGCTGTAGTGGCGGTTAATTTTTGAGGCAACCAATGACGTCATGAAGTTGCTCGTGGGGTGGTTGTCTATGGGGTTGTGGGGGGTGTCGTGGTGCTTAGTCGTGTGGGATTTACCTCGGCGGGACCCTAATCTACTCCATTAGGCATTAGCCTTGGATTGCTGTCACCTATGCGGATATAACGCTATTGTAGTCTACTCAGGCGGACATCTTTGAGACGTTATATCCGAGAGAAAGTTTGACATCCCTTGACTTGATTCATTATTGTGTAAATCGCATCACCCGTTTATATCGGACCATGGTCGTATTTAAAAGTGAGACATAACCAGATTTAGGGAAAACAATGAAATTACGCCTGCAAAGTGCAAAATCAAGTCTAGTGCAAATGAGTCGTTTTTTGATGTGAGTCGATAATACCCCAAAAAGTGCAAGTGTAGAGTTTTTAAATTGCAATTTGTCAGCTATCGTATTTCGTTACCTGACCTTCATTAAGTACTTCCACCGTGGTGGCGGTCGCACTCACTATGACTGACTCGAAGCTGGTGATCCCCCTCGAGCTGAACCCCGAGATCTTCTCCCAATTGGCGGCGAAGCTTGGTCTTTCGCCCGTGCTCCAATTCCACGACGTCTACTCGCTCACCGACCCGGACTTGTTGGCGTTCTTGCCCCAGCCCGTATACGCCATCATCCTTCTCTTCCCCCTCACCGGAGGCTACGAGGACTATCGCAAGCAGCAAGATGCTAATCTGCAGGGTTATCCCAACCCTGAAGACGTCCACTGGTATAAGCAGACCATTGGCAACGGCTGTGGTCTCTACGCGTTGCTTCACGCCCTCACTAACTTACCCCGCGATTTCATCACCGCCCACCTGAGCGTATCTCATTTAATTGACGCCACTAGAGGTAAGCTGGTGGCGGAAACGGCTCGTCACGTTGAAGACCTTGAGTCTCAGATCAAATTGGACGAAAACTACGGTGTTCAGGGCCAAACCGAGGCCCCGGCTCCGGAATCGCTGGTGGAACTTCACTTTATCACGTTTATTAAGGGGGATGACGGCCACTTATACGAACTCGATGGCCGCCGGGCGGGTCCCGTCGACTTGGGAGAGGCTACCGTCGAAAATAACCACTTATTGTCTGACCCTAAAGTGGCCCAAAAAGTGCAGTTCTACATGGACAACACCGACGATGCCAACAAGAACAACTTTGCCATCATGGCGCTTGCGCCGTCGCTCGACTAGAAGCTGGTATGCGTGTGTATTTAATGAGATAGAATGCATTTGACGAGGAGGTCGCCCTCCCCTCAATGAGTCCTAGAAGTGTTAGTAGATAGAGTCCATCACTTTTGCCCCTTGATATCCACCCGGGAGAACTTGGGGCTATTGACTATCAGGTGTAGCTGTTGTCGGGCGGCCACACAGTCAAAATCGGTCTCGGTGATGTATTTAGATAGGCCGTTATCCTCGTAGAATTGTTTAGTTATGGCGAACATGTGTTCGATAACCTCGAGACTGAGCTTGCGGTAGGCAGTAGAAACCATTGCCAATGATCTCATCTGTAGCTTGGGTGCTAATAAAGACCATACTGTCTTCCCCACAAGTGGTACTTTACACAGATCGGACGCGGTGCGTAATTTGCGGAATTGGGTGAATAACTCGGTGAAGTTCTTGGTCAAGATGTGTTGTTGGCAGTCAAACAACGTCTGGCTAAGATCAAACACCCTACGCTGGTCATCGGTGGCCTCGTACTGGCGAGTGGTGGTGATGACCTCCGTGTAGATTTTAGCCATCTCCGTTTGGTTGTGCGTGATCAACATGTAGATGATGCGGTAGAGAATGAATTCTGGCTCGGAGCCGATAAACTCCTTCTTGCCCGAACGACGCCGTTGTTGATGGTACAACACTTTCAATTGGGTCTGACACTGATTGAACTCCCCCAAATCACCATTGTCTAATGATATACGCGCGTTCTCCTCGTAGGCCCTAATGGTAAACATGTTCTTGATGTGTTGCACCGTCAAATCCTGGCGGATGGATTTGAACTGGCCAATCACGTACGAATAGTTATTAGTCTCCCGGTACTTGTCCATCACATATTTAAGTGATTTCTCAAGTACCGCTTGCGGTCGCACGTTGGCAGGGTCAGGCGCCAGAGTAAGTCGAAGATAGTTCTTTTCAAGGGCTTGGGAGTACCCTTTCACCGGGCCGTCGGTGGCATACACCACCGGTGCCTTCGGTTTAGCGTTTTTAAATCGTTCTTGGCGGGCCCGCTTGCGGTCGGCAGACTCAAAGTCGTCGGTATCGTCGGAGTCAGAAGTTACGGGCCGCTTAGCAGCTACCGGCGACGATTTCGGCACTAACTCAAGTCTGCCGCCGTCAAGCACTGGCACCTTCTGTTTCTTCCAGTTGGTCAGATACACCTGGTTGGTGTTGGCTGCCATTTGGAGTAAGGCCTGCATTTGTTCGTTGACTAGTTTCTGAGTCGGGGCAGGAAGCATTTGTGACCTTTGAAGGTTCTTTTCCACGAACATTTGAAGGTCGGCTGGCCACTGGGTCACTGGGGCTGGCGACGGCAGCTTCGGTTTGCTCTTTGTACCCAATTTTCGGGGCTGGACTTCGTACTTCCCTGACATTATTGTAGGGAATTCTGTGATAAGCTAAAAGGGTTGGTAAATAGTGATGTGAGTGAACAATCAAATGCGTCGACACTGGTATAGGTTCCACGGTAGTAGACAATAGGATACTAAAAAGTGTTTTCGACCAGCGCAACTTATGTTAATCAGATGATGACCTTATCAGGAAGGGATGGGGATAGGCCGGAAAGACAAATGGAATCTCACAAAAAGGGACACGGAAATAGTCACCCAAATAACTTTTGCTGATGCTGAATAAAAGGGTATCGAAACTAACTAATTGGGGTAGCGTGAATAAGTGTCACTCAGGGGGGTCGATGCCACGGTTGTCAAGATGATTAGCGCGATAAGCCTGTAATGACCTTAAAAATGAGGTACCACAAACGACTGGGGAGCAGCGATTGCGCACGTGACGAATTCCACGAGACCACCACTACGGAACCCCGGTTACACCTGATACTTAAACTTCTATATTGACTTTGAAAATATAGTTTTCAATTACACCCTAAATCTCAGTAACTCTAATTTTTCTATCTATCCACGACTTTTTCTCTGTCGCTACCACCTACCAAATTTCGGACTCACCCCCCACCTAATTTTCCGAGATCGCGACTCGAGGCTTTCCGTGTGTGGCTGGGGGCATGAAATCGTCGATCTTCAACGATGCCAAACCGAGAACCAAACCCAAGCGGCCGGCTCCGGTGCATGCCAATGGAAGCATCAAGAGGCTGCTGGCACCTCCGTCGTCGGCGTCCACCACCCCGAAGAAACTGTGGAACTTGGACGAGTTGATCTCGGCGTACCAAGAGCTGGGCGAACTCCCGCCGATTCTCTCGCCCACGCTCCCGAAACGCGATGGCGACGAGCTGATATCCCTGCTACCGTTGCTTCTGCCGACATTGCCGCCGATTTTCACGGCAGTGCTGCCGTCTAAGTCCCCGTCGAAAGCGGCTACGCCTCGGGAAACCAGTCCTGCGCCGACCCACAAGTACCGGGTGAAATGGATCAGCCAGATGGAGGCGGCGAAGCCCCGGTTTTTGGTTCGAATAACTTTTGACCCGGCCTACTATCGCACACGAATAAAGGCTCTGCTGGCGGCCCTGCTGGCGACTCTGCTGGGGGCCCTGCTGTCTAAGCTTAAGCTGCCGATGAAACTTCAAGGGCTCGGCATCACACTGAGCCAATCACCAGCTCCATCAACACAAGCTGATCCTGAAGCCATTGCTAATAAGAACCACTGGCTCGGGCTCGCTCGAACCGCTAAGACGCAGTGCTTGGAGAAAGAGAGTGACGATGTGAGGGCTCTCGTGGCCGGCTTGGACGCGGTGCTCATGTATATTATCGGCCACGACATCGATGAACGGATCAGAGTGGCTACCAACGGGTTGCCGCTGGAGCGTCACTGGCGGGCGTTGGATGCCGACATCAAAGCCATAATTCAGCGCCTCGCCAAAGCCAACCCTCCCCACTCGCTGCTTGCCGAGTTCTTCAATCTTTTTACCAAATTACTTCACACTTGTCGAGCCGTCATCCAGTTAAGGATTCATAGCGTATTGAGGAAAGTGGCGGCCCTGTACAACGCCAAGGGCACCGAGCAGAAAGTGATTACTGTTCAATCGGAGGCGTTGAAGGCTTACGACAACTTTTCTGATTGCCTTGTGGCAGCTAAGCCAGCACTGATTTACTCGCTCGTGCCGTCACGTCTTCCTCAAACATTCCGTCGCAAGCAAACCAGCTTAGAAAAACCACCTCTGGAGTCACGGATGGACCCCAAAGATCGCATTCGTCCATCTAAAGCTTCATTTTATCTCCCTATTGGACCATACCTGACGTTGAGCGAGATGGCGGGTTTGTTGTACTCTGCCACGAACGAGTTTATCGAGATATTTAACAAAAACTCCGGTAAACGAATGGAGTATACCTTGAACGCCAACTGATTGTGACATTCAGACCCTTGGCCACTAGAAAAAGATTACGTCATTAATATAATATACCTAGATTTGTATAAGAATTTCACCAATGACGGCTTTGAAGGAGAAGATTCAATAATATGAACTTGATGAAATCCAACTTGATTCTCTTCTGACCCTTTTGAGTGTGTCTACAGGAGGATGGGATTCGAATCTAACGCCTACAGCAAATTAAGTCGACTCATCTTCGAATCATCAATTTGAGGATCGTAAAACCTCTGGTTGACTGACCTTAGTGAGCCCAACAACGATGGGTTGGAAACTCTGCAGAAGTCGACAATTTACACCTGTCATGTCCTGCTTGTGCAGCTCGCAGTGTGGAGTGCTTTGAATCTGTCTCAATATGACATGTACGTTAGGTGCAGGTGTCAAGATCCTGCATGCGGCTAAAGACAATTTATATACAGAGCATAACCGGAGCATCTCAAATTGTCAATTTTCAATGCTCCACTCGTCCAGTGAAACCCAACCGAATGCCAGTGCCACTGGTGTCCCTACCAACAGTTCTCAACAACCTGGAGTGTCTCCAACTGGCCAGTTCTTGCGGCGACTCCCCACAGCCGAAGACCGGTGGCGTGTGATCGACTTCATCTCGAAAATGAGGGAAACGGACTCCGAATACAAAGAAAAACGACTGGCCATCTCTTGTGAACTAGTTGGTTTGGTCGGTTACCTTATTGTACAACTCCATGGATTCGATACCAGAGAGTGGGAAACACTTCTTCAAGCGCTTGAAAAAAGCATGGACGATCATAAACAGGCAATTTCAAAGATTGAAGCTGAGTACAGAACTCAGGAGACTCGTCTTAAAAATCCGGATGCAGAGCAGTTCTTCAATTTCCAGAAAAAGGTGGCGGAACTTGAGCTCAAACTTCCGTTGCAGCAGCGACAAATTTTGCACGCTAATTTAGAGCTTTCTCTCGAAAATCATGGGAGAGTGGACCAGTGTGTGGACAATATGATGAGAAATATCCAGTTGTTGGAAAACTCCAGAAGAGAAGTGGAAAATCGTTTGCACTATCAGCCATCATCAAATGATGTTCAGGTTGTTGCCGAACTGAACGAAGCGTTGTGGTTGAGAGTGCCTACCGAAAATGGGAGGGAGAACATCCGCTTGAACTTCAAGACCAATGTATTCACCAGAAACGTTATTGATGAAGATTAAGGCCGAGGGATGGTTGATTTGTGGAATAATGATTAATGAGAGACAATATTAACGAGGAACGATTATAATGAGAGATACCCTAAATATAAAGCGAATGGAAAGAAAAATAACATCAATACCTTAAAATACGTAGAGATTTCATTGATTTGGTACTGTCAAATCGCCACAGTAGACCGCTATGGTGTACTTCTTTACCTTCAGCTCACTTGGTCACGTGCTTGAAGCTCTCCCTAGGCTCGCGTGAGAAACAGTGGGGGGAGCAGCGTCACCCTCCTTCACCGCTCAAATGACCTTGACAACGCAAGATGAGCATCCGAAAATCGCATCGTGACTATATTTGGGGGCGGTGCTGGCATTATAGTCTCAGACAATGGTCATTATCGCAGAGTTGTCTCGTCAACTAACAATCATGCCAGCCAAGCCGCACCACAATGCCGTTGCCCCCAATAATGGCATGCAGCTACCCCTTGCCTCATCAACGACGGCCCAACAAATTACTTTTGCCCCTCGTCTAAAAGTGGCTTAACGTGTTGGAGCTAACTGTCATTCTACTGCGAACTGGAAAGATGAATTCAGCGAAGAGAGGCAGTGGGGAAGTTGTCCCAAATTTGCCACCGATCGTATTCGTGCGCCAAGGATCTCGATCTAATCTCCCTCTTGTGTGCGCCAATTCACGGTCGCGCATTTAGGAAATGCTAGACGATGCACTTAAATTGGGCGGCGCTGTTGAAGAGACGACGCTGCAAACAATGAGAACTACGGAATGTTGAGCCCGCCTTAGCCCCCCTTGAGTCTTTGTCGTAAACCTGAACATTTTCCCCCGAAAGTCTTGCCGAACAGCATAAATAGCGAGCCTTTCCCTCTATCCTCTCCTCACAATTTCAAGCTTGGTCATGGCTACTTCTCTACTAGAGTATGGTGGCTTGGTTGCCTCTGACATGGTTGTGGCTGACACGATTCCATCGACGTATACAGCTCCTAATTCCTTTCACCCTTCCCACCCCTAAATGATGGGGCCGTCTGGAGACTAGCTGTGAATGCAGTTACGTCCAAAAGGATAGGTAAAAGGCTGTGTGTGTCTGGTGGAAGCGATCGGCGACAGCCATGGAAGAGACAGCTGGGTCCATTTTACGCTAATAGAAGAGCAGTCGTGGCTTCAATGAAGGCGTTCTTCAACGAATATAACTCCAAATCTCATCATTAATCTTCAGTAGAGAGAAATTCCATGGTTGAAAGTCATACTTTACATAGTGAATTTGTTAAGCTTTGATTCAGAGTGTATAATGTAACAAATAATTAGAATTTTCTGAAAAGTGTGTTCCCCTTTATGCGACGTAACACTCAGGAAAGCTGTAAAATTTTAGGCGCAATTAAGGTCCCTTGGCCCAGTTGGTTAAGGCGTGGTGCTAATAACGCCAAGATCAGCGGTTCGATCCCGCTAGGGACCATATTTTTTGGCGTTTGCTTTTGACGCGTGGGTATCACGGCTGAGTGATTTGCACTCATCGGAGCTCACCTACATTCAACTTTACATTCATGCCGGCCAAACGAGGTGGAAGACGAGGAGGTAGACGAGGCGGAGGCCGTGGAGGCCACAATGGCCGCGGCGGCAGAGGGGCACGCGCTGGTCGAGGAGGACGGGAAGGCGGCTTTCTGCGAGGTGGTGGCGAATCATCGGGACCCAGATCGAAGCCGAAACAACGAAATTTCAACAAACGAGGAAGATATGGTATCCCCGATGATGTACCGATGTTGATGGATTTATCAGAACCGAAACCCAACACGTTTGCTTACTTTGGCCGCCGTCAAGTTCAAGAAGACGCTAAGTCGAAAGGTCCTCTACGAAACCGTCCGGTGGAATTCATCAAGGCTAAAGAAGTCTATGACCCTAACAGAGAGTTATTTATCAAGCTCACCAGTGTAGAGCTTGTGGACCCTGATTCTGTGGATATTCATAACCTTAGTATCGAACCTACCCCAGAACAAGGCCCTACACCTGATGAGGTCAGCGTCGATGAAG
Organism: Diutina sp. Y7414; assembly: GCA_037042415.1. Taxonomy (NCBI): domain Eukaryota; kingdom Fungi; phylum Ascomycota; class Pichiomycetes; order Serinales; family Debaryomycetaceae; genus Diutina; species Diutina sp. Y7414. The sequence goes on from JAXQKI010000081.1 coordinate 72,883, forward strand.
ACATTCCCGTTGAGTTAGTCGAAGATGAGTCAGATGAAGTGGACGAAGAGATGGCAGAGGAGGAAGTGGATATAATATCCATCGACGAGTCGGAAGCTGAGGAAGTGGTAAAAGAGGAAAAGGAAGCAATTGTCCTTGACGACATTGATATAGAGGACAATGTGGCCGAAGAGGAAGAAGACGAGGAAGAAGATGCGGAAGAAGACGAGGAAGAAGATGCCGAAGAAGACGAGGAAGAAGATGAGGAAGAAGATAACAACCAAGATGACGAAGCATTTGATTTAGTGTTTGACAACGAACCCGACATGTATATCGCGACACATATGCCCAAGCGATTTGCTGATAAACGAACACATGGCCCCAATATCGAGCACAATCTGACGTTAACTATCGGCAAGGTACAGCTAGATACTAGTTATGACGACGATGGTAACCTCTACGTTGATACGCGTCAGTTGAAGCGCTCGCAACGGGCTCGCGGGATGAAGCTCGATAACCTCAACTTCGAGAAGATGGCACCAAAACATTACAAGTTTGAGACCTCATCTGATGATGATGATGACGATGATGACGATGATGACGATGACGACGAGGACGATGAAGATATGACGAGGTTTGCAGAAGAGATCATTGTTCAAGGAGAGGCAAGCTTCAGACCGAAGAAAAAGGCACAACCCTCTACTACCTCAGAAACTGATGCCACCCCAGAGTACGGATTTTTGCCTGAGGACTTTGACTTTGATGTGGGACGGGTCTCGATTGATAACGTCCGCTTTGGCATATCTAATCTGTACCATGTGCGCAACTGTGATCTCTGTGGCGATGACACTACGTATGCCTGGGTGGAGGAAGAAGAGCTTCATGAGTACCTTGTTGCCAATGGTGTCAAGCCTCATCGTCTTGATGCGTTCATGAAATACGCATGTGGCGATCTCTTGTCTCAGGAATATGAAGAGCAACCGAACTATAGTGATGTTTATATCCTGGAGACTCTGGAAGAAGAGGAAGAAGATGACGATGATGAGGATGAGGACAGCGATGATGAGGAACAGGAGGGGGAGAACATCGATATGCTATTGGCGCTTGCTGGTTCCAAGCTGTTCCGAGACCAGGACTTTGTTCCCATTGAAGGTTCATCTAAGACTAAAGGCAGTGGACGGAAAAAGCAGCTCAATTTGGATGATTATGACATCGATACAGAGTTGATGGAAGCGCTCCAAGAACAGTACCGAGCTCGTCGTGAAGGTAAAAAGCGTCGCAAGGAGCAACAGCTCGCCGATGCCATTTTGAACCACGATATGCTCATCAAGTACGCCTATTCGATGCACATTAAAGAGATTAAAAGCGAATTCGAAGACTTGCTTCGCGACGATGAGCGCGAAACCATGCTGTTCCCTCCCTTAGACCCTCATGGCAACAAAACCATTGTCAAGTTGGCGGGGCTCTACAACATGAAGTCACTGAGGTGTGGCAAAACTCACCAATACATCAAAGTCTCTAAGGGCAAAAACACCTATACCAGCTACCCTAGCTACGACTTGATCAATCGTGTGCTTCGCCAACGGCCTCGGTTCCCTCGACGCGACGTTAAGGAGCCTCGTGGTCCTGGTAAGGGCGAGGGCAAAGGCGGTAAAGGTCCGCGTGGGGAGGCGGGTCCTGGGCCCCACGTCCGCGAAGGTGATATCGTTGGTGAGCAAGCTCCCGAGATTGGCCAGGAGAACATTGGTCGCCGGCTTTTGGAGAAGTTGGGGTGGAAGTATGGTGAGGGTCTTGGGATGAACAACAAGGGTATCAACCAACCGGTAGTGGCCCGAGTGAAAAAGTCTAAGCTTGGTTTAAAGACGCAATAATCTATCTATATTTATCTCTAAGTTATTTATAAAAAGCATTAGCATAATGACAAACGACACCAACCACTATAGTAGCTATCACCATTTGAATTCTTTGGGGCGAGCGTCATGAATGGCTCGTTGCTCACGTTCAAGGTCTCTGATCACAGCGGGAGGAGGATTAGGCAAACCAGGTAGAGTAGGTGGCGGAGGAAGCATCGCCAGCGATGCTGGTAACGAGGAGCCGGGGGCGCCTCGATTGAGCCAGGCGCCGGTGATTTCGTAGGGCATGTCATTAGGGTTCCAGAGCCCTTGCTCACGAGCTTTCTGCTCATAGTGCTGGCAGTAGAGCTTGAGATGGGTACGCCCCGTCAAGTGGTTTTTGCGGACACTGGGTTTGTCATGGGTGAGGTAGGTTCGACAGTAGTCACAGTAGTACTTAGCCATCGCCGCCTAATCTGAGGGTGCGGCGCGATCCACGATATAAGGCACTGAGGGTAGAACAATTTTATTGACACCAAAAAAAATGAGTTGTGAAAAGTCTTCCAGCTAGTCTGACTTTAGTGGCAATTTACACAATAATCTTTAAGTTGCTAATGGTATTCGATTATGGCTTAAATTCGCTAAAAGAGATCAATATTAGAAGCAAATCAATTAGACTTTTGAAGAAGTACTCAAAAATGTCAAGCAAAAAGGTTCTATCAAATTGAAAAATGGAATACTGATCATGTCTGTTACGCTTGGTTCGATGCTTTATGAACTGACACCTACATCATGTGATGACCATGTTTTGATCTCAGGTGATCGGTCCAAGCAACAATCGTATTTTACCACAGGTCACAGATTGCACATCACATAATGCTTCTTATCACCTTTAATTTCACTCTAGAGGCAATCTTTTGTCGTGTTTCTCATTGTTTACTTGGTAGATTCAGCGGTGTGTTGTGGGTGTATTTTCGCACGCACCTCATCACCACTGAACCATGGTTTGGGAACTGGTGGTGTTTGGCGACTGCTATGCCTACATCAAGCACCGAGGCTACGTGCTGGCCGCAGACGTGGCTGCGACCAAGGACGACCTCAAGCAATTGCTCACCACTCCCCCCAGGCTGGAGCAGAGCCGGGCCAAGGTGAACAAAGTCAACCAACAAGTGGACATCCACGGCATCAAAGTGACGCTAAATCAGCCGTTTATCGACGTCATCTCGAAAATGCTGGGAGAATTGGATATGGACGAGGTGGAAACAGCGGCGTTGCTCATCGTGGCCCAGGATCAGGCCCAGGCTCGCGGTGTTAGCTTACTGGAAGCAGGGTTCATGGTGTTCTACGAGCGGTACCAATATATCCTTGAGATTGTCACCTACCTTATCTCCCGGAAACAGCTTGACCTTCTCGAGGTTCAGGCCTCCCAGGTGTGGACTAACGTCATTGCCAGTTTCACCAAGATATACGCGTTGATCTCGCTGCTTAACGCCGCCATCGACAAGCAAAAAGTCACCCTGGACATCAACGACTTGGAGTTCATTCTGAGTGTGCGCTACTTGCGCCAGCGGTTGTGGCAGTGCCACGAGAAGCTCGCGACGCTTCTGTTTGTGTTGATCGACACTTACCCTGAGCTTGCCACTGAAGCCAACACAAAACAGTTGATTGAATTCATCAAGAAGAACATAACCAATGACGATAGTGCCTTGATCCATTTCGTGCCAGTGGTACTCGCGATGGTTACTCGTTGTTTTGACCACGACGCTAACGTCGAAGCTATCCACAAGTACGTGGCTGATACCTTACAAGCTGATCACAAACGCACCGCCGATGCTGATAATAACCTTGACTTGGCCAAGTCTCAGCTTGCCGGGCTAGAGTTAGTGGCCTACACTGTGTTTTTGACCAAATTTATCGGGTGGTGTAAAGTGCAGGGGCTGCGGACACAAAAATACAACTTCAAGAACGATATTCTCCAGTACATTGAATGGCTCATCAGTTACGGCGTCATGGAGGCGTTACTAAGCTTTGGTGCCGAAACTGCTGTCACTACCGAGATCGGAGCCACCCCATATACCGCCTACGACTTCCGCGCCCTTTTACAAAGACAATACCCTCGTCTCCGGCCAGCGAAGTTTGAATACCCTGCGAGCGCCGAGCTTTTGTCGGTGGCGAAGCAACACCCGGCGGAGTTACCTAACATCCACTTACTTGTCACTATCGACTACTTGAAGGTGTCACCCGAGTTTTCTGACGATCTTGTGGTGGGGTTTTTCCACGACTTCTTTGTCCTGTTTGTCGGTAATGCTGCGATTGTTCTTACCAGTTTACGCGATAACGAAGAAGACTTCCTATTGGCAAGTAAACAAGAAGCTGAGGACGAGACGGTAGCGCAGATTGCCGCTGCCCACGCTGCTAACGATGAAGCTGCCGCCGCTATGATCACTAAGGTCACTACCTACGACTTGGACACCATTGCCACTAAGCTGGAACTTGAACGGTTTTACTTGGCATTCACCTACGTTTATAACGGCAGACCTGAGCTTGCTCAACGTCTTTGGGAAGATGATGTTCACACTGACTTGGCCGGGTTTGTCCTGTGGGGGCTCAACAATAACACGCTGCTGTTGATCAGCGCTACCTTTTGCATGCTTATCGGGCTGTTTGCTCTGGCTGGGGCCCAAGCCGCCGTCAGACTTTGGGATATTTTGGCCGCCAACGCTGGTAACAAGTCGAAAAAAGGTGACTACTCGCACATTCTGATTGACCTGATCGTTGAACTGCTTGAATACTACGCTACTGCGCTTTACGACTCGTTTGAACACGATGTTCATGAGCAGTTGCGGTTAAAGCAAAAGAGACAAGAGGCGATGTTCCTGCGTCCGTCTGGGGGTGATGGCGATAACATTACTCCCGTGGTCATTGAGTACGCTGAAGATGCTGTCGTGTTCATCTCCGGGTTTGTGCTGCTTATCCTGCTGATTGTTGAACATTTGGCGAGTGACGATCACCCGAGAATGAAAGATATCCGCCAAGCGGCGTTTGACCGGTTCCTGCCGGTAGTCATCGAGTTCTTACACTTGGACAACGTGACCTCGACCCTCGCGGCTCTGGCGTCGTCGTCTCGTCAAGGTGCAGGGCTGCTGCTGCTGCTGCTGCTGCTGCGATCACTGGTGCTTCCTCATCTCGTGGTGCTGCCTGAAAACAAAGTGGTCATTGGCAACTTGATGGTGGGTTTGTTGCGCACTTTCGCCCAAGGAGCTAGTGACTTGGAGCTTGTTCATAAGGCGTGGGATATCATGGACCGGTGGATCTACCATTCATTGGCCCCGCGATTGAAAGCTGCTGAACCTGAGAATAATGGCATCAAGAAACCGGGGCTCCCTACTCGCAATATCATGCTGATTCCTCAAGGGTTTGCTGCCACTATTGGCCTGTTTAGTCAAGCCGTGACGTTTGTGGAAGCAATCACGGTGTTATTGGCACAGAAGCTGACCTACAACCACCGCCTTCAGTTACGCTACCCTGCCGATCTTGGTGCTGGCTACCGGCCGCATAACTATGTCGGTATCTGGCCCTACTTCGAGTTTATCATCACTGAACTTCTCGTGAAGCTGGCCGACATGGACCCCGAAGACGCCCTCATTTTGCGCCGTCGCATCGTTAAATTGCTTGACTTGGCGTTGTCGCTGGTCGACTGGCCGTTCCTCACGGAAACCGTCCCGCAAACCGCCACCAAGCAGTTCAAGCTCGACGACATTGTCTACTTGCTTGACTGGCCGACATTCGTCAAGTCTCACCACGGTGTCGCGGCGATTGCCACCATGTTCAATGGCGATGCGTTTAGCGCGTTAGCTCAAGTGGTTACTGGCGGTAAAGTGGAAAGAGCAGTGGCAGTGTTGCGTCAATTGTTACACTTACAATCGCTGTTCCTTCACCATTTGGCTCCCGTGTTGACGCTGACCCCGAAGCACGCTACCCTCAACATCTACTTCCCTCCTGGAGTGGGCACGACGTCGACACTGTTTGATGAGATGCTCTTATTCAATTTGCCCACGGTGGTGACGATTGCGTTGGATGTGGGCTCGGCTGACCCCACCGTGGCGGAAGCGGCAATTGACACTTTAGCTCATATTGCTCAATCATCGCAATTCCTCCAGCAAGGACTGCTCGCGGTGTCGTACCCTCCCTTACTTCACAGCAACCGTTTACTCACTACGTTTGTTAGTGTTGATGAGAGTGACCGCATTATTGCTCAGTTTATCGCACAATTCTGTGACGTCACGGGAACTGTGGGTGGTGCTGATGACGACAAATTGAGATTCAAAATTCTCAAGTTTTTGCTTGAAAACTTACGCCGGGTAAAGGGACCGACAGTGGCCCACTTCCTTCTTGGTTACTCTTTCGGTGGTGGCCATCCTCAAGCCCCCGTGGCTAGTGAGGGAGCTCCCAACACGTTACTCAAATGTCTTGTTGAGTACCTCCGCTTCAACGTGTTATTGCTTGCTGAGGTAGACTTAGCCCGTCACAATGCCCGCGTGGTGGACCACCTGCCCGCTCAGTATGCGCTGATGTGTCTTGAAATCATCGTCCATCTCGCTCAATCGCCTCAATTTGGCCGGCAAACGCTTGCTTACATTCGCGCTATTGACTCTGAGCTTCTCAAAGTGTTGGTGGCTGATCAGTTACGTGTGGATTCCACTACCCTGTGGAGTGGCATCGTGTTTGATGGTAATATGGACATTGACCACATCAACCGTTTTGTCGACAATGACCCCACGGCAGCAGCGTTTGACCAGTTCATTGCCTTCCGCACTTGGGTCGTTAAGTTCTTTGCCCTTGAGTATGCTGCAGCGCCTCTTGCTGTCATCAGAGAGTGCTATTTGGAATTGGCGCTAAACTACCACACCCAGTTCCTCAACGGCCTGCCTAAGGTTTTGGGGTTCTTGGACATTTTGAATTTTGGTTTCGTTAATTTCGATGCGTTTGCTATTGAAAACTTAGCTTCAAGCTACCATTTGGGCCCGATACTGACGCAGATCGGTTACGACGAGATGGGTACAATTGACATGCAAGTGGTGCGCGATTTCATCGAAGTGGAGAACCTCGCTAAGGCTCCTGCTACCACCGCTTTGCCAACCACGGGCAACACCACTTATAAATCGTTGTTGCCACCAGCTCTGAGCTCATCGACGACGAGCTCTCATTCGTTTATCGATCGTTACTCACGTCCGTTCAGTTCTACCTCAATGGTGGATAAGTTTGTTGATGCTAGTCTGTCAATGGCGCTCCGTCTGTCAACGGCATTGGTCCCGTCAGCACCGCCAGCTAATGATACCGTGACTCCTGCTCCTCCTACTGAACAACAGTTGCTGTTGGTACCGCTTCTTCGTCGCGCCTATATTATGAGAACTACTCGTACCGCGCAATTAGAGTGCTTGCGGGGTTGGTGCCGTCTTATCGATGCCCTCATTGAAGGTAACACTACCGATGCTGCCACTGGCCACGCTCGTGCTGATGCCGGTGAACTCATATTGGAAGTTTTCCAAGCGATCTTGCCGAAGATCAACGATTACTTGGAATCGGATGTGGTCTTCTCGGAAGAGCTCATCTCGCTTGCCGTACTTCTCTTTGACAAATATGACCAGTACGTGGTGTCGCTGACTGAAGGTGAATCGCAACTGTTGGCGGTTAGCCGGTTGATGCCATTGTTCAAGAGTGGCGTGGTGGGGTTGTTGAACCTGAATTCTACTCCAACCTTGCGCCTGGACTTGTACGTGTTGCTGACCAAGTTCTTACACAGAGTGTTTGGTGTCGTCGAGTTGGCGAAAGAGACCCGCAAAGTGGTGGCAGCTGTCGACAAACGGATGGTGGCCATCGTCGCTAATGATGCCATCTACCTGGAAGGTCCCCTGAGAATCACGCTGATTCTCTTGCTTGAGGCTCTCGTTCACCTCTCTCCTGAAGAGATCGTATCGGCGTTGGAACACAATAATCTGCTCAATTTGTTGGTGATGCTGATTAAGCGCACTGATGATATGATTGAAATGTGTCGCCAAGGTAAGGGTGGGGTGCTGATTCAGACGCTTGTGGTGGAGCTTGTGGCGTTTAAAGCCACTATTTACTTACTCGTGAGAGTGGCTCAGCATAAGCATGGGGCGCTTTGTCTTATCCAACTGGAGTTATACCTGGTGCTCATGCAACTGCACTGGCTCAAAATCGACCCTGATCTTGGGGTGGGACTTGTCATTGAAAAACAACCTGATCACGAGGATGTGAGACTTCAACTTGTCCTTGACACGCCGGTGGGTCTCAATGACCTTGTTGGCAGAGGCAAAAACACTAAGGCAGCTGTGGTCCCGCAACTGTTGCTGTTCCTCGAGTTCTTGGTGCCGTTGTTCCAATTGATTGCCACCGTTAACGTGCTGAGTGGACCGAACTACAAGCCCAGCTTCAACCTGACCCGCGACTTGTTGAAGCAGTGTCGCCCGTTGGTGGTTGGGGTAATGAAACGCCAGCTTATCTTGGAAGAAGACGGTAAGCTGGTGCCAGAATTGGATGAGTTGGCGAAGATCTTTACGTTATTGGACTCGCTCACTCACCCTCAAAAGTAATGCAATAAGTGTATAATAGTATAAGAGAATAATATCAAATATAAATGGTAAATAAGGTAGCTTCTATCGAAAGATATCGTTGAATCTACTGATACGTAGTAGCCAATCATTGACTGAAGATCAGTGTAGGCTAGTTTAGTTGTTCAACGTTGATTCACTCCATTGTTATGCGAGACAATAATGGATCAATGTGGAGACTTACTGATGGGCTGAGAGCAACCGTTCACGGCTACAACCCTACGTGGCTACTCCCACGTCACTCCCACGTGATATACCATGATGTTACTAGGCATCAACGTTATAGCAACCTAATAACGAACGCGATCGGAGAGAATATGACGCGCATGATGGTATTACCGAGTAGGTTAAATTACCCACAGCCTTTTCGTGGCCTCGCGTACCCAAAGGAGTGAATTAGTGGATCGACCTTCCCAACGATAGCTTATGGGGAATGACGAACGCTATCGACTAAAAAGGTTTTTCGCGGACGGCGCTAGTCAGTGTGGCAGGTGGTGGTGTATCGTCACGGTGTTTACCGTTTCGGCAGCGCGTGCTAAACCCGAACAATCGCACCGAGACAAGTGAGGGATGGGAGGCAAGAAGTGCGACGAGTCACAGAGAATGTGTCATGCGCGACGGTATACGGGCTAACAGAGGTGATAAGAACCAAGTACTTGAAAATGACTTGACGTTTTGTAGCTTAGTAGCGGTAATCAGCCCATGTCCATCGCCTCTACTTTATCCCTAGGTGGCCCCGTGCTTCAAAGTGAATTGACGCGTTTCGCGCCTTGCAGGCCGCCTACGTGGTCGCGCAGATATTTTTCACACAATACGACGAGATGTCGGGGTCGAATATATGTAAGGAAAAATCACCGCCGTAAGTGAGCTATTGTCTGCGACTTTCCTCAGTCTTTCGAGCTTCCCTTCCGTTCGCTACCTTCCACTCGTTTACATCCCGCCTTCCACGCCAACCCCAAGGTGCTGTGCCATATATCCCCGTCCTGAATCCCCCCTCCTTTTCTCTTTTCTAACCAGTGACGATGATGACCAGCACGGTGTTCCTCATGGCGGCGGTGGCGATGGCCGCGCCCGTCGACACCAATGCCATCCCCAACACCAGCGACAATCCCTTTGTGCGCCACTGGCACCTGCCTCTGGGCACGGTGTTCATTATCGTGGGCGCCATCCTAGGCGCCATGATCGTGGCGTTCGTCGCCTACCACCTCGCGACCTGTCTCTACTACAACCGCAAAGCACGTCATGAACACGAGACGTTTGCCGGCCACTTCACCGACCTGGACCAGCTGTCCATCGATCTCTCGCTGGACGGCGACTACGCCGCGTCGCTGGCCGGCCGGCTGTACCGTGATCTGATGCTTAAGCGGGGGCTGATGTACGTCAGTCCTACTCTCTCTCTCAAACTCAAGGGCCTGGAGTCAGTGCTCGACTTGACCGGGCTGACGATTATCGAATCCGCCACCAACACGGGGCTGAACGTCGACCAGCTGACGATGGGTGGCTACACTCCCACTCTCAATCGACTGGTTCCTGATTTCTCTGCCAGTCAATTTGGCTCGCAAAGCGATACTGGTCGTCCGGCGCTGTTGTTTAGCGTCAACCACATGGCCTACCAGGGCGAAGTGCTGGCGCTCTACGGCAACAACAGCAACTACTTCAACAACATGCTTAAACCCGGGCGCCGAGAGTCCGCCGGTGCCTCACAACGACTCAGTGTCGACTGGCTGGCGATGCCCGAGCCTCCTAAGCCCAGCGACCAGCTGACGCTGCTGCTGCAGCCGACCGCGGTGAGCCGACGCCACAGTCAAGTGTTGGAAGACCTTTTGGCTGGCACCAGCTCGCGACCGCCGTCGATGGTGTTAGAAGACCTTTTGACTCGCATGGCTGAAGACGACACTGACGACAGTGCTCCTCGATAAGTTTTACCGTCTGATAATTTTTTGCATTCTCCGTGGACACCACTGGAGCTTACGCCCTCATAATTTACGATCTCTGCATTTGAAAAGTCCGCATGTAGTAGCTATCTCATCCCTTGGGACCCCACTAGCATTGACTTGCCTCGCAGGCACTATTTACCTTCGTTCGCAGCCAGACGCGTCATCACCTAGGCGCGTGTCACAATTTGCTTTTTTTGGCGCTGCGCGCGCAGTCAATTTCACCTCCGCGTGTGGCCGCCAACGTCAGTGCCCCGAGCGAGGCAAAAGGTGCCTGATTTGACTAAGCGGGCAGTAGCCTAACCCAACGTGGGGCCCGTTTAAGGTATCCGGCAGCAGACAGTGATCGTAATCATCAAATTTTAGGTTCGTGTCAGGATCTCGCAGTGATCAAGGCTTACTGATTATATAGAGTAGACAAGGCATAATGATCACGTTAACAATAATACTTGACTCCTATCAGAATTGATTGCTATGTTCAAGTAGTGGTGGGCTTGGCAGGACCCAACTTGGTCAGTAATTACTGGCATTAACTTGACCCTTTAATTACTGGCGTTGGCTTGGTTGTCTCAAAATTACTAGGGCTTGGCCTTTTGGCTTGGCTCGCACACAGCTATTTTTCCCTGCTCGCTACCTCACACCTAGCGATTTTTCTGGCGGTAAATCGCGGAAGTGAGATAGAAAAAAAGATTGAGTGGGTGCGAACTACGGGACCATGCACGGAACGCTGTCTTCGAACCAAACGCCACCGTACCCCACACATACCGCCTCGGTCCCCCGGATTCCACCACCACCACCACTGACGATAACCATGGTTTGATCGATGTTTGAAAATGTGTTTGACGCTACCAACTCCGACTCGGTGACGTACCCCCCGACGTTGCTCGAGCCACGTGATCGAGCCCAATCGCAACGGCGATCTCGCTATAGGGCGAGCCACGACGAATTCGCGGAAATACTATTCCCTCACCGCTTTAACCATTGCCAATATGTTTGCCGCCAGAGCCACTTTGATCAGACTGTTCCGAACCAGTGCCCGCACTCTTGCCAAGGGCGACAAGTCGACGATTGACCTGTTCCGCCTCCCGTCGCAGACGTCGATCAACGACTGGGAGTTCCGCTACGACTTCATGCCCAAGGTCGCCACCCCGAAGACCCCCGCCGTCACTGAAGAGGCGGTGAAGTCGCAAATTGCCGAAGACAAAGTGAAGCAAGTGGAGCGCGAGTTGTTTGCCCAGGAAGCCAACCAGTCGGCGGTGTCGGAAGGGTCCCACGCCAAGGTGTTGCACGGGGGTGAACACGTCGAACACACCCCCATTGACGATGTCGCTACTACCGAAGCCTCCACTCCCGTCGACGTGTCGCGTCCTCAAGCGACTGACCTGGCGTCGGTGAAACCCGTCAACCAGGAGAAGTACGTCCACGCTCTGACCAACCCTGACTTGAACAAGCCGGAAGTGGTCAACTTGGGCGCTGACAACGAGGTCGACCACAAGACGCAACCGATCAGTCAGGCGGAAGTTGTCGACGATGTTGAACACGACAACTTGAAGCACGCGGGCCAGGAACAACCGAAGCTGAACCAAGGCGGCAGTAAAGTGCCGATCGGGGTGATTGCTGGTGTCGCCATTGGCACCGCTGGCTACTACTTCATGGCCCAACCCAAGGACAAACCGCTGCAACCTAAGCAGTAACTGATATAGATACGGCAAATAACGAATACACAAATTAGGAAAATACCGAAAGGATTGAGGATGGATAAATGATGAGACAGTTGTTAGTTACAGTTGTTTTGTTTCAGGTACATTATATGCTATTTACATGCTGGGTCACGAGGTTTAGGCGGCGTAGTGTCTGGCAGCGTCTTGGCAAGCCTTCAACTGTTGCAAGTAGTAGTCACAAACTTGCATGTTGCCGTCGTTGTCTTCGAGACACTTGGTGAACATTCTAGCGTCAGCGTCGCAGGCTCTGGCTTGCATGTTTTGCTGTTGCTGCGCCACGGGGGCCACCTGTTGTTCAACGGGTTGGGCAGGGGCCAGCGAGCCACCACCGAACATACCGGTGATACCGGCACCCAAGGTGTGACCGATGGTCGAACCGACGGCGACACCAGCGGCGGTCAGCGCCATTTGACCGAACAAACCGGGACCTTGCGAGGTTTGCACGGGGGCGGCGGCAGCGGGAGGATGGGCCGCAGGGTAAGTGGGGGGAGCAGCAGCGTGGGTAGGGGGGTACGAGGCGGTGTGGGCCGATCTCGATTGGGTTCTGCTGGGAGCAGGAGCCGATCTTCTTTGTCTGGGCATGGTTGGTTGTAGGTCTTTGGTTGAAAGATGGAGGTAATGAGAGAATTTCGCACGTGTTTTATATATAGTGCGGTTGTGTGCAGGATGAGTCACCATTCATTTGAGGTGAGACTTCTACCGCCTTCGATTCTATAAATATTGGTGGCAAATAATGACAGCATGACAGCGGAGGAATTCTCGGCACCGGTGAGGGAATATTGACAATGACAAGAAATTGAGATGTTGTTGGTGTGTTGATGTTGGGATTAGTATTGACAGCGGTTCTTCTTTTTCGCCACTGAATGCCGCTTACATAATCCCAACTCACTACTTACATAATGTTGCCACTAGGGGAGGCGCTGCGACTTCCGATTGTGGAGGGGAGCAACCAGAGCTGACGATAGCGCCAGCGGTGATTGGCCTGAGGCAAAAAGAAACCTATCAGTGTCGGCATCGTCAATGGAGACATTCGGTGGATATTTTAGGTAGAGATAATCGACGTTTTCCACCGACAGCGACGGTTAAGAATAGAATAGGGCATAAATAACCACGGGATCAGGGTCTGGCCCTCCCATCCGGGGCGCCTCCTGCACACACCGGAGGGTTATCTCCACACGGCTATCAAGCCGCCGGCGACGCTCAAATCGATCTTGACAACCACAAACCACTGCAAATGGCGTATACACCACAACCACCGCAAAACACCCCGTCGCTAGTGGGGTCGCTGGTGCGGCTGGTCGACGACGACGGCGCTAACGGCGCCGCTAGCGCCTCGCCCAGCGCCGCTCACCGGCGCCCGCGCCTGAGACCCCCCGCTAAGGGCGCCGTGGTCGACCAGCGAGGGGCGCTGATCGATGAATTGGCGCAGGAGGGGGCGTTGATGGGCGACGACGAGTACCAGTTTCTCGGGTCTCAAGGGGAGGTGGTGGCGGCGGAACAGGCGCCAGTGCATGTTGACGGAGACGGCAATGATCTCGACCAAAGAGTGGCTCAATTGGCGATCAATCTCCGCAAAAACCGTGGTCTGGCGCCGGAGCTGGCGGCGGAGGAAGCAGCGCCGAAGACTACCCCTAAACCAGTGGCCGCGTCGAGCAACAACATTTACCTGGCGCCCGATCTCAGCGAGTACCAGCTCGACCACCAGATCCACGACCACTCGCTGTTTGTGTCGCTGTTAGAGTCCCCCCACAACCCGAAGAAGCTTCCTGGCTATGTCGACCACCAGTCGCCGGCGCCCACTCAGAGAGCGCTGGCGCTGCTGACGCCGCTGGCGCCGGCGCAACCACTGCAAACGGCGCCGCCTCAAGTCAACGTCACCGACACCACCGACGGGCTCCACACGCCTTACTGGCACACTGATCGAGACCTGCTGCGGAGTCGGGTTCGGGACTCGCTGAAGGGGCGCCTGCCGCTGAACCTGAGACTCACGGGGCGGCGCCATTTGGCTCGCGGCGACAACTACAAGACCGTGCACGACGAGCTGCCCTTAGGCTACGAGATGCCGGGCAACTTGGAGCCGCCGGCGGAGGACGACGGCGACGGCGACGACGACCGGGTGACGCGTCACGGCAAGCGGACGATGCTGGAGAAGCTCCAGATCGCCGAGAGCGCGCTGGCGCCGCCGGCGTTCGGGGGGCTGCGCGACCCGCTGTTGGTGACGCTGGGCGACTACACCAACTTCAACGTCGACCTGCCCCACGCCTACGACGACCGGCTGAAGCTTAACGCCCAGCAGCGGCTCGCGCTGGCGTCGTACTTGCGGCTGATCTCGCGGCTGCGGTCGCGCCCGGCGGCGCGCCGCGAAGCGTGTGCCAAGGACGAGGCCGACCCCAGCGAGCTTGTCCGCGAGGGCGCCTTAGTCAACGACGACTACGAGTACGCCGCCATGGGCATCCAGGAAGAGGCCGAGCAGGCGGTGTGACTCTGTCGTAGCTCCATAACACATAGCAACGTAAAACAACAGATACCACAAAACGACATTTTCGTATGGCCCAGGGGAAGTGATAATGGCGACAGCGCGTGCAGCGCTCGTCTAGAGAGTGGTGCGAATGAATACTCGTGTGAAGCACTTACCGTTTCCGTAGACCACTCACCAAAAGTTGATGAAACACGATAGAAAACAGGTGTTCATGACCACAACTAAAAGAAAAGAGTTTTCGACTTAACTCCGTACAATTGTAGATCGGTGCCTAGTAAATTGTTTTTATGATTTCTCTTTTTCAGACAATTAATCACAAAGCGTCTCGTCTAGCACATTCCTTGTGCTCCCCCAGGATCTGGCGTGGCTAAGCCTTATTTTAGGTGACAACTTAGAGCGCGTCGCCTCCCCCGAGCACTGATACTCGGCTAGCGGCATAGTCAGCCCACCGCCAAAATAAATACTATGACGGTCGCCAAACCCAATTGATCTTTGTAAACGCTAATGACGTCCGTGACTCCGCCCAAACCGCGTACGCCTCGCTCGCTCAAGGTGTGGTGGTCAGCACTATTCGGCCCGCGCTCGGTAGCCAACAAACCCCGCTCCACCGATCCCACACGAGCTATGAGCGACCGCGAGCTCAGCCTGCTGCCACCGCCGCTGGCGCTGCCCCTGGTGAAGGACAAACTGAAAAAGAAGAAGAAGAAGCTGACAAAGAAGGCTAAGGATGTCAAGGAAGCCAAAGCCGGCGACGACAGCCTCGACTCGCTCATGGCCGAGCTCAAGTTGGAGCTGGAACCCATTGACGGCCTCGACGACATCACCGCCGCCTTAGACGATTTGGGACAGCTGGTGGGAGCTACTAAGCCTAAGCTGAAGAAGAAAAAGAAGAAGCTGAAGCTGCCGCTGCCTCCAGAGGACGCCACTACCTCGAGCGACCCCGTCGTGTCTCAGGAGGCGCTGGTGGACCCTGACCCTACTGTGTCGCTTGATCTGAGGGACTCCCACGTCGAATCAACCCCAGTGAAGACGGATAACATCATCAACGAAGTGTTGGAGGCGAAATCAACGGATATAACTCCGGCCGCTGATCTCAGTGGGAATGCTACGCCTACCAAGTCAATTGACTCGCCTCTGAAACCTCCTAAGGCTACTGACTTGACTAGTCCCGAAACTCCCGCGACTCCCACCAAAACTCGTCTGATCTCGGTAGCGGCATCCAAGTTTGATCTGGACTTATTCTCCGTCGACTCTCATGACTCAGACGAATCTGCATTTGAGAAAGTCGCTCGTGAAGCTAAGGAGATTGCTGAAGCCACCTACGCCGAACTGGTAAAGGACGCTGAACTCATAGCAGGATCTCAAGAACCAGTGATTTCGCTGAGCACCGAAGAACCTGCCCCTGATAGCTTACAAGGCCACGAACGACAAATTGCCATGGACGACTATGAGGATGCTAGATACGAGGCCGAGAAGCTACTCGGTAACTCGCCTGATGAAGGTAATGCCTCAACAACGGCTGACGCTGCCACCTCCCCTGAAAAATCAATCCCAGTTGATGAAGAGAAAGCAGAAAAGGTTCTTTCGAAGAGTGATAAGGAGGCATCGACCACCGACGAAAAGCCACCAGTTACTAAGGATGTGATTGAAAAGTCGCAGCCAGCTGAGACCTCAGCCACGGCTGATGGTTCGGAACCCTCGGCTCAGGGGCACTTACTGTCACCCGCCACACCTACCAAACCGACAGCTCCCACCATGTCAACCCCACCGTCCACGAAGGTCGATAAGGATGTGAACCTTCAATCTGACGCCGTCAAGGACGAGAAACCCATCAAGACCACAACTAAGCCTAGGCTGGATAAGAAGACTACCAAGAAGGCAGCCACGAACACTGCCTCCAATAACTCTTCGCAACCAGCTAAGGAACAGATTGTGCTTGAACTTGGGGAAAACCTCTACTATTACAAGGACGATGAACACCACTTGAGTGAGATCGTCGCGCTCAAGTCACTTCGCATTGACACAAAGGCCGTCAACGCGTACCTTGCCGCTGCCGCTAAGGAAAGGCAAACCACTTTGACTACGGCCGATGAACCAGACACTAAGGTCACCGAGGCTAAAGACACTAAGACCGAAGTCTCTGACATCGAACAAGCAGATGCTGACGACGAGCCTGAGGCTGAGGAACTGAAGGTTGATGAGATTACTGCAGATGACACCAAGTCTAAGCACTCAAACGCTGACGATGTTGAACCTGAACACTACGAAGAGAAGGAAGTCATACCTGAAGACTCCAGGGAACCTAAGTCCAAGACTGAGACTGAAGATGCTGACACCACCACCAGGTCTTTACCGGAAGACGACGAGGTTGCTGGTTTGAACTTGTCGAACAAGTCGGTAGCATCAATTGACGTCAATGCCGATGGTGACACTGACGCTGTTCCTAAGGAGAAGTCGGCGACGACAGCGGCTGCTGATACCAGTCTCGATATTGATGACCTCATCAATGAGCTCCAAGGTGACGACGTAGAAGCGCTTCTTCGTGAGCTTGACGCCGACGAAAAGTCGACTCAGGCACGGTCCATCCTCAAACCGCTGGGCTCAGCTGCCGCTGCTGCTACGTCGACGGCTAAGAAGCCATCAAAAGCAGACGATGATCTTGACTTTGAGGTGTCGCAAGACGAGATCCGCAAACATTTGGCCTCGTTGCCCATCTACCTCTATACGTCGTTGGCAGGGGGGATGCAAATTGTTCCTCGTACCAACCGGTTGGCGTTGATCTTACAAGCGAACGACATCAAGTTTGAGTACAAGGATCTCGGCACCGATGCTGAAGCTAAGAAGATCTGGAAGCGGTACGCTAACGGGCCTAACGGCATGCGAACGATTCCAGGGGTGGTCCGGGGCGATGAGGTAATTGGTGACTGGAAGGAGATCGACGAGGCCAACGAAGAGTATAAGGTGCGTGAGTTGATCTACGAAACATTATAAACACTCAGGAGATTTCATGGACATAGAAATCAATAGAAAACTGAAAACTTTGCGTAGTCCCTACTGCATTGAGCTGCTCAATGAAGCATGAAAAGGATATCACGATAGAGGTAGATATTTGCTCTTAGGCAGCACTTACTCTGGGGAGATAGGGACCTTGATTCGTATAGCATGATAGAACAGGACGAAGATAAGCATTTTGAATGCTAGATTGGATGGCAAACAGAACGATTTTGTAGAAAACACGAATCGTAGCCATAGAAAAGCTCCGGCTTGAGCGCGGTCGACTGAGATAAACGGCCGTATTAGTTTGAATTTGCATTCAGAGAACGATGCCACACATGGTAGCCAAGATGTAGGAGTGCTCTATAGGCTTAGATTTTCAATTTGAATCATCCCTAATCACCCTAAATGCACACATGAATCAAGTCAGCTGAACACATACTCCATTAACCATTCTAGCTTCAAAAGAGTGTTTGCACAGATTACATAAGAACAAGACCAATGGTAGAGAAGTGTTGACTTATGTAGTTTAACCAGTCACAGCTCTATCGATTAGTCCTGCATAAAGCCTCCCTCGCTGCTCGTCAATTCTGAATGTCTGATGCCGCCTGCATATAGTGTAGTGCACCACTCGTCAAAAATTATTTCAAATTTTTTTTGCAAGTTTTTTTTCTAGAAAAAAAAAGTTTTTTTGAAAAAAAATTTTGATCGAGAACAACTTTCAATGACGATTACACACATTATCAAACTTTGTGAATCGAGGAAAAGGTATCAGAACTCACCTGATTAGTTTGGTGGATGCTGAAAGCTTAGCTTGAAGACTCCTTTACTACATGCAGGATTCGTACACGAACGAACATAAAAGCGTCATGTGTATGTCACTTTCTCAGTTGAGTGCAAAAAAGTCTCGTAGCTAGTATTATAGCACATTAAAATTACTGTGGTCATAACGTATTTGAACTACTCATGATTTATAGTACGTGATGCCATGTTTATTGTGTGTACTGCATATAAAAATTACGCTAAGTAGGGTGCTATAGCTGAAACTACTTCAAAATGCACGTTAACTTGCCCAAATAATTATCTACCATACTTCTGATGCTGAAGAATTTTATGAAGCATTCGGGAAGTCTGTAGCAATTTTCCCTGATTTTATAGCACATTTTATAGTTTTTCTTACGAAAATTCAGAAAAATCCCATTTGCTGTTATAAATGGTATTCCAGCGTATACATCACAGTGGTGTATTTCGTTTCTTTCCCAGGTTCGATATAGGCTATGAAAGAGTCATATGAAGAATCTTGAATGATATGCACATGCAGGGCTTGTGTGCAGAACTCCGAACTTGAAAGCGTGACACATGTGTCAGTAACAGTGGTAGCATCTACCTAAGCCCATCAAACCAAATAGACACATTCCCAGATTACAATGATGCTTTTTAAATTAGACTACTCACTCTGAAACTGTGTATTATGACTCAACTTGTTGGGTCTTGCATATTTGTCATGCACCTGCATAGAAACATTAAATATAGACGAGGTGTTGCACCATTTGTAGTACTGCTACAAATACCACAGGTCAATTCCAATGCTCCCCAGATGTAGTAGATTACATCACAAACTCAAAGTCGTCCAAAAAGAATTTTGCAAAATAAAAAAAAAAGTTTTTTTTTCACCGTCAAACTCACATAGAGACGCCTATTTGGAAGTTAACTTGCCCAAAGTCACATAACCTATACTTCCAGTAGCAAAGAATTTTATGGAGCAAACGGATTGAATTTATCGATTATCCCTGATTTTTTATCACACTTTTTAGATTTTTCGAGAGAAAATTTGAAAAACTCACACTAACTTTTGGATATGTAACTTGAACCGTATACATTGTTGCAGTGTGATTTATTTTTGTTAGAGTGTATTTTACGCAATATAAAGACCTAGTCGAGAGCTGTACCTTGCACTCTGACGCAACTCATGTGTGCAGGTTTTTATTCCACCTGCATACAAACACTCCACTTAGACGAGGAATTAAACCATTGTTATCACTACTACTAGCTTCACAAGTAGCTTTCAATGCTTATTGGATGTGATGGTCCACGTAAAACCCTTATTAGAGTTGTATTTATTGATGTCTGTCGATTTTAATGGGTAACTGTTTGTAGTGTGCTCTTCGAAAACGAAGTTTCTAGTGAATGGGTAACTATCCAGACATAACCTCTCAAGTTTATGTCCCAGATTTCTCTCAATCCCATCATCAACAGCAATGTTGTTTGTGAGAGCAGCCTCCATAAGCACTGTTGGACCATCATTTGAAGATCTCCGCTATTTCACAGTCTGTGAGCAATCCTTAACCTCTGAACGGAAGCTTAGAAAGACTCTCGCAGTACAGCATGATTTCGCCGAGCAGGATTCCATCGATAAGCAGTGTACAGCCATCCAACACCGATCAGCAAACTAATGAGTATGCTTAGTAGGATCAGTATCAGAACCGAAATTTCAACAAGTTTACAGCGTATACTACAAAAACGGAATTGTTAACAGCATGTTGTTTTCAAAGAGCAAACAATTGTCGGCAAAGTATTTTGAACTCTCAGTCCAAACTACACAGGAATGAGAGTGAAACTTTCAACGTCCTTAAATCGCTGTTCCTTCGTCGACGTCTCGCTTTTTAAGACCCTTTGGCGTGATAATGATGCAGATGGGGAGCGGGAAGTGCGAAGTTATGCTAGTCAATTTGAGTATGGGGGAAATGCAACATTTTGTAACGTCTGCTACCTGTCTCATTAGTTGCGTCATGGCCTCAGTGCTGGTCGAGATGCTATTCTGCTTTGTTGAGAAGCTCAAACCCTCACGCCGAAGTGTTTAGTCCCATTCTTTTCTCGTCTACATTTTCGTCGACTCTTATAATTCCATGTGACGTCCACTTTTTCCAGATGTCACTATTGGAATACAATGTGGTGATGTGAGTTTCCTGTTTAATCACACAATGAGGCTACAATCCAAGCTTCAAACAAATCATTGTAAATCCTTGCCACACTATGTTGTTTGACCCTTTACACTTTCAAGCCGCATTTGAAGGGTCTGTCGTGCGGTAGCCATCGCTTGGCATTGCCCCATCTCACCCTCATCACAGCATACCAATTGCTTTCATATATATCCCAAAAGCTTTCTGAATCATCAATTGCTCCAATGGTAACCTCAATCGAGCCCCGATCACTATTCTGCTTCCCCTCACTAAATCTCACTGTGCTCCTGCTGGAATCTGCCGATCAAGCCACGGCGCCGTAGGGGTGCGCGCGGCGTCTGCGGGATCAGTTTCTGGGGTCAGGCGGCTTAAGTTGCCCTCACCTACAAGTTCCCATATCTCTCCCCCAACCGCCCATGCTTCCCGTGTATCGGCATCTGGGCGTGGCAGCGTTCCGTGTCGTCGGAGCATTGGCACAGTCGCCGGTGCGGGGGCCAGACCCCGCCCGCAAGGCCAACTTGGGGGACATGGTGCAACAGCTCCGGTTGCGGGTGCCGGGGTTGCTCCACCATCTGTTGCCTAAGCTGATGGTGAGTCCCGACGTCGTGCTACGCGTTTGTCCTACTCAGTACCACGGCTACCTCCCCCAATTGAAAGGACACGTCCCTTATTACGCCACCTGTAAGGCGCTCCAATTAGTGCTCTCGCTGGTGGTGCTCAATTCCCGGGCCCGCATCCACATCCAGCTGCTTAAGATCGGCACCGACGATACCCCGCTGACGTTGATTCCTGGGTCAACGAAAATCGGCATCAAATGGACCACGTGTGACCCCCGGTGCCCTCACCTCGACGGCGAGCTGTCGCTGGCGGCACGGCTCGGCTCGCACACGTGGAAGGGGGTTGATTTCACGGGCAGCGTTGGTCTCGGTGCTCTAAAAGGCCTTGTGTCAAATCCTACCGACTTGGACCGCGTGATTCTGGGAGTGTTTGTGTTTGAGCTTAACCCCCAGTGCGACCAGATCCTTGTCCACTCCATTGAAGACGTCGAGACGTTGGAAAAGGAGATGGGGATGGCTTCCCCACGTCTCCAACGAGCCGTCAACTTGTAACTACTCCACCTTCAGACAGCTCTAGTAAGGTGTTTCACATGTCTTGTGTATATAGCTATTTTTCATCGGTATCATTACAAAGATTTTTTGGTATAGTTCGTTTGTTAGGTTTGTCATTCCCTCATGACGAGGATCTTTTCCGTCGGCATTAGTTTCATCGTTTCGCGTAACATGATATAGTTTTGCCACTCTATGACAAGGAGCACCGTGATCATCAACACCACAAGCGTCAATGCCGCCAACAACGGTCCCGAGAGCTCGTGGCGAACGGTAGTAGTGGTGGTGGTGACGTGACGAGACGGTTGAGTAGTGACCTTTTCCGACACCTTGGCCGAGTCTGCCAGCGGTTTGGTAGCACCAGAATCATCAGCAGCTCCAGTAACATAAGTGTCTTGGTCAATCTCCTTGCGCAATGCTTTCAATAAGTCATCGGCAGCCGCCTGCTGGCCAGACAAGGACAGCTTCTCGATCATCCCTTTAATCCACGAGCTGCCCGTCCACTTGATATAAAACAGGAGTCGGAAATCAGTGGAATTATCGTCGCCCCAACTCAAAATATAGCGGGTGTGTACGGCGAAGGAGTTGCCCAGCGGGACATCGGGAGTGCGAGTAACCAGCTCCACCTCGATGTAGCCATCGTAGTCCAAGTTATAGATCGTTTCCACCACCTCGCACCGCGTCAGTTTAGGACCAATGCTGTAATTGAGGGCTTTTTGGTAGGTGTAGGCGCGGGTGTTGGTTTCAGGGTCAAACGCTGAGTACTCCGTGAACTCCAGCCCGTCGTGGTCTTCAAGAAACTGGCGGTGGAAGGTGGTGTTTTGATCAAAGAGCACGGCAAACGTCACTCCCAAGGGAGCATCGATCGTCTCGTCAAACAACACGATCTCCTTATCAATCGGTTTGATTTCAGGTTCAGTGGGCGCGTGAGTATCAGGACCGTGGTTGCTGAAGCCACACGTCTTATTGAACTTGCGCGTTTTCGTATCCGGAGCCAGCATCATCAGCTCGTCGCTGGTAGTAGTATTATCATCACCGTCCAACAGCATGAGGTAGTTTTCTATTCGCGGCAGTTTCGGTTCGCTGTTGGCAGTAGCCGCTGACTCGGTACTGCTGCTAGAAGTGTCAAGCAGACGTTTTGGTGGACCCCCGGCTAAGTGCCACGCAGTGACTAAGAGGTCAAAAGTGGCGTCACGCAGAATGAAACTGGCGAACGTGTACTTGTTATTCTCAGTGTCAATGGCAATGCCATTGGGGAACAAACCTGCCGTCAGCTTCCGCTCAATGTTGACAATTTCGTCCATCTTAATCACAAGATTGGTCACCCACCCAAGCAAGTTGGAGTTGAAGCACACATACATCCCCAGGATGTAGAGGCGCCCTTGTAACAAGATTTCCCGCAGCATGGCACAACTGTAGTCGTCCAACAACCGGTCGGTTAAATCCAATTGCTTGAACGTCTGGTGGAACTCGACGTTTCGTCGCATCAGCGCTAGCCGGTATTTGGTCGAGGCAAAGTGCTCCTCGTCGTACATGGCATTATCGCGATCGGGCAGGGG
This sequence comes from Diutina sp. Y7414, assembly GCA_037042415.1. NCBI lineage: Eukaryota > Fungi > Ascomycota > Pichiomycetes > Serinales > Debaryomycetaceae > Diutina > Diutina sp. Y7414. The sequence continues at coordinate 96,079 of JAXQKI010000081.1, forward strand.
CTGCTGGGGGAGCTTTTTGCGGTAGCTGATGACCTTGGGCAGCTTTTCCCCCTCGGCTTCAGCGATGGTGTCGTCGGTCGGGCCGGGAGTGGCGGACTGGTTCAGCGTCCCCGTCACCTCGCGGAGACGGCGGGCCAGGCCCAGGTCGCTCAGCATGACACTGTTGGCGTCCTCGCGGGTGGTGTGGGGCAGAGCAGGTCCGGTTTTGAACGGCAGTTGGAGAGACATTGGCGGGCCCCGGCTCTGGCTAGGCGGTGAGTGGTTGCCGTACCGGAAGTAAGCGCGGAGCTGCCGGCGGCCGTGCCTGCAGGCAGACGTTGCTAGTTCGACTCCAATCGGAGATAAATACAAGTGCGACACTAACAAGAGAAGAGTAAAGGTTTGGAAGTAAGTGTGGAGGCGTTTTGGATCAATCAATTGGATTTTGAATAATTGTATCATCACGATTGATTCTTCTTAAGATTGTTATCTTAGCTCATTGTGTGTGTCTTTTTTCGTCCTGTCTGCCTCTCTAGCCATTAGGCTCTAGCCATCATTTTGATCGCGCGAACGCCACGTACCATGAGCCATAAATACGATAAGCTTCTGAACCAGGTAAGTCCCCTCGATCCAACCAGTCGGTGTATGGTCAATTACTAACGTCTAGCCGGAGCTGGTGCTACCAGACTACGTCGAAGCCGACGAGGACGTGTTCCCCCAGCTGACAGCGCCGCTGTCGGTGCCGTTGACCTCGGTGTCCGGGAATATGACTTCGGCGCCGGCAGCAGCCCCATCGCAGGCGGCCAAGGACTACGGCAATTCCCACATGTTTCTGATCAATTTCTACCGGCGGTACTTTGACATTGATCTGGAGATCTTTTTCGACAAACTCTACAAGACCCTCATCCCTTTTACCAGCGGCGACGACGACATCGCTCTGGACCTGCCCGAACTTTATGGGTTTATTTGGATCACCGGGACGCTAGTGTTCCTCATGTTTGTCAGTGCCACGGCGTCAAATATCATGGGCCAGTGGCTTCACGGCGGCGACGAAACTCCCGCTTATAATTACAATTTTGACCTCATATTTAAGCTGATGGCAATTTTCTACGGGTACAACGTGATTGTACCGTTTTTATTAGTGATGTGGACGCGGTTTGTCACCAAGTTCCCCGAGCCCCTCTCGCTTTTCAACGTGATGCTGATTTACGGGTACACCAACATCCTCTGGGTGCCGATTACGTTGATCAACTTTTTGTTTGTGGTATTCATTAGCTACGAAAAGCACCACGTGCTCCTCAACGTGCTTGAGTGGGTGATTGTGGTGATTCTGGGAGTGATCACCATGATCAGCAACTTGCTGAAGGTCGCTCCCAGCATCAAGAACAACTGTGTGATGCTCCACACCGGCGACGCCGCTGCCGGGCGCCGCGTCTACTTCCCGTTATTGGTGGCGTTGGGGTTGGCCCACGTTGGCTTCACCGTACTCGTCAAATGGTCATTTTTCGGCATTAACGTCTAATATACACAAAGAGGATGAGAATCATGAAGAATTGCCTACGCCTTGTAGGCGCCAGCGCCCGCGCTGGCCAAGTTGCGGCGGTGGCGGCGTATCTGGTGCCATCGGCGTAGGCCAATGGCCGCCACCAATACTGCCACCACGGGGAGAACTGATGCCAAGGCGATCTCGCCGTTGCTTAGTCTCGAAGCCCGCTCCGTCACCCACCACACCTGCTTTTCAGAAGTGGCAAACCACGGCTGGCTGGCAATACACACCTGGGTGCCGTTAGCTAATTCAAGACAATAGGGAGCGTCTTCGTGACGACAGGGAGCTTCACTAGAACACCGGTTGAGATAGGGAGCCGTCGGCTGTTCAAGTTCCCGGCAGAAGTCAATAATCTCGGGGGTACTCAGATTCACCATGAGCCGGCCTTTCGGTTCTTGGAACGGTTCCCCCCAACACTCGATTACGTCATCGTTGCCGGTGACAGTGAGAAATCGGGAGATGTCGTCAGGACAGATCTGGGAAGGGTCCCACTGGAAATCGATGCCCAGCAGCGGCACCGCGGGGGAGTATGAGGTGTGGGTCCCCATGGGCTATTTGGAGAAAGGCTGAGGGATTAGGCTAGGGGATCAGCGGTTAGGGGGGGCCCTAAGACCTTTATACGTGGTGAATGGTTATTGCTGAAAGATCCTTGGCGGTGTCATTGGGGGGCGACGAGGGGGGGTGCTATTGTGCCAAGCCGTCCCCCGTTGCGAGCGTGTGGCTGCCTTATCGCTTACGATGGCAGCAGACGACGTGAGCTAAAACGGTAGCTGCTACGTGTACATCTATAGTCAAAATCTACCATAGTGATAGAAAATAATTCAAGTAGTTTGATTAAGTGCTGCTTTGCCGTGGCTTTGTTAATTACCTGGTGATCATTCGCCGGTACCAATCGGGACAATTTTCGCGGCGCCGAGGTGCCAAGAGTCGTTCCCCGTCAGCAACTAGCCCCAATTCCCGAGAGTGCACCTGACGGGTTTTTTTTTCTGATTGTGTTTATCCCCTGCATATAATTAAGTACTGCGTATAATATGTAATTGTCTCTGGACACCATCAATCAAAAATGTCTATTATATTGTCTAATTAGCGGAGTGGAGGGCTTGCCATGAGTGCCACCACCGTTTCACGTTCCACCACGACGGTAAACCCGCGGGTTCCGTCAACCCTGTAAACCACAGCGTCGGCGACGAGACCGTCTGTGGTAAAGTAGTTACTGGCCCTACAGGACGGCCCCACACGTTAGCGGCGAATTTCTTTGCCATCAGCCATCTGGTGACATTCGTACCATCTAAAAAGCTCTCCACTTCTCTAGCATCACACCCAGTATTAGGCTCAACTCCATCCATACGTTGTTCAAGCCAATTGACCACCATGGGCCCGCCAGTGACGATGCCATTGACGTGGTGCAGCGTCAAATCGGTGACGAATTCTAACAGTTTGATACCCTTTTTGCACCACGAGTGGAACATCACCTCCAGGTCGTGGTAGTTGATGATCTCATCGTTTTTGGCGTGGTATAAAAGCATGGGGATGTGAGGGTAGGGGGTATCGGGGTCATCAGCCATCGTGTGCTCTTTGAAGATCTTTTGCACCAATGGTAAGTCCAATACCGTCAATCCATCTCTGGCGTAAGGCTTATCTCCAGTGAAAAACCGTTTGTGGCGGAACTTAATCACGGCGGGGACCATACACAAATTCTGAGTATAGTTGATTTCCTGGTAGTGAGCGTCACTAAGCTGGTCACGAATCAACTCATCAAACTCAGGGTACTGCTTTGCTAAACCTCCAACCGCCAGTGCCACTAAACCAGCGTATAATGTCCCTTCATTGTGGCGAGCCGTCAGCCCTAGATTCAGCACAACTCCTCCAACAGCAGCACCCACCACGTTCTTTCTAAGATCAGGAGCGTACCGTTTGATCAATGCCAGGGCCCATTTCGTTGGGATCAGGCCACCCAGATACCCCCACATCGTCACCTTAGCCAGAGGAGAAATACCAGTAGTATCTTCAGTTTGCTTAATCACGCCTCTAATCAGATCGAGAACAGCATACCCGGTTTGCTTACCACCGGGCCACCAGCCATGGACCGTCTCATAATCAGGAAGTACGACAAACATGCCTCGATCAAGCGCCAATTGTAATGTAGCCATTTCCAATTGGTTATAAATAGTAGTCATCAGGGCTCCCGAAAGCACCAGGTACAGCGGAGCACAATCGGGGTCACTGGTATCCTGAGCCATTTGGAAGAAAAGGACACGGTCATTTCGAGCGCCATGAGGAGCTATCACCGTATTGACCACTGCCACCGGGTGGCCGTGTTTTGTCTGAGATTTGACCATTACTTGCCATGCTCCAGCCACATTCATCGAGAAATACACCAGGCGTAATTTGTGGGGTACCGGTCTCAATTTGAGCACCTCCCCCGGTTCAGCGGTGGCCAAATTGGCCGGGTCCTGGTACCACTCGTCTTGTGAGGGTTTAATCACTTTGGCAGCCACTGCCACAACCATGAGCCACCATATCACGAGATTCATGGCGAGTGGTGTTTAGGTGAAAAGTCGACGTACGTCTCTCTTCGGGCGTCTGAGGGGAATTCGGACCCATGTGATCGGAGTGTATCGGTACTAAAATTTAGTGCTATATAACCGTTGCGCACTCACGTGTCAACGGTCACCATATGTACAGAGAAGAAGTACATGTCACATACAGTTTTCGTTTAATTCGTTTACTTCGTTAGCTTATGCAAAAAGTTTACTTAAAAAAAAAAAGAAAGGTAAAAAGAAAATCAATAGAAAATTGAAAAAGAAATTATTGGAAACAAAAAAGATGTCATGACATCGGGGGCTCGCCCCATGAATTTTTTTGTAATGTTTTGAGCGTGCAAATGTCGTTACCGCTCGTAGTACCAGTCAAGCATGCGGCGGGAGGCTTTGTGAGCGGCACCTTTACCGTGATCAACGCCATAACGGATAAACCGTTTCACGGCATCAATCAGCACGTTGGTAGCCAGCCCCACGTTGCGGCCTAAATAGTGACCGCCAGTGCGTTTCAACAGCTCCAACGTCTCTCTCATGGCGCCAGGGTAGCGCATAAACGAAAGCTTATTGAGTTTGACACACCCTTCCACCGGTGGTTTGCCAGCAAAGCGGTCGCTCATCCAAGTGATGGCAAGAGGCACTCCCAGCACCACGCCAATCATGTGATCGGAAGTATAGTCTGAGAGGAATTCAAGTGATTTAATGCCTCGGCGACACCACAGATCAACGAGTAAAGCACAGTCTTTATGTGGAAGGAGTTCATCATGGTAGCCATGGTAGATGAGTACTGGTGTCTCTGGCATCGGTCCTTCGTCGTCTAGCGGCATCAGGTTCTCGGCAAAGATCTGTTTACACACTTCGTTGTTGAGGAAATCCCACCCGTCTTTGATCCAGGGTTTTTTACCCAGAAAGAATTGAACACCAACAAACTTCATCACGTTAGGGAAAAAGCACCCCGTTTGCAGAGAGATGAACCGGTGGTAATGCTTTGGGCTCATATTTTGCTTTAACAAAGCATCGAACTGAGGATAAGTCTTAGCGTAGCCTCCCATGGCAATGGCGATAATACCAGCAAAGGGAGTACCGTCATTTTGCCAGGCAGCAGATGATAAATTGGTAATGACACCACCGGCAATAGTACCAATCAAGTTAGTTTTCAATTCGGGGGCGTATTTTGGCTGGAGCGCCAGCGCCCAGATGGTGGGGATCGATCCGCCCAGGTAGCCCCACATCACCACCTGGGCCTCACTCAGGATATTGGTCGTGGCTCCCAGAGCAAGTACACCGCGAATTGAGTCTAATGTAGCATAAGCACCTTGAGGACCTCCAGGAAACTGGTTCTCCACGCCACCATGGTCAGGAACCACCACTGGCCACCCCTTCTCAAGGCATAATTGAATGAATAAAACTTCAAGCTGAGATGAAAGAGTGGCCATCAGGGCTCCTTCAAGCATCGCGATCAGCGGCGCACACTCCTCGGAGCACAGATCAACAAACATCTGGTACAGCACGATTTTAGTAGGGTCAGCATTAAACGGGATAATGACACTGGTGACCACGGCCGAGGGCATCCCGAACTGGTCGGTCAGCCGCACCATGAGCTGCCACAGCTGGTCAACATCGATGGCAAAGTAGATGTTGCGGAGCTTGTTTGGTGTGGGTCGGATGCGAAGAATGGTGCCTGGCGACTCCGCTTCAAACCCTGGTGGCGGCACGTAGAACTCGTCTTCTGTAGGTAAGAGCGGGTGCTGGAACTGCGTCGCCACCACTAAAGCAGCCCACAGCGCCACGTAGAGCACCCACGTCAATAACCTCATCGACAGGGCCAGTGGTGTTTACTTAGGTGGTAGCGCCGGGTCATCATTGCGTAGACAGTTGGCTTGCGGGGGGGTTGCGGTCACATGCACTCCTCCCACGCCGCGTCTCGGCGAGTACCCGCTTCCAGCAGTTAGAGCGATGCTGGGCGGGCGTATATGCCTGCACTGGCTGCCTCCAGCACTGCGGCCCGTGGGGCTCAGGAGGAATAAAATGTGGCGCCTGAGAGAGAGGCACGCTATCGGCGCCGACGTGGCCTCTACTGGCCAGGCCAACAAAAAAAGAACTGTGCCGCTAGTCCAGAGCCTTGCTAGACTATGCTAGCTTTATTGGTCAGGTTTCAGAAGTGTATCATAGAGATGTACTGCGGTGGCTGTTAGCAGCGTAGGTGAGGGTGGAGAGGTAAAGGCCTACATTAGGTGAGCGGGAGTCTTGGTACTAGCAAAAACTGTGGCTGCTGATCGTACCCTTCGTACCCGCGCGCGCGGATCGCAGGATCGCCTGGCTCAGTGCTTTTTTCTCATTGGTGTGGGTATTTTTCACTGTCTCAGGGCTGCGTAACCAGCTAACACGTGCACTCATCTAATCGCCATAAAGTGAAAATTTTGGTCGCCGTCTCCGACCCAACATATATAAATAACGCGACCCCCGCGAGTGCAGATTTTCTCCTCGTACCGTTAATTCGTCACACCCCCCTCTCTCTTCCACAGCCATGACTGCCCAACAACCGGAAAAGTTCTTGTTCACCTCGGAATCGGTCGGTGAAGGCCACCCCGACAAGATCTGTGACCAAGTGTCCGACGCCATCTTGGACGCGTGTCTCGCCGTCGACCCTTTGTCGAAGGTCGCCTGTGAAACCGCCGCCAAGACCGGTATGATCATGGTGTTCGGTGAAATCACCACCAAGGCCCAATTGGACTACCAAAAGATCATCCGTGACACCATCAAGCACATTGGTTACGACGACTCCGAAAAGGGGTTCGACTACAAGACCTGTAACGTGTTGGTCGCCATCGAACAACAGTCGCCCGACATCGCCCAAGGTTTGCATTTGGAACAAGCCTTGGAAGAATTGGGTGCCGGTGACCAAGGTATCATGTTCGGTTACGCCACCGACGAAACCGACGAAAAGTTGCCGTTGACGGTGCTTTTGTCGCACAAGCTTAACGCCGCCTTGGCCGACGCCAGAAGAAACGGCACCTTGCCCTGGTTGAGACCCGACACCAAGACCCAGGTCACCATCGAATACGAAAAGGACGGCGGTGCCGTCAAGCCCCTCAGAGTCGACACCATTGTCATCTCGACCCAACACGCCGACGACATCTCCACTGAAGACCTCAGAAAGGAAATCCAAAAGCACATCATCCAAAAGGTCATCCCCGCGGAATTGTTGGACGACAAGACCATCTACCACATCCAACCCTCGGGCAGATTCGTCATCGGTGGTCCCCAAGGTGACGCCGGTTTGACCGGTAGAAAGATCATCGTCGACACCTACGGTGGTTGGGGTGCCCACGGTGGTGGTGCCTTCTCGGGTAAGGACTTCTCCAAGGTCGACAGATCGGCTGCTTACGCCGCCAGATGGGTTGCCAAGTCGTTGGTCAACGCTGGCCTCGCCAGAAGAGCCTTGGTGCAATTCTCGTACGCCATTGGTGTCGCCGAACCTTTGTCGATCCACGTCGACACCTACGGCACCTCGGACCGTTCGTCGGAAGAATTGGTCGAAATCATCAAGAACAACTTTGACTTGAGACCCGGTATCATCGTCAAGGAATTGGACTTGGCCCGTCCCATCTACTTCAAGACCGCCTCGTACGGTCACTTCACCAACCAAGAAAACCCTTGGGAACAACCTAAGAAGTTGAAGTTCTAAGTGTTTTGTTGGCGGTGAGCCCAACCTAAACTCGTGATGATTAATGTAATGACTCATGAAACCAACGCTCAACTCGTTGGTTTACACATTATGATGAAAAGAAAAAAAGAGAGAAAACCCTTAGAAAAAAAACGATGTCATGTTTGCTTTTACAATTGTTCCAGGATAGAGTATTTATTGCATTAATTGGGGTCCTCAACGGACAAAAGGATAGGTTATATACTGTAATAATTATCAGTAAAATTGAGACTGTAGTTGAAATTCACCGAAGAGACTTCCAATTAACGCATGATGCATTTATACGAGATTCTTATCTCACACAAAATCAATGGTGTCTATTTAGTGTTACTGATCGTTTACTAGGCGTGCTGAAAGCGTAATTTCAGTTGTTCCTGACATTTACGTTGGTACCTAATGTTACCTCATCGCTTCAGGTACTAAATTTCACGTTTAGATCATCAACAATGGATCTTATGTGATTTAGAAGCCAGTTTCCTACTCGTACAGACGTGTCAATGAATCAAAGAAGCAAGCAAATAGTCAAACAGAAGCTGCTCGTCAAATTGCGATAAGTCTGATCGCCTCAAACCACCTAGTAATGAGCCAAGACCAATTTTTTGTGAAAGCGGTGTGGCGCAGTGGAAGCGCGTTGGGCTCATAACCCAAAGGTCACTGGATCGAAACTAGTCACCGCTACAAAACTTCGATTTATTTTTTCAATTTTTTTGTGAGTTAAATGGCTAATACCTTTATCGATTTGAAGATATAAACGTCGTATAGTTTTATGTCACAGCTCTACAAAGTCAATGGGCTGGTTGCAGTTTTTACCGTTGACCGCAGGGAAGTAGCGATGGTAGCCGAGCCAGGCTCCCACGATGCCGATGGTGGATCCAAAGCAGATGTCGAATAAGTGGTGGCGGTAGTCCTGGCCGCGAGACAACGCGATGTAACTGGCCAACACCAAAGGTAACAGCGCAAATATCAGCTTGTATAACGGTGCGTGGTGTCGCCACACTTTGAATTGGCCCATAAGCCAGAGACTGAGGAAGCCCAAACCGGCAAACGCAAATGACGAGTGACCCAGCGGTGTCAGCTTGAGCCCGTCCCAGAGGTAGGCCTCGCCAAGGGGACTCAGACACACCAGAATATCCACCAACCCTGTCTTTTGCGTAGTCTTGGCTCCACAGCGAGCCAAGAAGTCAGGGCGAGGATTGGCAATCCACACCTTAAGAGTATCAGTGATGACCCCCACCAACGCCATCGTGAGCCAGAAGGCGAGGTTGGATACTTGGTAGAGGTGGATGCGGTCATAATTGGTCTTCCCTTTCACCAACAGGATCAATGTGATGATGATCGAGGGAGCAATACACGTGATCAAGTAGAGCTGGTCATCACTGAACCGCTCGACATGGGCAAACGGGTGGGAGATGCGGGGGTTATCAATTTCGAACTGGCGCGTGAACGGCTTTGCCAGCTCGCACACGGTGAAGAAGGCGATCAACAATACCAACACCACGATCCAGTCGGCGACGTAGGCGCGGAACCGATTCAGGGTGAGGTAGAGCTTCATGGTGGCACGAGGACGACGGGGTCAGAATCGACACGCAAGTATGGATAACGTCGCGAGCACCCCGAATTCAGATTATATTCGCCCAGTTGAGGGTAGCGCGCACGTACACGTACCAAGGGGGCCCTGGTGGTGCACATAGTGAAATACTCCATGCGTCGCCCGTGTGTTAGCGAGATCCCGCGTACTGGAAAGTGAAAAGGTTTTAACTAATTTGTCAAGCCTAGTCGAGGGTTTTTTAAGTTATTTCCAGGTTTTGATTGATTGATCGATGAATCATGGTTGAAAACGTAAAAATTCGTACATTTTTCGCTAGCAAAGAGATATGGCTTGGCAATGCGATTACGTTATACTTTACGTTGGAGAGTTTGGTCCGGAGTTAGTAGGTCACTTAGATGGTACCGTCTCAATTAGTGCAGCTTATACAATGTCAAGTTACGTTCTTTAAAGCTAGGGTTGATTCGGAATTGAGAATTGCTACAAATTGTCGATGAAGTTCTCTCATTACCTAGAGCACTTGAATGCTACAAAAATAGTGATCACAAAGTCAAAATCGCTACCAATTCACTCAGGTACTGGTTGTAGGCGCAGATAGTATAAGTATTGACTGTATCACACTTGTTGAGTTAGCAATAAATTCCATTGGAAACTTCAGCAAAGTGCTTCCTCCCGGTGCTATAGAATTGTAGGCTCGATAGACGTAATTGCTATCAACGCTTAACTCTTTATATATTATGATTATACGATTTCAATGTCAAAGAACACGAACGGCTCGTAGTCGGTTTCCACCAACAGCGCGTACTCGTGCAAGTTGGTGTTTTTGCTCGAGGCCTCGCCTCCTAAGTAGCCGAACTTCTCCACCAATTGCTTCTTGGCGGCGTCGAAGTTCTTCTCGAGCAGCAGCCCGTGGAAGCCGATGAGGTAGTAGTCAAACAGCGGCGGCAACCCGTACCGCAACACCAGCTCCACGTACACCCTCATTGCCTTGATGTGGCACCAGTCGGCGAAGATATCCAGGTAGGCGGTGCGGGCCAACCGCACCAAGTCGTTCTTCAGCTTCAGCTCGTTCTGCTGCGTCAAGTCAAACTCCTTGCGCATGTTGTTGAGGGTGTCCTCGGAGTACTCAAAGTCCGTCCGCGGGTGCCACTTCTTGTCGCGGGCAGCAGCAACGAAGTCAGGCTCGTATTTCTTGAAAAGGGTGACGGCATATAAGTTGTACTCGCTGTCGCTCAGAATCAACTCCGCCAGTCGCGGCACCACGTATTGCACTAACGTCTCGTAAGAGTTGCGGAACTCCTTGTCCAAGTTCTTAGGGACAGCCACAAGCACAGTTTTGAGGTGTTCCAGGTTCAAGACGAATTGATCAGGGTGGACGATGTCGTGCAAACTGCGGATCAGCAAGTCACCGTTACGTTTGCGGTCGGCGGCGGCAAAGTCACTGCGGGCCGATTGGTAGGTTTGGTAGGCAGCCCTGACGTCGGCGTCCAAGGAGAACGCCTCGTTGGTGATGAGCTTCACCAATTCGGGGATGGGCTTGTCGAGTCTGAACTTAGAGGAATTCCACTTGAACGTTTCCACGTAGTCAGTGGCGGGGCGGTTTTGCACTGTCCGCTGAAACGACGACGTCTCCAACACATTGGTGAAGATGTCGACGATCTTCGCCACTGAGCCAGCCAACTGGGAGTCGATTTTGCCCAATTCCTCCAGCCCTTCAATGAGCGAGTCCAACGTGCCCAGCTGGAACTGTGGGAGCTCTAGCGACGTCAACTTGGAGAGGTCGGACTGCATGTGTTCCCGCAACCACCCAGAGGCATGCGTCAGCTCCGGCAACGAGATGGCAGCGTACTTGGCAAGGGGCATGGTGGTGGAGGCGGCTTGCGATAACGTATGGGTCGAATGGCAACGCCCGCGCACCACAAAAGGTCGCACCGTGGGCGGCGACAGTGGGAGACGAGTGGGGGCTAGTGTGGGGCCAATACGAATTCAATTGACTTTAATTAACAATCTCAGGACGATTATCGGCTTTAGGTGGACAATTGAGAGCTTTTTCACTTTATGATTTGGTTTAGTGTGGAGGTGAGAGCAACAAACATTGTTGCGAAACAAGCCTTTCCAGGATCGATTGAGTGAAGACACTGTGTAACAGCGGTAAGTCACTGGCTAGCGTTACCAAGATAGTGATGTATTTCAGGTCTTTCCATGTCATAGAAAGTAGAACAATTCATTTGGGTTCGTTGTAAATGCTAGAATTTCGTCCCATAATCTGGGTCAATAGTACGTTTCCAGTCCATTCAATACACTGGTTTGCTCTATGATCGAATCGCTTTTGCTTCAGTAATGCTGCGCCACATTGATTGTCTACCGTATGCAAAACTGTGCTCGTATATCGGCTCGATCATGGTACGTTACACGTATATCGTCACTTACTTCTCATTTGTTACTTACTTATTACTTAATCATCTTCATTCGTCACCTCGTCATCATCATTCGACACTTGGTCATGCTGCTTCAACTTTTCGGGTGTGATACGCAGAACTCCACTGGCCATGTGTAGGGATGGAGGCAACCCTTCGGATAATCCCAATTGCTTCACATCGAGGGCATCCCAGCACTCAAAATGCACAAGTTGGGTTTCATCTTCAAACGGTAACGTCGCATTCTGGATGACACAAGACCCAACACGAATTTCCTTCATTGAGGCCGGTATAGGGAACCAGTTTGCGTAAGTCTTCTTAAGGAATAAGTGTTCAGCAAAGAGCGCCTTGAGCTTATCACATCCTTTAAGTTCGAGCGGGATCGAGAGCATATTATCAACACGGGTGCATTTGTGGTCCTCGCCGAAGGTGACTGCGGTGACCGCTAACTTCTCCACCATGTGCGGAATGTGATTGATAGCATTGCCAGTTAATTCCTGGCAACTCGTGTCAGTCGTATCAAAGTGATTTGGCCTCGACCACGCGGTGTGGGTATCGACGAACACCTTATTTGCCACGATATGAGGCGTTTCATCAAAGGTGCAACCCGTGATTGATACGGAATCCGCTGAGATTGACATCTTCCCTATTTTCAGCTCGTGAACCTCAATTAACTTGAGACGCTCCTCAATAACAACGTCTTGTTTAGCCATAGTCAATCGAAGTTGGCTGATTTTCGGAACTAGCTTATATGGGAACGTCGGAACCATTGTCAAATCCAACTTCACCACATTCGGGACATAGAAATTCTCGATATAGATGAAATCGTCAACCAAGATGTCATCCACCGGATCCAGTTGTTCAAGTATTTCAAGCCTTTCCTCTGTATCCTCATTCATGGGTATACCCCGTAGGTCAGCAACCAGTCTGAAATCAAGTTTGACGAAATTCCCAAGTGTCGCCACATGTCTCAACTCGAGATTTGTGAGTTTGGGGCAATTGATATTCACATTCATTGCATAATCGATCTTAAAGGACCGAAGCTTTTCTGATCTGATGTCGACGTCAAACAGCGGCTCGCCCTCGTGAGGCAAGCCTTCACAGTCGAAGGTTTCAATTTGGGGTGGGATACCCTCAACTGGATGACACTGCCACACCTTCAACTCAACCACGTTAGGCGGTAATGGGAACCACGTGGTGAGAGGCGCATTCATCTTAATGTGTAGCGTTTTCAATTGATGAAGCAAATGAACGTTACGAATCTGTGGTCCCTTTGAGATGAGACACCTCAATTTACCCATTTGATCATCATTGAGGAAGTCAGAGACATCGCCGGTGGCCCCATTGGGAAGGTTCGCCTGCACAAGCTTGGGACAATCGATTTGTTTGAAATTCACTATCTGCGGTGAGTTCCACTCTTTAATTTGCGGTAACGACTGAGGTTTTTCGAGCAGAGTGCAAAGAACCTTCTCGAGGTTAGCATACCGAGGGCGGACGATGCAGTGGCCCATAACATTCTTAAGATTATTAAGCGAATACGCATCGAAAACAAAAGAACTGTTTTTGACCTGATGCAAAGTAAGATCAGTAATCAGCAGTGGCAATTTGAAACTAGCATCATGATCACACCGAAAGCTTTTGAATGTGGTGAGGTTGACTAAATGGCGGAAGTTTTGAGGCGATTTGATAGTGGCATCTGCAAAACAAAGTCTCGTTACGGATAAGGGAATATCCTTAGGGTCAATCACCACATAGTGCCCAAATTCCATGCTTTTGACGTTGCTCCCAAGGTCGTTAATTATAGGGTATGCAGGCACAGTGATCACCTGAAACATGACAAACGTCACCAGCTTGCATGTCACTTGGCGCAAGTGCCACTTGGCGAGTTCTAGTAAACCGGCCGGCGTATAGACGACGACGTCACACGGTGGAAGCTTAGCCAAGGTGTAGAAGTCAATTTTCTCCAATTCGCCTTTGCTGAGAATCTCTGGCGTAACCAAGATTTCACGGGTGTCGAGGTATTCAATCAAGTAATCCTTAAGCTTAGTCTTAAGCAAGGCAATGCTGAAGCGACACACCGAGGGAACATCGAGGGTGGAAAGAATGAACCGAATTACGTCGCTGGGGAGATGTTGCAAAAGCATTTCCGAAGTCTCCATGGCGAATAAGTAAAGTGTTTTGTGGTGGGATCTCATGCAGGTTTAATAGTGACGGTGAGCGAGGCAGAGTGCAGACAAGCCAGCCTCGAACTTCTTGAAACGAAGCTGAAGTGTCAGGGCAATGGAATGTTGGCTACCTATAATGTATCAATTTGGTTTAAGTTGTCCTTCTTTAGAGAAGTCAATTGGCAAAAAGATATATCCCAAATTCTGTCTTGACAAGTAAGACTGTCTCACCTGAGGTCCACCAGACTGCTAAGGCATTTGCCACCGAATCGTTGTGATGGCAACCCTGTTCACCACTTTCCTCGTCAACATAGTCGATTGCATCTCACCACCACTGATTGTTTAGTTCATTTTGGCATCAACAATGGGCAATTGAGTGTGCGACGGTTAAGATGAAACAAAATAATGGCAAATGCAGGGGCCACTCATGGAATTACATGCAAAAGTTACACTACATTGTGTTACCTTATGCTTCAGCTTCATTCAACCTCGATCATCCAAGAAGAGTCAATCGTTTACATGACCTCAGCAAATTCAGCCTAAGATGATAATTCCACAGATACCCAATTCTGATTTGATTTGTTTTGGATTTCATCCATGTCATTGTGCAAATGAATGGAACATGCTTTTGAAGCGTCATCAGAGTGTCTTTGACGCGACAAATCAACAAAGGTTTTTTATTTCAGCTCTGACATACACTGTTATAACAAATTTTATGGGTGACGATTGGTCTCTCACAAGTTATCTTGTCATTAGTTGTACCCCCAGAATTTTGAAAGCTTTCATATCATGGATTCTTTGAGTTATACTCTTTGCCACTCTTGATGTGAACTCAGGTTTGCTGCACTTTGAAGAATAGCCCGTGACAAATGTATCCTATGTCAACTAGGAGGACATATCAAATCGGGAGGGTTCAGCTGTCAGATCCGACATGAATTATGGTTTGCATTCAACGTTTTGACGATCACAACGACAGCATCATCTTTGTTATCCTTTTGGGACTAATTTTCTGTCGATAGGGCAACGTCGGCTGTATGCACACCTACATTGTAATCATCATAATTATCATCACTCAAACGCCTTGCAATCAAACTATAGGTTTCAATAAGTTTCGAGTGAACTAACGATCTGAATAAACCCAGCGATACACGTATTTCTTCAATGAAATGAAAACAAATCTCTACGTTGAAAATCCACTTTATCAAACCTTCCAGTATCTCAAAGTTTACTCGATTTTGACATTGCTAATGCTGCTTATATTCTATGTTTTCACTCACATTGTCGGTTTTATAACTCCATGTGATCGATCTCTCTTCTCTTCAGATTAGTTTCATCGGATCGGTTCGCGTCGCGCTTCGCGAAGCCGCACCGACTTCACGCACTGATTGTTTACATCGGTGCACCAGACCATGTCCCGCAAGCTGATCGGGAAGACGTTCCCGTTACCCGAGGGAAATACACCTCGACGAACACCTTATGGAGCTCTGACACCGCAACTGGGGCCCTGGCCTCAGCTGGGCCGCCTGGCGCGGGCGCTGTTGGTGGTGACCCGGCTGCTGCTGATCCTCTCGCTGGCGGCTCCCGCGATGATTAACCCGCCAGGACTGGCTTCTGGGCGTCCTAGTGCTCGTCAAACGAAGGAAAATACCCTCGCTGTCCACGAATACCTCCTGACTCATGACTACCCCAGGCCAGTGCTTGCTGATGGTAAGCCGCCGACTCAATCAGAGTTTAAAGAGATATTTGCGTTTATCTACCGCACCATTGAGCCGCTGTTTCACTATACCTCGAATGCCAACCCGGAACAAGACATATTTCTGGTGTTACGGCTCCAACACTACCCACAACTCGGGCAACTCACGCTGATGCACATGCGGCTGGTGGGGCTGTTGACGCTGTGGCCGGTGGTGGTGGCAATGCTCCGGTGGCTCTGCGACTGGGCCCAGATGGTGCTGGAGGTGGAGACGCCCGTGCTTGACGACGGCATGCCGTGGTACATGTGTCCCCAGGACATCTACGACCGGCTCTTGATCCGGTACTTCTTCACCTGGTACCAAGCCGCGCTTGCCGGCGATGACAGTCGCCACCACGAGATTAAGCAGGCACTTGTGGAAGACTATCGCCACCTGGAGGCCGCCAACGATGCTGCTGCTGCCGCTAAGGAGGCTAAGGCTAAAGAGCTCATTGACGAAACAGCAAGACTTCAGCAGCTCCACCAACTGTACCTTAATGCTCGCCAAGTAGCGACGCTGTTGGAAGTGGACCGAGAAAAGCTCACCAAGTACTGCGATGAGCTCAGGCACAAGACCGACGCCTACCCTGCTCGTTTAGATGAACTTCGCGCTATCGCTCAGCAGTTACTGAATGAAATTAAGGACGCGGCGTTACGCAAAAGCCAGCTCCGCCAAGACCTTAGTGCTCGCGACGCTCTGCCCGACCAGGTGGCTAAACTCCACGCCCGCAAGCTGGCGCTCCAGGAACAGCTTCGCCTGGCTCGGGAAACCCGCGAGCGGGCTCGCGAGGACCTGGAGTTGGAATTTCAACGCATGGAGGAAGAGTACGCCGCCATTGACGCCCTGGTGCACGCCTACAACAGCCAGTGTGCTCATCTTAATCTCGAAGGGCGTTCCCTTTCAATCAACCCCCAGATCTTGACTACCGGTTCCGGCAGCGTGTTTACCGATAACCGCGACCCTGAGAGCGAGTGCAACTTCATCGGCGCCGCCATGAACCCCCTCCGCAGCGAAGTACGCCGCTACCGTGACTCTACCGATGCCACCACCGACCAGCTCGACCGCCTTCGCGCTGAGTGTGACCTGATGTCTCGCCACACCAGTATGCTTCAAGAGAAAGCCAATGCAGCTCAGGCTCAGCTAGATATGGAGAAGCACAAGGGTGAGGAAGAAGTGCGGCTGGTGGCTCAGGGACGTGACGAAAAACGGGTTGAACGAGAGCAGTTGGTTGCCACAATGAGGCTGAGACTCGAGGCAGCGCGTCGTCGATATGCTGATGCTGAACATCGTCTAGAGAGCCAGCGCCAGGCGTTGGAGGCTGAGGCACAAACTACACGTGACCAGTATATGGAAGCAGTCAATTTCATCACCAAGGAGGTGACAAACCACCGGGAAATGGCCGCTAAGATGCTTGAAGACGTCGATGAGGCAGTTAAAGAGAGTGGTGCTCCTGTCCCCTCTTGAGATGCTACATTGTTTTATCCTTTTTGACGTTACATTCACAATTATAAACCGGAGACATGGTTCTGTCCCCGTTGGTATCATTCGCAAGATCCTGCTTACGAGGATTGGGCAGCGGCAGCGACACCTTGTTCAGCGACATCATCGGGGATGGTGACGGCGTCGTTGGTCTCAACGGCGAACGAGGCGTCGTCGATGAGTTTGTTGGCATCGTCGGAGGTAACGGCGTACGCAGCATCGGCTTCGCAACCACAGGGGTTGTAGTTGGGAGGGAAGCAGTAGTAGTAAGTCTGGCCACCCTTGCTCTTGATCACGGTGACCTTGCGGTAGTACCACGACGAGCCCCAGCCGCCGTTACCGCCCCAGCCCCAGCCGGCCTGGCCGTTCCAACCCCAGCTGCCACCCCAGCTGCCATGGCCCAAGAGGCCACCGAGGATCCCCTTGATCAAGCCAAGAGTGGCTTCACCTTCAGCGACGGGAGCAGAGGCAACACCGGCAATGGCGGCGGCGGAAACGATGACAGTGGTGAACTTCATTATTGGTTGATTGAGTTGAGTTGAGTGATGAGGAAATAAGACGGGATGAAGAGGGATATTTATACCAATTCTAACACCCACCTTCAGCTTGTGATCCCTATGGTTTTCTAATGTGGTGCTCACTTGAAACCTCGTTGGTTCAATTACGTTCCCTATTCGGTTTAATGCACGAATTAAGCTTCAATGCCGCTGCCTCGATGACGACTATTGTGCCGAAATGAACCGCCTGATGCCCTTCGATGGTGCCGAAACGGTCCCGTGCTATCACAAAGACTTGACGTACTTAGTTTAGGGAGTTGCAAGCTTCTTGTCTGAAGCTAGGCAACTTTCGCTACGCTATCACTCTACCCGCTGGTACGATGCTTCGTATTGACGACACATGCCCCTTACCGATTTTCAGATGTGTTTACAGGGGCACATGTTCTGTTCCAGAACTGCTTGCTGCCGAGGAAAGTTTGGTTTTGCGTCACCCGAGATACATCAGGTGCCGACTTAACCGGGCCGTCCACAACTCAGCGACGATCCCATCTGGGGATTGTATCGGCCCATCAGATAATCGTGGGCGAAGCTGTTACGCTTTCGTAGGTCGTGGAAGTTCGAAGTCCAATAACTTGAACCGGTGAAGCATATAATGTGCTGATACCAACGTGTGCCCCAAGGAGGTAATTCTAACCTTGCTAACGACCTTAACTGGCCATGCCTTTGCCCTTTCGTTAAAGGCAAGCCTAGCCGAAAGTTTAAGGTCATTTTTGTGCTGTTGTACTAATACGACGACAATATCAATAGCAACCACTTACAATTCCTGTTCCGGAGCCATTCCTCGTAGCAAAACCCTGCATGTTTCCGTCATCGTTTTCAGCAGTCGCTAATCTGTGGATCTTTCCAGGCATCTGGAAAACGATAAAAAGCCACCTTCATCAGATTGAAAAAGGAAGATGATATGAGGTTGGAGATCAAAGACGGTGACTAATGAGAGGTCACTATGTCCTCAACCCGAGGCCTTATGGTCCTCACTCCCGGTGTTACACAAGGTTATGTGTGAACCTTAAATGCGGCTACTGGCGACGGGTGAATTGACCTTGGTTACGTCATAGTTTAGCTTCATTGAGTTGACGAAACCACGGTGCTGGGTCAAGTGAACACTTGTCAACATCGACTGCTCAAAGTGTGCAAATTAATCCAGACATGATTAGATAGTTAATACGACGTTAAATCAACACTATCTGCTCTATTTGCGACTCCACTACGTTCGCAGCCGGTGTGGGTTATGAACAAGCGAAAAACAAGTTTATACTACTATTCTGTAAACGGTATACTTATACACTAATTGGGAAGGGGCAGCTTGGGATCTAATGTATCCATCTAGGAACTAATAATAGAACGATCACACAAAGAGAGGGGAGGCTGGTGAGTATGAGCCGAGAAGGGGTTTAACAGGAGTCATCAAGGGGTTGAGAAAAATCCGTGACCGCTACAGGATTGCCTATTGCTTTACGAGTCTCAAGTAGTTGTCAATTTGATCGTTTTGGGATTGCCCCAACTCTGGGTTGTGATGAATTTAGCACTCCCTTAGCGGTACACGTCAGTGTCGGAATTACTGATTAAGTTGTGCTAAGTTTACTGGAGCTGTTTGCTCTGATTGACTCCTTTGATGAAGCAGCCATTGATAACTTCCTCTCGCAATGCCTGCTGGACAACCTGGGTGCTTTGCCTATACCCCAATCACCGCTGGCGCTGACATCTGGCATTACGGAGAAGTTGAAAACGTTCAACTTGCACATGGGACAGAAGAAGCGGCAACTGGACCGTGGAGTGGGTCCAAGGAATGAAGGCGAAGGCTTAGCGTTGCTGGAGTGTGATCTGTCACTGTGTCTGAGTAGTTTGGAAAGCGATGACGACAATGCCAATTTGATGTTTCTGTTCTCATCGAAATTGGCACCACAACTGAGACTTCAACTGGTACGACCCCCTAATGCTGCCATTGCCACAACTTATTTATTCAATGCCGTCTCTGCCTCTGGCTCTGACAGGGCGCATGCCTCATGTGCGCCAGTTGTTGATCCCGGGACCTCGTTCGCCTTTAGTGAAGCACGTCACCACATTTGATGACGCAAGGTCACGGCTGAACCTGATTTCGTTGGCAATGTTAGACCGGCAACATGGTACATAGTCAAATACAACCAGCACCAACATCGGCGACTTTTAGATGACAAACAGTACTTTAGCTCTAGTTTACATAAACGTATACTTACACTTATATGAACGGCTCCAGAATATTCTTCGCTAGTAGTATGAAGTAAGCCACGAAGATGAAACTCAGTACCAATCTGGCCGCAATAGAGCTTTGTAACGATATAATACGAGACTTGATCGCGAAAGCGAATCGCAAGTTGTTGGTCTCAAATCAAACTCATCGCATCATGTCAATTTTATCGAAGTCTCGCAAAGATATTCGTGTTTAGACGAGCAAATCCAAATTGCCTGATTTTCTTAATATTTCAGATACATTAAAGTTTGAGTTACATGCAACCACCACAAATTGAGGGAAGAAGGTAGTCGATAGTCGTGTATGTTGGAAATTTGCTCTCCAACTTCCTGCATCTAACTTGACTTCAACTATTATTTCATTATCACCCATAATGATCGCAGTATGGAGCAGAACCAGGGATTCTGCTCCCCTATAGACTAATACCTATATTACCGGCAGTTTACCTCCGTTTTCGAGTCAGACCCGCATATATCCACGGATCAGTCTCGGTCAGAGTCATGGAGGCTGTCAGCACTTCATTCAAACACCTCCACTCTCAACAGTATATAGGGATGATTACGTAACCCTATCCATGAAAGGTGTCAGCCACAGTCAGACTAGGTATAAAACCAGATGAAGTCTAGATGTGGCGGATTCAACCCACTTATATGCATAAGTCGACACCACCCGCTCCTACAACGCCGTACGGGCTTCGCCAGTCCGCCAATGAGCGGGATGCCGTTCATGCGGCTTACGCGATAGACCGAGGTCGCATCTCTTACCACACAAACTGCAGAATCCGTACGGAGTCTGCAGTCGCCAAGCCTAAGGGCCAAGACTGAGAGCCATGCCTGAGAGCCAAGCCTAAGGGGCAACCCCGTAAAACGAAAACTATTTCTTGGCATTGTGTCAAAGTTGCATGCAAGGATTAACTCAAGGACTGGTGAGACACTTCCTCATTCAGTTCGTGGACTCGGATATGCATTCATTTTTTTGCTTCTCCGGGTCTCGGCTTTGTGGCCGCAGCAACTGATTGATCAGACAACGCGATTCCCATGGCTGAAGCTTGACCATCCGGAATTCCCGGATGAGCTCTATTGTCGATAGGATTTACAATCGTGTAAATCCTACCAGTTATCTGGATAATATTTCGGTCTTATGGTATTAAAATTCCTTGACTTTTCATTCTATACAGTCATGTTCCTCTCCACTGATGAGAGACGCATATGTAGATTGAACGTGTTGGTCGCAAAGTGGAGATAAGAATTGAGATATGCCAAAGATATGAAAAGTTTATGATGTATTAATCCTATAGTTATTCAAAATTTCCATTTCTGATTTGAACGAGAAACTGATTGTGGTTCAGGTTTGAGCCTACACGGCAATAACGATGTATCTGATAATGATTTTTATCTCATCGATATTTCTGCAGGGTGCATGAATGCATGCCGACAAAATATTTTTTCTCAACTTATAAGGCCCCCCGCCCCAGCTTTCTCCAGAACCCGAATCCACAATGGCTCAGGTGTTCAATGTTACGATCTTTTTCGTCGTGTTCAGAGAATCGCTCGAAGCGGTGATCATCATGAGTATCCTTTTCTCATTTTTGAAACAACAATTTGGTACTGAAGAACACCACAAAGCAATTTACAAGAAGTTGTTGAAACAGGTGTGGATTGGCGGGATTCTAGGGTTGTTTGTGTGTTTGTGTATTGGTGCTGGTTTCATTGGTGCGTTTTACTCGCTTAAAAACGATATTTGGTCCCAGTCAGAAGACTTGTGGGAGGGTATCTTTTGTATCATTGCCACAATCATGATTACGATTATGGGTGTGGCGATGTTGAGAATCAACAAGATGCAACAGAAATGGCGGGTGAAGCTTGCCCAAGCGCTTTTGAAGACTCCCGAAAGGAAGATGGACCGGTGGAAGATCGGCTACTTATCGAAAAAATACGCCATGTTTTTGTTGCCTTTCATCACCGTATTGAGAGAAGGGTTGGAAGCAGTGGTTTTTGTAGGGGGTGTTGGTTTGAATCAGCTGGCCACCGCGTTCCCTTTGCCGGTTGTGATCGGGCTCATTGCCGGTATTTCCGTCGGGGTCATCCTCTACTACTTCGGGAACAATGTGTCAATGCAATTGTTCCTTATTGTCTCCACTTCGGTGCTTTACCTTATTTCTGCGAGTTTGTTTTCTAGAGGGGTGTGGTATTTCGAGGATTATGTGTACAACCAGAAGACTGGGGGTGATGCCTCGGAAAACGGCTCTGGGCCTGGAACTTATGACATCACCAAGTCTGTATGGCATGTTAACTGTTGTAACCCTGAGATTGATCATGGCTGGGACGTGTTTAACGCCATCTTAGGTTGGCAAAACTCTGCCACTTATGGTTCAGTGCTCTCGTACAATGTCTACTGGATTTTTATTATCGCTACCTTGTTGCTCATGTTGTATGAGGAGAAGCATGGGCATTTGCCCGGGTTCAAGAACTTGACTATGGTTGAGTTGAACCCAATGTACCATATCAAAGGAAAGAAGAAGAACCAGCTCACTGCTGCCCAGGAGGAGGAACTCTTGGCTAAGATGAATGATCAGGCGGCTTTGGCACAGATCTTGAACGGAGAGTTGCCGCCTCCTGCGGATTTGAGCCATCCCAACGGGTCAGAACAAACTTCGCTGGAGGAAGACGTGTCCCAGGTTCAGGAAGCTGTAGTAGGAGAAAAGTAATGCTGTTGTCCCTCTTGAATGCAATGATTCCGACGAGAATCAGCGCTTTTGGATCAGCATTCGCATTCATACATCAAGATACGATATTGTACACAAAGCGTATGTCTTTAATAAATTGAAATCAAATTCACGGAACTAAGTTTTTGTACTACTTTTGGAACTGAGAGTCTTTTACGTCCCACGGAGCTTGTCTTTCCATTCACATGATACTTGCATAGTTCAAGTAGAAGCACCACGTAACAAGTAGTCATAGGCTCAATTTGGCTTGAATATAAAACTCTGTTGTGGCAACGTTATTTCGCCACGTGATTTGTCGTAGCCAAATCACCATTTCGGTCTCACGACTACAGTTTCGGTGTCCTGCTGCTCGGACTGCATGTTGTACCCTCTGCCCAATGCCATGGAAGCAGATGGAAAAGTTTTTACATATATCTATCTATCTTTGTTTATATCTTTTATTACACACTTTCTACCCCCAAGCGCTAGCTTACCAACCCCCCATCGACTGTATTACACCTACAGCATGACTCCCAAGTCCTCTGACCGCAAGTCGCAGAACCAATTCGATAACCTCTCGAGTTATTCTGAGGATTCTGGCAATGCCAATTCTCATCATATCCTATTGGTATGACAAGCTTGTGGAGAGCTGATATCGTTTTAGACATACATATCCTGCCTGTAACGTCCATGCCTGCACACAGAAGTTTCATATGTAGGAAATACGAAAAACCTTACTCAAGTTCTTTTATGAGGTAAATGACACCCTAGAAGAAAACAAAATACATCACTGTAATTTCTACTGCTTATATAGTAGTTTCAACAACAAATGGGAATTATTTGAATTTTCTAAATTTTTTCTTGAAAAAACTAAAAAAAAATATATAAAATCGGGAAAAGTCGATGAAGACAATTCGTTTGCTCCATAAATTTCTTTGGCACTGGAAGTATATTTGATGCGATTTTGGGCAAGTTGACCTCAATATTGGCGTCTCTATGTGAGTTTAATGGTGGAAAAAAAACTTTTTTTTTTCTTTGCAAATTTTTTTCCAAACGACTTTGAGTTTGTAACATACTCTATTACATCCAGTGAGCATTAAAATTGACCTGCGATGTTTGTAGAAGTGATAGGATAGGTTTTACATCTCGTACATTATAATCTTTATATGCAGGTGCATCAAAAATATGCAAGACAAAACAAGTCGTGTTGTATCAAGCACTTACAGAGTGGCTAGCCCAACGTTGCAAGCATCATTGTAATCTGGGAACATATCTATTTGATTTGAAGGGTTTAGGTAGATGCTGTCATAGTAGCTGACACAAACACCAGGCTCTTAAATTAGGGGTTCTGCACACAAGCATTGCTTGTGCATATAATCCACAATTCTTCAAAGAGCTCTTTCGTCGCCTATATTGAACCTGAGAACAAAACAAACTACACCACTGTGATTGATACGATGCAAATATCATTTATAACAGCAAATGGGATTTTTCCGAATTTCGTTAAGAAAAACTTCAAAGTGTGATATAAAATCAGGAAAAATTGCTACAAACTTCTAATTAGCTTCATAAAATTCTTTGGCGCCAGAAGTATGGTAGTTAAATTTCTGGGCAAGTTGACGTTCAATTTGACGTCGTTTCCGCTATGACACCCTACCTTCCCCACCTGTATGCAGTACTCGTGTAACTCATGGCGCTACTTAATGTAAATCCTGAGTAGATCAAAAAAGTTATCACCACTGTAGTTTAACTATGCTATATTACTGGCTGCGAAATTCTCGTGGACTCAAATGAAAAGGTGACGTACTTATGACGCTTTTATGCTTTCTTCCACAAATCCTGTATGTAGTGAAGGAATCTTCAGGTCGAACTTTCGCCATCAACAGAACAACTTAAGTGAGATTTGAATCCAAATTTATGATCAGCACAGCTCAAATATATCTATAATAGCAATCAGAAGATCTCTGGAGAGAAATCAAAAATCGAAAAAAAAAACTTGAAAAAAAAATTTGGAATAATTTTTGGCGCAGTATGCAGGATTCAAGTAACCGAAATTTTAGACGAGTGGCGCGTGTAGGTTTATGCAGGACGTTATCCATTGAGTTGTGACAGTCAAAGCAAAACATACAACCAAACCAATTTAACACTATCCTTACTGTTCAACTGAAAGGCTATCAACAAATGCGGTTCTCGATATAATCATTTTAGGAATGCCCCAATTTGGAGTTGTGACATTTCCTAGCTCTCCACTTGCAATACACATTAGAAGGAGATTCTCTCAACATGTTGTGCTCGGTTCGATTCTTGACAATTTCTACAAAAGTATATTTATAGTTCATATTTCAACATGGAGACCAGCATTGAGACAATTTGTGAATAAACTGTCCTCGTTTGTACTCGATAAATTTTCCTATGTTTAATTTTAGGTGTCTGCTAGGTGAGTTAGTGTGAAAACTAGGTTTGCGAAATGCGATTATGAATGACAGTATGTCGAAGTGAGTATCCCTCTGGTCAACTGCCATTCATGATTGTTTGAAGACATCAGGGTCTAGTTGGAAAATGTGATAGTTCACTCGTTACTGACGGGTGAGATTAAGAGGACGATGGTTGGTCAAGGTATCGTAAATGTATTACACTATAATGGTGGCTATCGATGTCTTATCACAAGCATATCACTGTGATCTCGGCTTATGGGTATATCACTTGGAAACGTGGCGCAACGACTTGTTGGACGACGAGATGGTGGGACGAGCGTAAAGCGACGTCTCCTGGGGCACAGTGTACTTGCGCAACGTCCGGTCCAGGCGCAGGGAGGGCAAAGACGGCGCCGGCGCCGCTGGAGCGGAGAGGTTGCGGACCAGACTCAGTTTGCGGAGCCGGCTCGGGGTATTGGGAATGAGGGAGGGCTTGGTCGGTGACAGCCGGGGGATTCTCGAGGCGTCTGAAGGGGCAAGCAGCAGCAGCACCAGCCGGGGGATTCTTGAGGTTTCTGAAAGCAGCCTTGTCAGTGACAGCAGAGGGATTCTGGTTGGTTGTGAAGCCGCTGGCGGCGTCAGGATTGTGGTGGGGTGGTGGTGAGGAGAAGGGATGCGAGTAGGGCGCTTGGGAGGCAGCATGGACGAGACTGTAGGCGGGCTACTGAGTGTAGCCGGTACTGTAGATGATGAGAACGAGAACTGTGTGTGGCTGGGCCCCGAAGGCGACGGTTTTACCCCTGCAAGTTCAAGCAGCGATACCCGTCTCGGCAGCTTAGGTTTGACGAACTCGGCTGCTGGCGGTAAGAGCGAGGCGTTGAGGTTAAACAGCGCTTTGGAAGTAGGTAGTCTGCGAGTCTGTTGAGTTCTGGGGGCAACGGTGGCGGTTTTGGTGGTTTCCTTACCCGTGATGGTTTTCCGCCGTTTGACGTCCAGCGTTTGCTCCGGGTGGACCAGGTAGTGGCTCAGGATCGGCTTCATCTTGTTGAAGTGGCGGCTGTGGATGTGGGCGATGCGCTGGTTGAACGTGGTGTGGGCCGGCGGCCTCGGCGGCGGGGGCATCTCCTTCTCCATGTGGAGCTTGGCTCTGGAGTTGACCTCAGCGAGACAGGAGTTGGCAAACGTGCTCAGGTACCCCTTAGCGTACATGGTGTCGCTGATCAGGCGAGAGTGGACCTCGACCCCGGGGGGGAGGCTGTCGAGGGTGATGGCATCTTCAGCGATGGCGTCGACGTCGTGGAGGCGGAGGCAGCTGAACTTCTGGTGGATGGGCGTGGCGATGTCGCTGGGGTGTCGCTCCATGGCTGGGGCACGGCGGAGATGGGGTGTATCGCAGATTTGGGGTGGGTGGATGGTGGGTGTATCTCGGGGTGTTTACGCTTCGTCCCGATTAGGCAAGGGGGGCTTGTTGATAATGTGCACCATATGAGATCAACTGAGATGGCGGCCACCGGCGATGCCCAAACAGGAGTTAGACAGCGGGGAAGAATTGGAAGGCTTGGGATTGAGAATGGTAGAGGTAGCAGGACAGCCAGGGAAATGACGGTATTTTGGGCTGAGGGTGTGGTCACGGCTGGGTGGGAGTGCGGCGCAATTAGACGACAGAGAGTTGCTGACAACCGCTAGTAGAGAGCCGCTAGGGCCACTAGTAGATATTCCACTAGTAGAGATGCCATTGGTGATGAGCTAGGGTTGATAGAGAGCCAGGGGAGGCGGAGGTAATCGGCAGAGGGAGAGAAGCTTGGGGAGTGGTGGGTGTGTGTGTATACCACAATGGTAACGCCACCTCTCACGTGGCGCTTGCGGGTGGGGCTAAGCGCGAGCATCCGAGCCCGACTCCGCGGAGATCCCCATGCCGGAGTATATTGCGACTCCGCTTAACCTAGGCGGCTACCAGCCAGCGGACCACAAACGGTGGAATGAAATCAGGCGATAAATCGTAAGTTCCAATCAAAATGGACTGAGTCCTTGGATACGAGAAATGACCAATTAAGGGATAGCCAAAAAAGAAAACGATACGGCCAGTTAAAGATTACTAGGAATAGAGTCAGTTGGGGAATCAGGCTGGAGTTAGGTTGACCCGTCAGCGTCGGCTACCACCGGGCGGAGATTAGTGTCCACCGCACCCAACTCGCTACCATTGCTTCCTCAGTAACACTGTCGGTGATCTCCGCAACCGTGCCAGGGTCCCGTCGGGGATTGGCGACCACACACCGATATCGGCCTTCCCGGGGAATGATAGTACTAGAGGGTGGCACGTGCTCGGTGTAACCTTAATTTACCGTTTGAAAATTCACATGGTCTCTCTTAAGGCATCATTCCCTAGGCTGTGCTGATAAACTTTTAGGCTGTCAAAAGAAGTGGAGCCGTTGGTCCTGCATCGGAGCCAGAGAGAGAAGGAAAAGCAATCCACACGTCGATCACCGGCGCTTAAAAGTCACAGCCCTTTCAGCCGAAGATGCGGGGTTCACGACCAGCTTTAGGGCCGTAAGCCCTCTCGGACAAAAGCTTATTCGGTAGACACACAGACCAAAAACTACGCCTCACAGTTGTTTCTCCGTTAGTCCTTTAATATTTAGACACTAAAACATACACTAAAACATACGCTACAAAGGGCCCCACAGTTTCTGTAATCGGAGGCCACAAAAAGCTGCTGGCTCAGCGCCACGCTATTGTGTGGGTTAATTTTTGCCGTTCGGGAGTTTATCCGACGCCGACGCCGCGGGAGAGGAGGCTCCGAGATCTAAAGGGCGAATACCAGCCGAAAAAGCCAGCTTGAGCAAAGTGGTAAGCCTCGATCGTAGAACTCTCAAGAAGGTGGGGGAGGTCGGATGGACGGAAGGTGTGGCGACCGAGGTACCAGTTCTACCAGTTCCCCATTTGGGGAGGGGCTTACACGGTAGAACGTGACAGGTGCAACGAGATCGTGTGTACCGTATTCGGGTGCGCCAGACACGCCCCTCCGAAAAGGGAAAGAGGGGACGAGGTGTTTTCTGCCCACGGGAGAGACAGTGCCACCACGGCAAGGGCTTCGGGGGTAAACTTCCAGTGGAACCCAATATCCCGCTATCGGCCCCTATTACTACCCTCGAGGTGAGGGGAAGGGGGAGGAATAGGCCCAACCGCTTATCCTCGATGCTACAGGGGCCGGACAGGGGTCCCCCCCTAGTCCCCCTAGTCCCCCTGTAGCAGAGTATGTATAGCTCTACTACCCATTAATATAGATTTACTCCAATCAAACGCTTGCTGCCACTGCTGCTGCCGCCGCTGCTGCTGCTGCCGTGGTGGCTGTTCTCGGGGTTCGGGCTGCGATGACTTCGGAGTCAAAAGTGCTGCCCCCCGACGTGAGTGGGCGGCTTGTTCCGGTTTCGCCCGCGCTTCTCGGCTCGGACTCCTGTGTGGGGTACCCTCTATGACTCTGAATCACTTACTCACGAAAAATGTAACCGGAAAAAAATGCCGCGAACCACCCAAACCACAAAATACCGTGATTAGGGATTTACACAGACCCTTACAATGATGGTTACCACTTCCTAAAATTGCTGGTTGTAAGCATTGGGGTGGATCCCCCACTTTTCCTCGTTTACCTATTTTTTGTCATGTGACAGCGAGATGGCGTGAATCATGTTTCGGGCAGTGAGTCAAAACGCGCAGGGCTCGGTCTAACGGCACCCATGACGCCACAAGCAAAAGCGGGGATCTCCGGAGCCGTTGCCACATTAGGCCCCCCCGATAAGCGCTAGCCGTATACTACGGGGTTACGACTCCGACAGTGGACGCGGACGATTAGCACCGGGCCACGGAAGTACTTTCTGTGAGTGGCAGTAGTCACCTGATACACCTGTGACAGGGTATGTACTTTTGAAACCTCCTGCTAGTACCTGACTTCACCATTTTAGTCTTCGTTAACATCGGTGTACCCCCAGTCATTTTTTTTTTTTCGTTGGATTTACATACCAGGGCTCGCAACTCAAATCCTACTATTGCCCTCTTTAATTATTGGTGGCGGCAGTCCGAGGACGGCGTACACGCCAACTCCGGAGTCGTTTGCCGAAGTCGCGGAAGTCACCCGCTCATCGCCAGTGACTACCTTTTCGCAGCCTCGCCCCGCCACCCAACTACCACAACCCGATTAGCTAAGAATACAGATTCCTTAACTAATCTACTTACCATTTACACGGATGGTGACACTTATTACAGGGGTCCTGAAACCCCTGATCCGGAGGCATCATCCGAGGCCCCTCCCCACTGTCACAGGTTGAGTCATCGTAGTCATCGTTTACTCTTTGGCCTCGGCTCTCGCCGCCGACTCCGCAGCGCCGAAATCGATGTAGTCCGGTCGCTCGTGTGCACCGACACAGGCTGTCGCTTTCCCAATTTTTTTTTTTTTTTTTTTTTTTTTTTTTTTTTTTTTTTGAGGAGCTCTCCCGGCTTCACCCGATCTCGCACTACCGGGCTTCCCCTCCTTGCGCTGCCCGCGGCTTCGCCCTAGGCAAAGGAGGAGCATGAAGAGGACATCACCTGATAGTAAATATCCGAAACACCAAGGCGGGGCCCCTCCTTTCTGGTAGCGAAACCGGGATCAGATGATACCGATGAAACACATAGTGAAACCCGTCGAGTTTTACAAATGCCTCGGGATCCCCCACTTTTGCTTTTTTCGTTGGTCCGAGCGGGTGGGAGAAGTTTATCGCTTTCCCCGCTGGGGTAATCCCCGGGCCCCTCATCCTGCGCCTTGTGATAACGGAAAATATTTTCTCGGTCGCTCGCTCCCTCGCGGACCCCGGCGCATGGCGCCCTGGACGGCGCCCCAAAGGCGCCCCCGACAGGATATATAGATAGCCGGCGCCGGCGCCCATCTCCGCTTCTTACTCCTTTTACCACCACAGAAACTCCGAACTTCTCACTTCGAAACATCTTCCTCAACAAATGTCGGACTTGTTACTGTATAGCATCATGAACACGGCCAAGGCGCCGTCGGCGCTGCCAGTGGCGCTGCTGGCGCCGCTGTTGGCGACTCCCCGCGACCTGGCGCCGTCGCTCCCCATGCCCCAGGCGCTGAAGACGACGACTTTACCCCCCATCGCCGCCCTCGACAACTACTGCTACACCACCCGCTTCTACAACTCGCCCCAGAAGGAGCTGCTGCTGCTGCTCCACGGGTTGGGCCTCTTGCTGACGATGGCGCTGAGAGCGCCGCTGGTGACGCCGCCGCTGGCGGCGCTTTTGGCGCCCCTGGCCACTTCGCTCGGTGTCGGTGCTACCGTCGCCAGACTGCCGCTGACGCTGCTGTCGGCGCTGGCGCTGCTGGTGCCGCTGGCGCCGCTGACCCCCAACTTGCGCGGTCCCCTGCCCCACTCGCTGCCGCTGATGGCGGTCATGGCGCTGCCGTCGCTGTCGTCGCTGGGCGCCGCTCCTCGCCAACGCCGCCAGCGCCTTGGCCCCTCGTGTGACCTGTGCCGGGCGCGCAAGGTCAAATGTGACGCCGACGTCGTCATCATCGCCAAGTCGCCCGCCGACGGCGGCGCTTTGGCCGAATTCGACCTCTCCCCCGCCGACCACGACGCCGTGCTCGCGGGCGCCCCCGTCGCCGTCGGCGACGACGCCACCCTCGTGTTGTCCCACGGCAAGTTGATCAAGTTCAAGGTGTGCAAGCTGTGCGCCGTCAAGGGGCTTGGCTGCTGCTTTTCCAAGGGCTTCACCAAGGAGGACATCATGATGAACAACAAGCGCCGCGACGACGGCGCCGCCGCAGCGCTGGCGCTGCCGGTGAGCGTGGTGGCGGCGAAGAAGTTGCGCCCGGCGAAGATCGCCAAGAAGCGGGCGCCGGCGGCGCTGGTGACGATCGCGCTGTTGACGCTGGCGCTCATGGCCGCCGACAGCGTCAGCGTGGTGCTGGCGCCGGCGCCGGCGTTGGTGTTGCCGCTGACGCGCAAGTCGCTGTGCTTCTCCTGCCGCAAGCGCAAGGTGAAGTGCGCCTTCAACCCCGCGGTGCTGAAGTGTGAAAACTGCTTCAAGAAGGGCGCCGACTGTGTGTTTGACTGTAAGCCCGCCAAGGCGGAGGCTTAGGTAAAGCACCCACTTAACGATGACAAAGACAAACGAAACTAATTGTGCCTGGGATAGGCACTGGATTACTGGGACCTGGTTATAGAATAATACTACAATTACTAGACAAATTTGGTGTAGCTTGACCGATTAAACTAGACGCAAATTACTTATCGCCGATAATTTAATCAGCCACGGAGTTAAGGCGAGTTGGTCGTACTTTGAGTCATTAGTAAGGAGGGTCCAAACACTTTTGTGGTCTGAATCTAATTGTCCGGCAAGGCAGGCCCTAAAAGCGGATCAATTAAAGCCGATTGGATTATTTAGCTATCATTAGCTTTACGGTATTGGAGGTAACA
This sequence comes from Diutina sp. Y7414, assembly GCA_037042415.1. NCBI lineage: Eukaryota > Fungi > Ascomycota > Pichiomycetes > Serinales > Debaryomycetaceae > Diutina > Diutina sp. Y7414. The sequence goes on from JAXQKI010000081.1 coordinate 127,556, forward strand.
ATTGAAGTATAGGAGACGTCTAACTGGTTGCATTCAGCACATCAATGGTTGTTATCAATATTATGGCTACATTCAAAGATTGGCACTCGCGGTCTCTCATAGTATCAAATTTGTAAGTGAATCCAGTGAATAACGCTAACCCATCTATAGGTAATCTCAGTGGCATAATAGAAAAAATGTCAATCGACTAGAATGCAGCACCAGTGAAGAAACATGGTGATTATCACAGCAAGATGAAAGTAGGCCTGTAACCTTCTCAGTCTTTTACGCTCACTTTGAGAACCTACTCTATTATGGGATTTGCTTGTGAATTCGTTAATGGCCTTTATGAGTAGTAAATATCAAGTATCATCACAATTATAGAGTGAAGTTCGCTTTACGAATGACACTAACTTAAACCTTACTACACCGTATCAATTTCTTAGAATCTAGTTACGCCGGTCACTGATGACTCATGATGACACGTCACCCACATCGCTCTCCAGTTGCCACTACACTCATCACTCGCCTACACTCGTCCTATGCCAAGTTTATTCTCGATATAAACGCCTATAACCGGCTTTAGCCGCACCACTTGCCATTGTTAAAGGACAAGCCCGCTAATGCATAAAATGTAAATCTCAGTAGTATCCCTAGTAAATTCTCCAACGCCACGTTTCACCCCAAGTTGATTGAGTTCACCAACAGCGCCAACAACGGCTCCATCCGCAAGTGTTCTTCGGTGGTGGTGGTGGCGGTAGTCGCGCTCACCGACGTTCCGGGGGTAGGAACTTGCGGCGAGCGCACCTCGGCCATGACCTCGGTAATCGCAGTGCCGGCACCAGTGCCAGCACTGTCGTCCCACACGGACGTCGTGCCCGTCGCGGGAACGCCCCCGATCAACGGGGGCATGGTGGTGGAGGGGAGCATCGACAATCCCCCCGTCCCCAGAGCGTACCCTGAGCCGTAGTTCAGGCCGAAGCCGGAACCGGAACCGGTGCCGTATCCGGAGCCGAACCCCACTCTTCTGGGGGTGTACCACTGCTCGGAGGGGGTCTCGGTGAACTCGTCGACCATGACCATCTCGGGCTCCCGGGGGACCACGTACGGCACCCCGTTGACGGCCAGCATCCAGATCCGGGTCTTGTAGAACCGGAACAACTCGCGCACAAGGTCTCGGAAGTCGATGCGCTGGCGCAGCGAGTAGTAGAAGGTGAGCTTGCGCCGGTCGAACTGGTACTCGGCGTCGACAAGCCGCATCTGGCGCACCGGCGCACCTGGCGCCAGCAGCAGCGCCGTCTGGCGCAATTTGACAAGGAATTGGCGGCACGCCAGGTCCTCGTCGCGCGCCTTCGCCGCCACGCCCGCGCGCTCGACGGCGGTGGCAGGGCGCAACACCCGCTTGGGGTAAGGGAAAGTAAGCGGCGCCCCCGCCTGGTCATTGCGCCGCTCGTCGACAAGCGCTTGCAGTTGCTGGTAGTGTTGCAACATCTTGAGCATCCGTGCTTCGTCGATCAGCACCGCGAGCTTCGCCACCCGCCCGAGGTCGCGCCCGCGGTCGGCTTCGACCATCACCAAGTCACCCACGGCGAGCGCGCCCGGCTCGGTAGTGTAGAACACGTCGAGGCGCCCCAGCTTAAACGCGACAAATAACAAGTGGCACTGGTCGAGTCCACCGGCGCCGTCGTCTTCGGGCGCCATCGTGGTGGTGGCGCCGTTACCCTGGCCACCATTGCCTTGGGCGCCGCCGCCACTGCCCTGAGCGCCGCCCTGGGCGTTGCCACTAGCACGGCTGAATTGGGGGAGCGCCACTCCGGCGCCTTCGCGCTGGCGCGCCGCGAGCGCTGCCAATGTCACTTGGACGCGGTGGTGGGCGTCGACGACAAAGTAGCTGTCAATATTGAAGGAATCGTCGGTAGCCCCAGCTACCGCCACCGGCGCCAGGTCCAGGTGGCGCCGCCGCGGCGGCGCCGCCAACAGCGTCGACCACATCGAGGGTTCCAGCAGCGCGTGGTGGCTCCACATGTTGACGATATGCGAAAAGCGCCCCCGGTGCGGCCCATCGCTCTTTTATATACGCGGGGCGCCGGCTTCGGCGCCAGGGGCGTTCCGAGCGCTCAAATCGCTCCAGGGCCCTCGCCACTGGCGAGATTAAGCCATAAGACGCAGCTCCCAGAAGCAGCCTGCCCGATATACGGATAGTCCAGCGCCGGGGCGCCGACGCCCACTCGCACGACGCCGCCTACCTTAGCCTCGACCTGCCCTTCCGCCTACGCCCCCCACGCCGTTATACTGTACTAGATAACTCCGGGCGATCCTTTTTCTTCGCCCCCGCCCCGCCACCCAGCCGCACGCGCGCCTCATCGTCGCTCGCAGCGCCTCTCCCCTCCTTTCGCCCCCACCGCGCAGGCGCAGGCGCCGTCGCAGGCGCTGTCGCAGTGGGTGTCGCTGTCTCGCCCAGTCGACGCTACCCCTCTTTTCCTCTCTCCCCCACTCTCCCCACGCCCCCCTCCATCCCCTCCCGTCGCCTCCCCACTCCCTTCGCTCTACGAATATTTTGACGACTGGCACTGCATATTGTCTGTTGTTATTGCCACCGGCGATGGCACGTTAATTAACTTTGATCTAGACAGGTGGTAGGGGCAGGTAGAGGTGCAGTGGGGGATATCGTGGGGGACCATCGTGGGGGGCGACGCACAAGACAATTAAACACTGTGTGGCGAGTGAGACAGTCATTCCCGAGAAGTCGCCCCCTCCAAAAATTGTCCTCGATGTCGTCCCCTCACCGGCACTACTGCCTCGCAAAGCCGACCAATGAAAACAGAGAACGAGCCGTCGCCAGGGCAACACCAGCCACCAAATGAGTCAGCGCCAGTCAGCGCTACCATAGCGACAGCGCCTCCCAAAGCGACAGCCAAAGCGACAGCCGCAGTCTCTCTCTCTCTCTTTATCCTAGACAACCACTTAGCCCTGACACGACCTATCCCCTTCGAATACCAAGATATACGAGATGAGGCCTCGGCGACGCTCGAGCTCCACCGTCACGTAAGGGGCCCGATCAAAACATCAGGCCCCGGATTACTGGATTAGGGGTTTGTGGACGACATCGGGGTAGAACCTAATAATTTCACACGCTCGCTACTTTCAGTTGTGAGCCCTGGGAGACACACACACTGGCCAGTGTCTGTTACCAGTAAGCTCTAGTGTGGGGTTTACAAACAACGCTCTTTAACGCTCTTTAAAAACCAACGCTAATTACGTCAATCATACAAATGACGTTCTCCCCTCAATTTTGCTCCTCTTTTTTTTGTCTACTCGTTCAAACATATATTACATCACTGGTACTGCTGTTGGTTGGGCATGTTGCCGTTCTGGAAGTTCGCCATGTACTGCTGCTGGTACTGGTCGCCGTAGTTCGGGGGCATGTGGATTCCCGGCTGCGGGTGGCCTGCCCCCGGGTAGGGAATCCCGTGGGGCATGGGCCCCGGCGCCATCTGGCCGCCCGGCATCTGCTGGCCCTGGCCGCCCTGCGGGGGCTGCTGCATCGGCATCCCCTGCTGCTGCTGTGGCTGGGGCGGCGGCGCCGGCAGGTGGTCGGGCAGTTCCTGCGAGTTGCCATCCAGGGCGTCGCCGTCGTTGTCGCCCAACCCTTCCTCGGGGGCATTGAGACACGCTTGGATCAAGTTCTTCCCTTCCAGCTTCGTCACCAACGGCTGGAGCTTGGGGGTGGTGAACGTGTACACTAAACCCGTTTCCAGCACCACGAGCAACAACACCTGGGTCCCCGTGAGCACCAGCAACTCGTACGCCTTCTTCATGATCCCCGCCTTCCGTTTCAGAAACGTGATGTGGCGTCTCAGCTTGTCCTGGATGAACTTGATCTCGATCTTGCGCCGCTCCTTCTGCTGCTTGCCCGACCCCGGCTGGTCGTCGTCGTCGTCGTCGTCGCGCTCGGGGTTCGCCGGCACCTCGCCCCCCATCAACGGCCCGTCGTACTGGCCGTCTCTTTCCATTTTGGCTTCGCTGGCCTCAGACATCCTAGCGGTTAGTATTATGAGTCTCACAAAGTGTTTCGGGTGTGTTTTGTTTGAGCTTTCGTCGTGGTCGTGTTGGTCAACACTGCGCGCGATAACCTCCGGGGCCACATGGCCGCCACGGGACGCCCCCGCTGGATGGATAAGCTCTCCCTAACCACGTATAGGTGGTCACAGATGGTCCCATCCGTCTCACTGCCCCACACGCTCGACTTCCGTTGCGGCGCTTCGACTAAGGCTGCCACCACGACGCGTGGATGGACGAGTGAGGGTGGCTGTCCCAAAGCGGTAGGGGGTGTCTCCATTGGGAAGGCGAACCCAACTGGGGCTTCCGGCGGGCGCTGGCGGCCATTCCTTCCTAGGGGCCGAGGCAGCGGTGGTGAAACAAACAACCACGAAGCGGGCCCGCTTCGCTGACTTACCTGGTGGTGGTTGGTGGGTGTTATTTTTTTTTTAGGAAAAGTGCAACTTTGGGCAATTAACAGCAGGGTCTCTCGTCTGTGTGCAGGCAGTGACCCCGGCGGCGTGGCCTCTCCAGCCGAGCAAACCGCCCCGAAAACTACTCTGCCGCCGCCACTATCTGATCGGGAAGACGCGGGGGGTGCCAACGAGTACCTTGCTTGCGCTCCAGCTGGCGTACACCCCCGGCGACCGCCACTTGGCCACGCCCCGGTGTCTTTTTTTACGCCTCCTCCTTTGGGAATTCGGTAGCCGCACGCTCGGCTCTTTTTTTTTTTTCGTCACCCCCTCACTGACAAAAAAAACACGCCTTCACCGATAATCCCTCTTGCCTCGTGGCCTAGCTCTGCCCCCGCCGCCTAAGCCCCCTTGACAAATCGGGGGCCCCCTCTACCACCATCTCCCGCCTTCCTAAACCGGTTAACTCTCTCCCCCAGCCCCTGGCAGTCCCTCTTTGTCTCACCAAGCGTGCTTGTTTGCCCCTCGTCTCCTCTGGCGCCGCCCGGTGTCGTCATCCTGCAAGCTGACACCATAGCCGCGGCCACAGCAAGCCTGACCGGGCCCCCCACAGCATGTATGGAAACCCCAGCCTTGGCGGCAGGCGGTGGAGTCGTGCCCCCGGCCTGCCTCCCCCAGCAGGCGGGCCGGCTGGATCGGGCCACTTTTCGTACCCATTCGGTAACTGCCGACGCGATGCGACGTGCAACCCACTCCAGCGACTACGTCAAACGTGGAGAAAAACCAGTCGCGGGACGCTTGCGGGTTACCAGCGTCTGCCGAGCCCATTAGTTCGGCAGTTTCGGCACTGGTAGACGCCGCCTACGCCTCGCTACTGTCAGTGTCGACCCTCAATTAGGACAGGTTGCAAGGCAGCTCCCGGCTTTGCGATGCTCCACTTTGAGCTAAATTAATTGATGGCCCACGTAACGCAGCCCTGGTGGTTGCAAACTGACCACCACCACCCCCTACCCCAACGCTACCAAACCTTCAGGCACGACTCAGGTACCGACCCTCCCCTCACTAGCTGTATTGATCTCTATTCTGTCTATTTGCTCACCACCCGTCTCCCGTCGACCCACACCACCACGCAGTTGCGGTCGTCGCCGCCAAATACCCACTTACTCACCCTCTCCTCGTCGTTTTCCCACTCAAACGTATCCACCGGCAGCCCACTAACGGCTAAATCAATCAACTGAGCGTCAAATTGCTTTCCCTGGTCAAACAGCCCGAGGCGGCCGTCGCTGCCGAACAGCTTAGCCCCTGCTACCGTCGCCAAGTATAACGCTTCTGCCACCGAGAGCTGGTCCTTATCGCTGCCCAGCGTGATCGCCACTTGGTGACTGGTAAGCACCGCCTGCTTCACCATCGAGAGCATCAGCGCATCGTACCCGCCCAGCACGTCGGTGCCGAGAGCGACATTGAGCTTGTCGTCGTACAAGTACTTACGCACGGGCGCGTTGCCTGACGACAAGAAGGTGTTGCTAGTAGGGCAATGGCTCACCAGACTGTGGTTGGCTTTGACGCGAGCGATGTCGTCGGCAGACATGTGGACGCAGTGGGCCAACACCGTCTTGTCGGTGAGCAAGTGGTACCTGTCGTAGACGTGGGCGTACAGCTTACAATCGCTGAACTGCTTGAGCACCATGTCGATCTCGTCGAGGTTTTCACACATGTGGGTCTGGACACACTTCCCTGTCGCCGCCTCGTCGCCGAGCCAGGTAAGCATGTCTCGAGTACACACGGGAGCGAAGCGAGGAGTGACAATCGGCGCCACAAGCTTCCCCAGCGGATCAAGGGCGGCGATCTTATCGTCAAGCCATGCCAGCAGCTTCTGACACGACTCCAACAGCTCCTGGTAGTCCTCGTGACCCGGGTTGGTGTCCATACACACTTTGCCCACCAACGCTCGCTGGCCAGCGGCGTACGCCTCTTCGGCAAGCGTATAAGTGGTGGCACTGTCGATAGTGGCAAAGTACGCTGCCCACGTGGTTCCTGACCCTAACGTCCGCTGCACTACTTTATGGTACACTCGTTTGGCGAGCTCGTTATCATCGGCAATGCGTTTTTCCAATTTAAACGTGTACTGGTCCAACCATTTGAGCAACGGGATCCCCAGTCCCACGCCGATATTGGGGTACTGCGGCGCGTGGATGTGGGTGTCTATGAACCCGGGAAACACCCATTGGCCCTGGGCAAGCTCCACTACTTTCACCAGATCATCGTTCGCCTTGACGTCGTCCAACTGGCCGATCGCGACAATGGTACCGTGGCTATCGACTTTCACCGCCAACTGGTGGCGAATTCGGAGCTGGCCCAACTGTGGGGTATCGATAAACGTACCATAGTATATGGTATCGGCGATGGAAGCGGTTGCCGACATGGGATCCTCGGCTTCGAGGTGTGCGGCACTGGTGCTATATAGGGTTGGCTAGCGGCGATAGATACCGGAGACCCCGCCGGCACCGCCGCCCCACCTTTTTTTCTGATAACGCACGTGACGTCTACCACGTCCACTGCTGTTTTGCAGAGATACCGCCTAAATGCAAAGCCTGAGTGAATGCAGTGATAACTCCAGTGCAGACCGATATCTATCATTCCGGTAGATATCACTGCAAACGAGTTTATCGCAAAAAACTGATTTATTCTTGAAGGTTGAGATTCAAATTGTTAAATTGATTTTTCATTGAATCAAATAACACTTGACGAGATCGTCTTCATCGATGTTCATCCTACGATAATTTCATCGGTTGGTTGGACCTCAACGAGATTGTAATATCTACAAAGATTTAATCAAATCTTCAAACGAGCCGCCTTGGACGACATCACATTACCCGTGTATGTATTTTGCGATAAATATGCTCCACTAAAAACGCTTAGTGGTGTTCCTTCAAGTGTTGGTATTCCCAGGTGTAGCCGAAGAGGATGACGGCAACGGCAAGGTGGAGCAAAGGCTTGGCCGAGGCGTTGTCGCCGTCGAAGTAAGCAGCCTTGTACTTGCCCCAGGGGGTGGTGGGCTTCTTGGGAGCAGGAGCAGGACCTTGAGGGAGCTTCTTGTAGAACGAGACAACCTCTTGCATTCTCTTGGCGTTAGGGTTGGAGCCCACGTTCTAGAATTGTTAGTATTGAAACTGGAAATATTGAATATGGTTTTGAGGATCCATTTAGCCTGGTAATGGAATTGGCTTAGCTTGACAATTAACTGGCTATCACCCTGATTTCAACAGAATATACCCAGTCAATTTGACAGCTATTTCGCTAGCTTTTGCCATTATGGTTGGCGCGCCACATCGTGATTGGATGGTAACACACGACGCTGCCAGTTCCACACCAGGCTCAATGATCCACGCGAGCCAATAGGGGACATCAGCTCAACAGGCAAAGCACTTACCTTCGCCGAGGCGATCTTGGGGGGGATGATGGTGGAGAGGTTTCTTCTGGTGACGAGAGAAAACATGCTTGGTGGTTTTTTCGTTCTTCGCTCGGATGAAAATTCGCTACCCAGGTGGGTGGTAGTGCGGGCCGCGGACCTATGTGTAGGATGTTGAGCGAAATGATTGGCCAGTATCGAGTGCGACCCCCGCGACCGGTACCACTGAGGACGAGTAAGCTCACGAGTGGACTGGTAAAATAAAGTATTGCCATTTGAATCTATAAGAACTCAATTGTAGCTTGAAATTTGAATTCGAAATGATCAGTTTGGAATACAATTCTTGCCTCACCTGAGGTGAGGATATTATAGTACTTAAGTGAGTCGTGTTGGATAAGGCATAAAAATTCATTTAACTTATCCCAATGATCTCTTAATTATCAATTATAACGACTGTTATGGTAATCCCATCAGGTGATGCTAGTTTGGGAGGTTATACTCTGCCAAAATTTCGCAAGTATGTTATATGAGCTGCGAACGTAGGAGAGTATCAAGACATCACCAAATAGTCTCAAAATCTTAAATCATATTACTAGAATCATTCATCATATTCCATATTCTCGTAGTTTCACAATTCTCATCATTTAGGAATGACTAGACTGGCAATTATTGGGTGTTCAAACATATTAACTAAAATCAGTTTGGTAGCACTTCCATAGTCATAGTAGTGAAGGAGCGAGTCGTAACCCATCAAACCAAAGACAGATGACCACTCATGGATACCAACTGTCATCCTTTCCACTCACAATTATTTAACTTCCACACTCTCATTCTGGCTACACTGTCACATGATGCCGTTTATTCTATAGTACATATCATTATCGTCATTAGGCCTCGCTAATGTATAACACTATCCGTTAGTATTCTCTCCAAGTCAAAAACCTTCCAATCAAAGCTTTAGTTTCGTTTACTTACCGTTGTTGCCCCGGATAAACACGTCGCCCCACTCTTTGGTCACCAGCTCGCCCGCCATCTCCTTGCCGTTCTCCAACACGATGTTCATGTAGCCGTCAATCGACTGGAGCGAGCCCCGGTACAAGAGCCCGTTGTGCAACTTGACCACAACCAGGCTGCCGATGATGTCGCTGAGGAAAGTCGAAGGGTCAATGGACATTGATGGACAGATTTTCGCGCCGCACAAAACTAGGTGGTGACTACAAAGTACTCATACAAGTTAGTGTTAATATGAATGTTGTGTAATGTATCTAAATGTATATATAAAATCAAAACGCCTGTAACCCAATGCAATTAAAACTTCCAATCCGCGTCCGCCAGCTCGATCGCCCACTGGAACTTTTCCCGCAACGTCTTCGTGAACAATTTCTCGATGGGGACGTTGAACTTCTTCGAGAACATCACCGTGAGACGAGGGTCGATATAGTTCAATTTTGACGTGCCCAACGACACCTCGGAGTTGTCCTCTTTGTCCTTGAGCTGCAACTGAGTCGTCTGGATTCGCAGTTCGATCGTTTCTACTTGAGCCTTTAACTTCTCCACCGTCGCCTTAGCCTTCGGCTCCACCGTACCCGTCTTAATCTCGGCGGCGTACTCCTTGGCCTGCTCGTCAATCTTCTCCATCCGCTCCTTCAACACCGATTTTTCAAGCAACGGCTTCTTTTCCAGCTTGAGCTTCTCGTTGTCGCGAGCAAACTTCTTCTCCGCTTGGTCCTTTTGCCGAGCAATTAACCGATCAACGATCTGCTGTTGGTCCTCCTTCAGTATGTCGTTGATCTCGTGAAAGTACTTGGCCTCCTTTTTCTTCAAAGTCGGTTCAAGCAGCAACATCATCTTCTTGAGTCGGATCTTCTGCCACATCAACTCCTTGATCTTATCGGTAATCTTTTGTACCAGCTCCCCATGGTTCTTCAGCACCGTACGCTGGTGATTACATAAGATGGCCACCGTCCGGTTGGCAGCGTTGAACTTGACCACTTTCTCCGCCACCGTGCCTTCGTTCTCAATCAAGTCAATCTGGTCTTGCATCGTCTTGGAAGCGTTGTAGGTACGGAACACTTTCGCCGACAACCCCTTCATGTAAGTCTGGAACTTCTTATTAAGGATGGTGGGGTTGATACGGTCAAACAAGTCGTCCCCGGGTTGCTTGGGCGCCTTTTTGAATATTCTCAAGTTCTTAAACACTTGAGGCGACACCTCCACTTCCTGGTAGAACCGGATGGAGTCCTTACCCAAGAAGTCAAAGATGACGGTGTGGGGAGGTTGCAAGGTCAAGTGCTCAAACCGCAACGAGCAACAACCAACGGTATCGGCTTCATCGTCACCCTTTTCACCACCGGCTCTAAGAGCAAACTTATCGATCAAGTAAGTCGCGGTGGCCATTTGCCGTTCTTGCATCACCTCCAGTTTAAGCATCTTGGTATAGTCCTTGCGAATGTCTTCGATGTGGTTTTTGAGGTTACGAGCGGTTTCGAACTTTTTGAAGTCCAGCTGCCCCTTCACTGAAGAGTTAGCAGCAAATCTGACGTACTTCTGATTGTCAGCAATGTTCTCCTTCCACATCGCCAACCAGGTGACGGTGTTATCATGACGTACTTCACCCCATTCGTGACCAGGAGGAGGTGGCGGTACGGGACAGTCCTTGGACATGTTGAGGGTCACTTGTTCAGGCATCACTCGGCGCTTAAGCTTACCCGTCTTGGGGTGAGCCCCACGACCACGGAATAAACCTGGGGGTTCAATGCGGAAGTTACCCACCATTTCCTTACGACCATTCAACATACAGTACTTGTAAGGTTCTTCAAACTTTTCCTTTTCTTCCTTGAGTCGTTTCTTCTCGTCACGGGTCATCGCCTTCTTCCGTTCCCGTTCTTGGTCGTAGTGGTTGAAAATCTTGGTGAAGTCCATCTTGTTGAAGTCGGTGATGTCCACGTCACACCCGCCGGCTTCCTCAAGCACCTCTTTGAAGTCATTGAAGAAGTTCTTTTGGAACACGGGGTTCTGGGCGTGGTCAGTGTTGATCATGGCCCCGAAGAACCCTGCCACTTCCTCAGCCTCAATGGGTAACAGCACCGGTTTGCCGTCGTAGTATAACTTGACATGTTTCGGTAATGGTTCGTAGGGAGGCGGGAACACCACCCCGTTATGGTGTAAGCTATCCCACTTGACCTCACCGTCAAGGTCACCGGCTTCCCACCACTTATACTTCTCTTCTTCCTCTTCCTCATTAGTGCTTTGAGTATTAGGAGTGGCGGGAGTCTCGTCCTTGACTAACCCATTAGGAGTAGCTTCCTTTTTCACTTTAGTCGCCTTCGGTTCCTTTTTCACCGCCGTTTTCTTTGTCAGCGATGGTTTATCGGTGGTTTTCAGCTTAGTAGTGGTCAGCTTTTCCTTCTTCGTAGTCAGTTTTTCCTTTTTCGGGGCCAGTCTCGTCTTTGAGGTAGATTTGGCGGTTTCCTTCTTCGCCTTAGTTTTGGGGGCTTTTTTGCTTAAAGGCATGTCATCCTCGGAATCGACGTCCATGTCCTTCACTTTCGACAACGGCTCGTCGTCGGAGTCGGAGTCGTTGATGCCTGGCTCCCGCTTTATCGTCTTGCGCCGCTTAGTGGGCACCACCTCATCCTCATCTTCGGAGTTGGTGTAGGGTGGCGTCGGCCGTTTCTGGTGACGTTTGGCCAAGGGCATCTCATCGCCAGAGTCGTCATGCACCTGGCTAAGAGGGATGTCGTCTTCCGATGAGCTCATTGCTGGGTCACGCTAGGCGTAGAATAAAAACTTCTCGCGGACGCGTTGGCCGGTGTGACAATTTGTTGCGGTGCGCAATCGAACTTCAGCCACCGCGCAAACTGAGATGCGGAGACACGTCGTGAGAGTAGAGAGGCGAAAAGCACAGGACCAGTGGCTGAGTACCACAGGAGAGACTAACCAGAGGTGACACGTAGAGTAAATCTTAGACAAAGTCCTGGTGAAGAGATTTCTTACTTTGACCACAGACCACTCACTTTAGCATTCCCACTCTAGACCTTAGGGTGGCTTGCAATTTCATTTCAGGTGAGATCGAGATCAGGGACCCAAATAAGTTTTCACGACCGCGGTAGATCGTGAGATTTATGAAAGACAGTTTTAATCTCGTACCGTAGGAGGCCGGAGATATATAGACAGCAGATACCAGCGCTGCACCGGCTCTTATCTCATTGGCCCAGCGTCGACTAATCCTTGTGCCGTTTTTGTGCCCCCGGGCGAACCCTGGCCTATCATTTGCAGCTATTGTTCAGGCGAGAATCACGAGGACAATCGCCATCAGGCTCTGCAACAATAGCCGGGGGTCCGGACAGAGCTGATCCACTAAAACGATAAGGTAGCACCCATGTGGGCCACACCCCTAAAAGATGACCGGCAACCACCGAAGCAACACCCACCCACGGGCATTTACGACAAATACGAACTGGTGACGACTGCGGGGAGGGCAGCGCCGTGTCGTCTACTCACGGCTATACGCGGGGGTGTGTGAGGCCAGTTCCACAAACCTTATACTTTTGGGGATGATCACTCATTTGGGCACATGATTGCGGATCACCGGTGGGCGTGCCGTACAAGTGCCCTTCCCCGACCCCTCAGACAAGGTCCCACACGGCGTTTGCTAATCAGTTACGGCGCTCATTCCAATCGCGGGGCACGAGCGTTTCTTGGTAAGTACCCCGGAAGTGCCCCGAATCAGTGTGCAGTGCAGTGCTTTATCGCACGGGGGCAGCCACTCCCGGGCGTGGGCACGGCGCACGACCCCTGTGCCTCCATTGTTAATTGCCTCTAGTTCGGTGATCAGCATGCCGAGGACCGAATGTTTGTAGGTATCGATTGCCGGGTTCGACGCAGGCGGTTAATTTTCCCGTTCAAGGTACAGTGGAGCCTTACTGCCAGACCTTACTTAGCTTGCCTACCGCCGCCTCGGCATCACCTTCACTTAGGGGCATCCCCTCCATCGCCTATCATCCTCTCGTCTCGCCCAAGCAGCCTCGGCATGCACCAGGCGTGCCTCACTCACGTCTGATTAGATACGGCAAGCCTTGCGGGCGCGGCGGAGTCCCCCAGCCAAGAAGCCTTAGTAAACCTCTAGTAAAGCGATCAGCGGTAGGCTTCGTTTGGTCGCCCGTTAGCGAGTTCGTGGCACAAACGTGGATAATCCGGCGATGCTTTGTTCGGCACCGGAAAGCCTCATCTTGCTGTTTTTGTCACCGCCAACTGATTGTAGCTAGTCGGCTAATATGCATCCCCCACATTATAATACCCTTAGGATACGGCAAAGAAATTTCTTGCCTCGACGCCCAGGCTATATATCGTGCTTCTTCCTCGCCCCCGATAGATGACCGCCAGCAACCCCGCCATGGAGACGGATTTGGAAAAAGTGGGCATCGACCCCTACGACTCCAAGCTCGACCATGTCGACTCCAAGATCGAGCCCCGCTACCTGGTGATCTCCAGCGACACCCCCGAGGCCGCCGACGCTCCTGGGGCGGTGAAAAGAGGCCTCAAGTCCCGTCAAGTGCAGATGATCGTCCTCGGTGGCACCATCGGTACGGGGCTTTTCATCTCTACTGGTAACATTATCGCCCAGGCCGGCCCCGGGCTGGCATTGATTGCCTTCCTTTTCATGACCTCGCTTTGTTTCAGTGTCACCATGTCCCTTGGGGAGATGGTTGCCTATATTCCGATTACGGGTTCGTTTGCTCAGTTCGCTACTCGGTGGATTTCTCCCGCGATCGGTGCCGCTAATGGTTGGAACTACTGGTTCTCGTGGGTGATCACGTTCGCTCTTGAGCTTTCGATTATCGGCGATGTCATCGGCTACTGGACCCACGCCGTGCCGCTTTGGGCGTGGATCACGATTTTCTTCGTAGTATTGTCGGCGCTTAATTTATTACCCGTGACTTTCTACGGGGAAATCGAGTTCTGGATGGCGTTGATCAAAGTGTTAGCCGTCGTCGGCTGGTTGATCTACGCCCTCTGTATGGTGTGTGGTGCCAATAACGTCAGAGGCGCCGTGGGTTTCCGCTACTGGCACCACCCTGGTGCGTGGGGTCCCGGTTATATGGTGCAGAGCGATGTCGCTACCGGCCGCTTTTTGGGGTGGCTTAAATCGTTAATCGCCGCTGCTTTCACTTTCCAAGGTACCGAAACTGTCGGTATCACCGCTGGTGAATCTCAAAACCCGCGTAAGACATTGCCTCTGGCCATCCGCAAGGTCATCTGGCGTATTCTCATTTTCTACGTGTTGTCGATCTTCTTTATTGGGTTGCTTGTCCCCTACGACGACCCTCGGTTGGCTGCTAACCAGCCCGAAGACTCTACTATTGAATACTCGGCTACTTCGCCATTTATCATTGCCATTCTTAACAGTGGCACCAACGCCCTCGACCACATTTTCAACGCCGTCATCTTAAGTACCGTCATTTCCGCCGGTAACTCCAACGTCTACTTGGCCAGTCGTGTATTGTACGCGTTGGCTGAGTCCTACGTGGCTCCTCGCTTTTTGATGTGGACTCCTTATAAAGGGGTCCCCGTACTCTGTATTGCGATCCTGGCCGCGTTTGGGGCCTTGGGTTACTTGGCGGTAAACCTGGCGTCGATGGAAGCGTTCGACTGGTTGTTGAACATCTCCGCCACCGCCGGTTTGATCGCCTGGGGGTGGATCTCAGTGTGCCACATCCGGTTCATGAATATCTTAAGAAGCCGGGGCATCGACCGTAAAACGCTCCCGTTCAAGGCGCCGTTCATGCCCTACGCCGCCTACTACTCGTGCTTCCTCATCTTCCTCATCGTGCACGTCAACGGGTTCGACGTGTTCTGGGACGTCACCGCCGCCGGCTTCTTCACCGCCTACATCTCGCCCATCTTCTTCGTCTTCTGCTGGTTGGTGTTCACCGTCATCTTCAACATGCCCAAGGAAGGCCCCTGGTACAAGCGGTTCTTCGCCGGCTTCAAAGGGTTCCACCCTCGCAAATGGATTGTGCCCCTCGACGAGTGTGACATCGACACCGGGGCCCGGTACATCGAGGACCTCGACGTTGCCGACGAGCCGCCGATGCCGTGGTGGAAGCGGATCTTCAAGTCGATCTTCTAATGGCTGCAAGCCCTTTTTCCTTCCTTTCCACTTTAATGAGACGATGTAACATAGGATTCTTAGGGGAGTCGTGGGCCGTGGTCTAAGCCACCTCCTGTCCCCTAGTCAATGGTAAATACTAATATCTACATGTACCAAAATTAGCCACTGTTGTCCCTATACTTAAGCCTCGTTGGTGTAATCACTTCCGTGATGTCCGTCACGTCCGTGGCATCCGTGTCGCGTATGTTGTGCTTCTTTAGACCGCACACATACAAACAGTGGCACAGCCCTGCTGCTGCAAATATAGATTGCTAAAAATGACACCAGTGCCCGGTGAGGGAAACACGCACCGTGGCGCACGCCCTCAAGGAGTTTTTGGCACCGAAGCCAGCACGATGACACCGGGGCGACAGGGCTGGCTGCAAGGCAGAAACAAAGGTTCTCTTGCGTTTTGTGGCCTTCGCCGATGAAATTAAGCTCAGGGTAATTATGTGGTTAATTATGTCAACGTGGGCAATAACCACAAGTTCTCATGTTAATAGAACTATACGTCATCACCTACTGATGCTGGTCTGTACTGATGTACTCCTATTTGAGCCTGTGTTCTTAGTGTTTACGCTAAGACATTTTTTTTCTGTTTTTCTTATCAATAACAACTTGCCAGTATTTTGTGGCTGAAAATAGCGAGCACACTGACTTAGCGCGACTCTCAACCCAAATAGGCGAAAAACAAAACTCTGTGCTGGAATTCGCGTTCAAGTGGACATTTCCTAGCAACCGACGCCAGGGTACGAGGTATCACCTGGGAATTTGACCCGATCGGTAAAAGTCCTAAAAATGCCTACACTACTCGTCAGCTTACACATTGTTCATATACATCAAAACGCAAGGGACTCTATAGCAATGCCCCCGACGCCTCTAACCTTTCAACTACCTAACCATGTCTAAATTGGAAAAAAAAAAAAAATCAAAGAATAAAGGGGTGAATGTCCATTTAGTTGTAGAGAACAAACTTCGCCCGGCCCGAACGGACACCGACGGTGCACCCGTCCTTGCCCAGGCCGTTGTAGACGCCGTTCTCATACTTGCATTCCCCAGACACGTCGGCGCCGTCTTCAGCAACGATCTTGACGTTGAAGTTGAGCGCGTCACGGTTGTTAGGGTTAGGGATCAACGACAAGTACGACACGCCCGCGGCGTAGCCGGCACCGAAGTTCAAGGGAGCCCAGTTACCGACACCGGAGCCGGCGTCAGACCAGATGCACCCGTCTTGGTACAGGACACCGGCGTTGTTGACGTAGTACTGGGCCGAGGTGGGCTTGCCTTGCCATTGGTAGTAAGTTTCCTGGTCGACGGTGGTCAAGTAGTTCTTGCCGCCGGCGTTGACCACAGTGGGGATAACCATGTTTTCGGTACCGGGGTAGTCGGTACGGCAGATGGCGACGGACTTGTCCAATTGCGACACCACTTCGGCAGCGTCAACACCCCATTCACACAAGTACTTCTGGTTGGGGTTCGACTTGTAGAGCTTGCCGCCCTTACAGATCAAGCCACCGACAGAGACACCGGAGCCGGGCTGGTTCGAAGGCCATTGGGTCTTCGACATACCCGGTTGACACGCGTACGAGCAGTAGAAGCCGTCCTGGCACAGACCACCGGTCTTCTCGTCAAACACCTTGCCGCTGTTGGAGTTGTACATCCCCGACCAGCCGCCGAGACCCAAGTTGTTCAAGGGAATGACACCTTGGCCCGAAGGGAACGACGAGCAGTCGTGGACGCCGTCTTGGAACTCTTCGGTGGGGTTTTGGTAGGGGGCCAAGTCGCCGTTGATGCTACCGGAACCGCCAGAGGACGAGCCGCCCGACGACGAACCCGAACCCGACGACGACGACGAAGTGGGGGCAGCCAGCGACGAAGTTTGAGTCGAGGCGCGGTCGGCTCTCGAAGGAGCGACGACGGAGATCGACGAACCACCGCCAACGATGGCCTTGTTGACGCCGCCAATGTTCAATTCGTCGTCGCTCACCTTAGTGTCTTGCGCCTGGGCGGCGGTCGACGTGGGTTGAGGCGATTGCGACGGTTGAGTCAGCGCTTGGTCCTGTTGTTGGCCCTGTTGCTGTTGACCTTGTTGCGCGTCTTGCTGGCCTTGTTGGGTAGGAGCGGGCGCTTGCGACGTTTCGGTGGTGGCGATGGGGTTGCCGTTCTTGTCGACGGTGATGGTGACGTACTTGTAGTCGTAGACGACGGAACGCTTGTGCAAGTGGTGGCCGTGGAAGCGCACCCCTTGGTCACAGTCAGGGTCGGCCGGCGCTGCCACCGACAAGGTGGCTGCCATGGCGACTAAGCAGGCAGTGGAGAACTTCATGGGGAGAAAGGAACGACTAGACCCTGTTAGTATGCGTTTAGCAGATGAAAATAGCCCTAAAGTTAGCCCGAAAGCTTATTGCTAGGGACCGTAGGTGGGGCACACGTACCGGAAGTTGGATTGGGAGCTTAGCAGGAAAAAGCTGGCTGGTCGCGCACTTTTATTTACATGGCACGCCAGGGCGGGAGGCCTGGCGCGAATTTCGGAGCGGGGCCGCGCAACCGGTGCAGCACAGGCCACGCGCGACAGCGACACAATAACCCTCGGGGCATGCGTTGTGGTTATCCATACGACGAGGCTTACGGAATATCAGAGATAACCAAACAACTATCCACCGTGATTTCATTATTCGTGCTATCAGGCTACTGTGGCGACGTTGTTTTCATCTCCGCTTACTTCCGGGTGCTGTCTTGGACGACAGTAGTGATTGTCAACAAAGGGGCTCAGCACTGGTTCATGCCGCGTCGTGCTGCAGTGGCTGCGCTGCAAGCGCTCAGCTCCTCTGAGATCGCACACACACACTGCCTGCCTGCTTCCCAGCGCTATGAGAACGTAGACGCACCCTGACGGCGTGCCTTTAAGGGGGGTTGCGAAGAAAAATGGCCGAGAACCCCCCTCCCATGCCATTCGATGCCGAACCCAGTGGGTGCAGCAATTTACAGCCTGGATTAGTAAACGATTCAAAGCAGTTTCTGACCCCCCGATAGCTGAAGCCTCAGTGGCGCCCTTTGTGCCTGATAGTGATGACTTTGGCGAGTGGCACCGCGATTATAAACACCAGTTATTTTTTCCTATTCGGGGCGAGTGAGGTGATCGCTGACGATCTCACTACCTGGAGACAAAATGCGTAGCCAACCACCACCACTCGACAACCAGGCACCACCTAGTACAATGCAAAAATCTATATGAAACCTGTTTAACACTGATAGTTCGAAGGAGTTTCAGTGCCACAGGGCTAAGCCCTTCCCGTTTGGGCACGGCTACCAGCACACGAGCGCCTGGACTGACACTGGCTCAGTGGTGTCTACAGGTCGGTCGTCCCGTGTCTACCGTATCTCTCAATTTCGTGTCTGTCTGGCCACATTCCTCTCCATGAAATAATGCGATGACGTAGGACAAAAAAAAAAAAAGAGAGAGCCCAATGGTTGGGGCTAAGGCACTGGCAGCAGGGTGCATTGGGAATGTACATCATTACTCCCCATTCCGCTACTGTACCCACTGCGACGAGGAGAGCCTGGGGTTCGTGTGCCCACCAATTGTCGCCCCGATGCCCAGGATTAAAACGCTAGAACCGGGCATGATTCCGCTGGCCTAGGTGTAGGAGCAGCACCCGAGATGTAGCAGCACCATGTAGGTCTCTGATGCCGACAGGCATGCTCCCTGCTAATTGGTTACATTGGTTTCCTGCGTCGACTGTTACTGATCACAATTTGTTGTTCGTGAAGGTGAAGGCCCAGCACAAGCTTTAAGTTTAGAGCAAACAGAGTGCTCTGTTTAGTTCAGCAGGGGGTTTTAGCTGGCTATGCGTTTGTTTGTTGTCAAAACTCGTATGCTCCGCTTTTTCTTCGCGATGTCATTTCGCAGTGGCATGTAACCGTTAGACGTACGGCACCCCAGAATCCATCAGGGATCCGATCTAACGGTTTTTTTTTTTTTTTTATTTTGTCGAGGCATAAACCGTCGGTTCCCATCACAACCATGACTACGACAGTAAAACATGGATTTTAGATCAAATTAGATCGTACTCAGTAGGCACCAAGTTAGACTATTGGTCGACGGTAACTTATTAAATCTACTAAGTGGAGAGCTCATTGTAGATTGAAGGCAGCGATGCCCTAGCCATGCGACTTCTTCATGAGACCTACAGAAGGATGACCACTTACTTGCCTCCTGAAATTTTCGACGTCCTTGGCACTGCATTCCGTCGACAGAATCTGGACCATCTCTCTGGTCAAAAATATTCTCATCCAATCCCCCCTGTCGATGCCATGTGGGTCTCCTATACCTTCTTAGCGCCGTGCCGAGGTAAATTTCTACATAATCTAGATACCCGAGCGAATCGGCAGTTAATTTTTAGGGGGCCGGCCTGCGTTTGTGCTCCTTTATGGTGGGGCTTATTAGTGGGGTTTCCTGGTCTACCAATAGGTAGATCGCGGAGACGAATTTCCGGGGGAGTCTAGACTTTCACTCACCCCCTTAAAGCATTAGTGGCATCAGTCGAGGCCCTACCTTGGTGGCTTATGCCTCCAGATGTCGACTCATGCCATCCTCTTCTAGTACTACCATTGAGGGCTGACCAGAGCCTAGGCCCTGGTGTCAGTGAGAAATTGATGAATAAATTTAAATGGATGGTAGTCGATTCCTACCTAGGTTGAAAGTTGTCGACAGATTTACGATAAATTGATAGTGGTGCCAGTCGAGACTGGATCTGACCTCAGTTCATGAATGTTGATTTTACCAATGGCCACTGGCCAGAGACAAATATCTGGTAGTGAGCATTCTATGAGTGAGGAGGGAGGAGGGAGGTTGCGAAGAGGCGACAAGTGGTTATCCCCACTAATTTGATCATAGTAACTGATTTACGATGGTAGTAAGTAGAGGTTCATAACGGAAACGTCCCGTTACTTTAAGTTTATGGATTGTTATAGTTGTCGGGGTAGTTGTGGGGGGTTGCCCACGTTGAGCGAGGTCACGTTTTTAGGGTCGGTAACCCTAACGCCGCGCGCGCGCCTGTCTGCACACCACTCGCACCCTACCAAAATTTTCACCTCTCGCTCGTACCACTCCACCACACAGTATGTCCCTCCCCGACTCGTTCAACTTGACTGCTGAAGACGCCAAGCTTCTTTTGGCCGCCAACGTCCACTTGGGCTCGAAGAACGTCCAGGTTCACAACGAACCCTACGTCTACAAGACCAGACCCGACGGTGTCAACGTCATCAACATCGGCAAGACCTGGGAAAAGATCGTCTTGGCCGCCAGAATCATCGCCGCCGTCCCCAACCCCTCGGATGTCGCTGTGTGCTCGCTGAGAACCTTCGGCCAAAGAGCCGTGTTGAAGTTCGCCGCCCACACCGGTGCCACCGCCATCGCCGGTAGATTCACCCCCGGTAACTTCACCAACTACATCACCAGATCGTTCAAGGAACCCAGATTGGTCATTGTCACCGACCCCAGAACCGACGCCCAAGCCATCAAGGAATCGTCGTACGTCAACATCCCCGTGATCGCCTTGACCGACATGGACTCGCCCTCGGAATTCGTCGACGTCGCCATCCCCTGTAACAACAAGGGTAAGCACTCGATCGGTTTGATCTGGTGGTTGATCGCCAGAGAAGTCTTGAGACTCCGCGGCATCATCCCCGACAGAACCACCGAGTGGTCGGTGATGCCCGATTTGTACTTCTACAGAGACCCCGAGGAAATTGAACAAAACGCCTTGGAAGAAGCTCAAAAGGGTGACGAACCCGAAGCCGCTGAAACCGAAGCTGCCGAAACCGAATGGACCGGCGAAACTGAGGAAGTCGACTGGGCTGACTCGGGCGCCACTCCTGCCGCCGAAGACGCCGCCGCTTCTAACTGGTAAATAATAGGGGAGACGATATAGATGAAGTCATATTGTAAAATACACGAGAAAGGAAATTAATTAATCACTCATGTCAATTGGCACCTAGTATTTGTCTAGTTTCATCCTCATGTAGTTTCTGTCGCTACTGACGTCGACCTGTTTTCGACCCTAGTTGAATCAGCAATTTGATGTGAAAAGTTTTTTTTCGTTCGTCCTGCACACTGGCACGACCCTCGCTATAAAACGTTTGACCAGCGCTCTCATCGCCCTATTATTTGGCACGGACCATCCTCCACACCGCCCCCCGAGCCGCGGGTTCTGGTGACGGTTCTCGTCACCGGCCCATCTTTTTTAGGCTTTGGGGTGGCACGCGGGCCTAGTTGAACTGCACTCCGCTTCTGGTGGCTGGTCTCAGACGAACAGCCCGGTTTATCGTGTGCTATCTCCTCCATAGATAGAGCACTTCATGCCCGGGCAACATCTCCTCTAGTAGTCTATAAACTCTCTATCTCCACGCTACTATCACTGATTCTAGATTCTGTCTGATGCAATTATACTCGATTGAATTTCACGCTTCCACGGCAATTTCTTGGCTCCATCGCCGCCGGCTATTCGGGACTACTGAGATAGTTCTAAAAAAATCGCGACCACAAAAGACGCGGCCCCTCCACCCCCCCTTAAGTGTATTCCCTAAGCTTAAATTCAAGTCAGTAGATACCAGCCGATCACGCTTATCTCCTGATTTACGACGGTTTACGACTATCTCTGTACCCACGTCACTCTAAGCCCGGTCTAGCCTCTGCCACTAAGGAACTATATTTATCCCGGTGCGACCGTGTCGCCATTGTTTACTACAGCCCAGGCAGCAGCGTGCATCATCTGGCGATTCGGTGATGCGTCCCAAACCGGACGCCTAGACTTCTTCTCCTCGAACCACTTCTCGACCCATACCCCCTCTGAACCATCATGCTCGTGGGGAATCTGCTCTTGTGGGCGACGGTGGCGCTTGCGGGCGTGCCCCTCCCCTTCCTGGTGCGCCGAGGCGACCTGAACGGCGACGTGGCCCAGAAACTGGTCAACCGGGCCTATTTCAGCGAGGGACCCTCCGCCAGACGAGATGGCCACGTTGAAATTCAACTTCATAATGAAAAGACTTTCTACGTCAGTGAGCTTGAGATTAGCGGCCAAAAAGTCGAAGTGTTGGTCGATACTGGCAGCGCCGACCTCTGGGTGCCGCTGGGCGACGTCGACTGCCACCAGCAACTGTCGTGCACCAAATACGGGCTGTTCTCGCCGGAGAAGCTGGACCTGTGGAAGGAAAACAGTACCGCTCCCGCGTTTGAGATTTCCTATACTGATAAGTCGAAACTGATTGGAACTTGGGGCCACGACGATGTTAGCGTTAGTGGCACCACAGTGAAGCTGTTATCGTTTGCCGTGGTCAACCAGACGCTGTCCAACGTCGGTGTGCTTGGCATTGGCCCTCCCAAATTGGAGGTGACCAACTCGGCAAACTCGCCGGGCCACCTGCCCTACGTCTACGAAAACTTACCCGTGAAGTTGCGTAACCAGGGTTTAATCAAACGTACGGTGTTTTCCGTATACATGGACGCTCTGGACGCTGACCAGGGTACCATTCTCTTCGGCGCTATCGACTCCGCTAAGTTCGACGATAAGCTTACCCGGGTACCCATTGTCAACACTAGACGCGACAAGTTCGACGAGCCGGCGATGGTGGACGTCGTGGTCAACGGTATTAACATCGTCAACGGTGACGACACCGTCGAGATCCTGAAGAACAAGTACTACGCTTTGCTTGACACGGGGCTGACGGTGCTGTACCTCCCCAAGTCGCTTTACAATAAGCTCACCGGTACTCTTGGCGCCAACCAGACGCTGATTGGAGCCCAAATTGACTGTAAATACAGAGACAGCGACGTCGACATCGAAGTATCGTTCTCGGGTGTCTCAGTGAAGTTCCCCGTCTCTGACTTGATCGTCGCCAGTACCTCCAGCTGCTACCTCGGGATGTTCCCTCAGGACCTCGACTCCATCACCTTGGGTGATAATATGTTGCGTCACGTCTACTTGGTGTATGACTACGACAACTTTGAGGTGGCGTTGGCGCAAACCAAGTTTACGCTGGACACGTCGTTTGACGAAGTGGACCTGCCGGAAATCCCTAACGCCGTCACCGCTAAGGCCTACCTGGAGACTGACGTTAAGGGGTCAGTGACTGAGGACAACGCCTCCACCACCATTGTGCCCCAAGCTAAGGCCGTCACCGACGATCTGAGCTCGTCTTCGGACTCGAAATCGGACTCTGCTTCCGAAACTTCCTCCGATGCCTCGGACTCTTCCCAATCTTCGGATTCTGCATCCTCTACGGACGACCTGGACCTGTCGCTGGCTTCGACCACCGACGACTCCAGTCTGACCTCAGACGCTTCCTCTACCAGCGATGGTCTGTCTACGGACTCATTGTCAAAAACTACATCTTCATCCTCATCATCATCTGCTTCTGCTTCTGCTTCTGGCAAAGAGGCGACGTCGTCGACATCGGCAGACTCGTCGTCTGATCACTCATCGGCCACCAAGGCCGGCATGGCCGTGGCCCTTACGGTGTCGCCCCTCATGTACTTGGCCATTCTCCTTGCATAAACTGCCATCTCATCAAAAATCTTAAAGTTCATCAAATAGTTTTATTATATGCGTTTTCTCGAGAATTCTGTGTAGATGACGTCATTGAACGATCCTCCTCGATCGACAAAAAAAAATGGAGGCTACGGTTACCCTTTTCATCACTGTCCCCCCCCCACGTCTAAACTATAAATAGCCTAGCCCCTTGAATGACTATATAGCCCCTTGCGACAACTGCACCATCCACCACCACCCCTCGAAAATGACATTATTCAATAATTACAATTTTCCCTCTCAAGGATTGTCACCCGCACTCGGGGGTCATTGTTATCCATGTTTCCTCTTCGAGGGTGTACTTCCTGCACACAGGCACAGGGTTCTGCTCGATTGTAAATAGACGTACAGACATATTAGGCAGGGTCCCCATCCCGTCACCGTGCCATGGGAATCGCCAACAGGTTTCTGGAGTGGGTATACACCCTCTCCACCCGCGACAAGTACTCCGAGTACGATTCCCGCAACTCGTTCAACCGCCTCCACAAACCCCAGCTGCTGCTGATGTACCGCCACACCAATCTGCTGGGCACCGATCTCATGGCCCCGGAGTACGAGCTGCCGGCAGATGGCTCCGATGAAGGCGTCCACGAGGTCAGATTGGCCTGGAGACACATTAATAATTGGATGAGCCGCGAGTACCCTGAGTTAGCGCTGACACTAGAGCTGAAATGTACTGATGCCGACCTTAAAGATTTCCAAAAGGATCTCGATGTCGTGCTTCCTCCCTGTGTCAAGGAGTTTTATAAGATGACTGACGGTCAGTTTGGTCTGCTTCCCGAGATCCCTGGTTTGATCTATGGCCTTAAACTCTTGCTGTTGGACGATATCTTGACTATGACCTTACACTGGCGTAAAGTGGTAGCAGCACTTGCAGGAGATGTTCAGCCTACAGAGATTCAACAACTCCTGCTGACCCACTCGGTAACGTCAAAACATCTGGGATTCCACGACCGGCAATTGCCAGGTATGTCCCCACCTGAAAGAGTCGCTATTGGTAATAAACTGCGACAGCCTAATCTCCAGGTCCTGGTAACTGCAAAGCAACGATCGATCCCGCCAAACCATGTGGTGGAAGTATTTGCTCATCCAATGTGGATCCCCTTGATTACTGATGGTGTGGGAAACTGTATCGGAATTGACCTTGCTCCTGGTCCTGAAGGTAAGTCAGGCCAAGTGATTCTCTTTGGCCGTGATTTTGATGATAAGTACGTCGTTGCCAAAACCTGGGGCGACTACCTCCTATCGTATGCTAACGATCTCGAGTCAGGTAACTGGGATATCGACTACCTGCGGAAAGTGATGGAAGACGACATTTTCATCGGCAACGAAGGCGAGTTGAAGTTTGTTGATCGCGTGACCAAGGCCGACGTGCCGTATTTCGATGTGTTGCGTACTAGAACAGTGAAACAGTGGATTAAAGATACACCCCATCCTGAACCCTATGAACGCGCTCTCATGGCAGAATTGCTTGGTGGACGCAAACGAGATTCCGGGATTGACTCATTCAAACGACTGAGTTCATCACAGGTGGAACTGGACATCAAATCGCGACTAGCCCGTCTTGATTCACACGACTTAGCCAGCCACACCAGCGACGACGACCAGCTGCTATCGCCACCGGTAAAGTCACCGGAACAGGTGTTGGTGCAAGAGTTTAACGACGTGGAATTATAATACAGAAATCACCAAATGATTCGTTGTGGGTGGTATTCGGTTTCCCAAGGGAACTCGTAGCCGAAGAACACCGCGAACACAAATGTGGTGATGGCCATCAAATACAGGAACTCGACGAGATTACGCCACTTGCCTGGGGCCAGGTTGATGAACATGCGGAACACCACCACGGGGACGATGTAGTACCGTGGCTCAAACAATGGCAGCGGCACAAGCGTCAACACCATCGCTCCGAAAAAGGTCAGAGTGGTGATCCACGATAACCGCCGAGCCTGAAGCAATTGGTTGACGACAACCCAGCCACACGCATGGTACACGGGCGCCATCCAGATCCCGGCTCTTTTGAACAATTTGCGATAGATATAGAACAGATAGTGCCGGTTGTCGGCGGCAAGGAACGGGTGCACGGTAGTGCCATACTCAATGACTTTAACCAACCCGTAGACAATAGCGGCTTGAAGCACTGCTGAGAGCCCGTAGTAGCGGGTCCAAGCCCGGAGATAGTCGCGAGCCAACTTCGGTGAAAGCCACGCAGGCCAAGTGAAGGCGCAAATGAATAACAAGCAATATAACACTTGGGCGGAGTGAAACGACACCTGGTGGTTCAGCTTATCACCAAGAGTAATGCCTCCATTCTGCCACACAAACCCAGCAAAGGCAGCGAACGTCGCGTAGAAGGGTACCACTTTGGCCAGCAATAAGCCCGATAAGAACGGTTTAAGACGATTCCAGCCAAACTTGCCTCGAGCATGGTAGTCTAACGCAATTGATAACACAAACGCCACCCATAAAATGTTGGTTTGTCTGAACCACAAACTGATAAACCCAAGGATCCCACTGAGAAGTAAGCGGGGGCCAGTGGGGACCATTGCCGCCACCAACGCTGCCACCACGAAAATTGTCAGCCACACATCGGTGTAGAATAGGAAGTAGTAGGTGAATATCAATGGCTGACCCACAATGGTGGCAATCCACCACTGGCGTTGAGGGAAGAACCACAACACAATGGGGAACACCAAGAGCCCCCCAAACAAGTTGACGGCTCGCCAATTGGTAATAGTATCCTTCAAATTGAAGAATTTTATGAACCCATACCCGAGCCAGTAAAGCCCTGGCGGCGTGGTGATCTTGTCATCCCATTCCTTGAAGTTGCCACCGAGGTACGTCTGAGCCTGGCGGATGTGGAAAAATTCGTCAATGAAGAGATAATCCACCTTCTTGTAGCAGTGATAGGCAATCACCAGCGCCGCCGCCACAAGCACCCCGTAGCAGGTGAATGCGAGACCCAGCTGTCTGTGATCTGGTACCACCAACATTGACCGCGCAGAGAGATTGTAGGATGAGACTAAATCTACCGTTGCTGTCTGACAATCAGGGATGGCAAAAGTCGATGTTTGTGATTATATTTAGGACCGCAAGCACCCGGTTCGAAGTAGAGAGGCGACCGAGAGTTCCGAACCATACCAATGACGTTGTGCCCTTCTCACGTTTCATACACGTGAATATCGTACTAAAATGGATACAAAGTGGAAAACTTGATGCAACTTAGAAGTAGGAGTATACGACGATCAATAATTTCAATGAAGGATGGTAAAATAGCCAAAAAGTATGCCTTCAGCCAGATTCGAACTGACGATCTCCTCATTACTAGTGAGGTGCCTTACCACTTGGCCATAAAGGCTTGTGCGCAAAAAATTGTGCTGGGTTATTCAGGTCAAACCAAAATAAAGCCAAAATGGCGCCTGATTCTGCTCGAAACCGTCTGATTCAAGCAAATTTACCTGCCATAATATTGCCTTATTGGTAAGATGTTATTCTGGATGCTCTAAGGCTGTTGTTGTGCAAGTTAACGCACGTTTATTTGTTGCCAAACCTCCTAGTTGAAGTACACCGAAGGAGAACCAAAACTAGGTTGAAATTTGAAATTTCAAGGAATTTGTTTTTCAAAGCTTAATGACAATTTGTGTGCTACAACTCATCTAAATTAAGTATGCATTAAATCGTTAATCGAAACCCAGACTGGTGAACAAATTGCTTCTATTTTGCTTCAGCTTCATTACAGACCGTTCTATCATTTCCTGCTTGGCCAGCTTCAACGACACCTTGCCCAGAGCTTGTTGCTTGGACATGTATGAGATGGAAGCCTTAGACCCAGCAGCGGCCTTGAATTGCTTATTGACGGTAACTCCCAGGAAAGTCGGTCTCCCCTCATTGATGATCACTTGATCAGGGCTAGTTTTGCGGAACAGTTGCACCATCAGAGGACGCTTAAGTTGGACGAACTGATCATCATCGTCGTCATCAGCGTCGGTGTCACCACCTTCTTCAACTTCGGCGATACTGCGCTTGCGCAGTTGCGACGCCAAGTGACTCATACACTTTGATTTGAGAACCGAAATGTCCTCAATCGCTCCGTCATCATCGATAAACCCGTGCTGTAATTTAGCGAGAGCGTTAAGTTGAGTATAGTCGTCACGTTTAGCGCTCAAGAACGACAACTGCTTTTGGACAAAGTCTTCCTTGATGATCATCTTACGTTTAAGTTGAGACCCGTCATCGTCGTCCAGCGGGGTCAGCGAGTCTTCATCTGAGTCGATAGTGATGACACTTTGAGGTTCTTCAATAGTAGTGAAGAACGCGTGTTGTTTATCGCTGGCCAACTTCTTCAATTGGTCACGATTAGCAGCCATACGGGCAATTTGTTCAGCCCGCTTCTGACGACGGTATGCCATCAAGATCTCATCTTCCTCGTCACTGAACTCCAAGTCGAGTCCTCGAGCAGCCGCGCGCTTTGAGAGACGATGGTTTTTAATGTCATCAAGCAAACGTTCCAATTGCTCTTTGTCCTTGATCTTGTACTGTTCCATAAACTTATTACGGATCTCCTCGTCATTAAGATCAAGATCAAGAGCATCATCAATCATTCTCTCATCTTCTGAGTTCACATCGTCCAGCAAGTCACCGTCAGCACCACCGATACCTTGCCATTCGTCTTCGGATTCAACGGCTTCATTGTTTAAAATCTCTTTGACTCCGGCATTGCGTTCAAGAGCCTTGCGTCGCTTACGTTCTTTCAATTCCTGCTTGCGGATCTTCTTTTTGTAAGCTTCAGCCTGTTGCTTCAACAATTCTTGTCTGGCAGCCTCATCGATCTCGTCGTCTTCCTCCTCAATAGTTTCCACAGGAGCACCAACCGCAGCCACAGCAGCAGCAATCTTTCTGCGACCACGCTTAAGCAATGCTGGATTGATCACCTCTTCATCCTCCAGATCGACATCCATTTGAGTAGGGTCTACCTGGGTCGGCTCAATCCCGATTTCCAGCGTGTTGAGGTCACTGAAGGTAAGGATGGAGGTGTTGGCATCAGCAGGGGCATCTAATTCTGCCGATCTGTCATGAGCACTCAGATTCAGATTGTCATCTTCAGAAGTTCCGTGATCGTGGTCCGCCATCAAGGGCTTGGTTTGACCCTTGGGGACAATCCCCTTCAGTCCCGAGTCGGTGTCATTGGCGGAGTTTGTCTCAAACATAAATGCATCGTCCTTGCGTGACTGCAGACTGCCAATCTGAAGTTGATCATCTTCACTGTCGTCATCGCTGCTGTGGTCAACGGCTTCGCCTTCGCTTTCCTCAATGTTGTCACTGCTATAAATCGAATCAGCAACGGACACGTCACTGACAGCAGCCTCCTCTTCATCATTGTCGTTGTTGGCAGCACGTTGTCTCCGTCTTGCCCTTGCCCGCTCTTTACGTCTGATGGCTTGATTCCGCTCAATTTCTTGCTCCAATAAACTGCCCATCATCGCTTCATCCTTCTCAATCTCTTCAAGAATTTCGTAGTTCGGGTCAGCCTTGCGCTGTTCCTCAATCTGGTTGACAGTGGTTTTCCGCAAATCAAGAATGACTTTGTTTATGTTTTGTTTGCGGTCAGTGGGTACGAGACGTCTCACACTCACAGGGATCTTGTTGCCCTTAGAATCTTCACCTACAATCCGCCTCAGAAATCTCGACTTGATTTCAAGCTCTTGGTCCTTCCTGAGGGATGGTATGCTGTCTGACTCGCTATCATCCAATTCAAGCTCACTGGGAGGTTCAGCGGAAGAGAATGCACGTACCAGATCCAAGTACCGAGTGATAGGGTCGGACCCTACTTCGCGAGGTGACAGGGCAAGCTTAGATTGTTCAGGTTGTTGGGGTGAGGTGTTAGGGGTCAGTTCCAATTGACGGCCTTGGCTTCGCATCATATCATCATCATCATTATCACTGTCATCGAAACCGGCCATTAATGATTGTTTGGCTTGGTTAGCCACAGGAGCGAAGTCAGGGCGGATATCGCGAGCACGCTTGCGGATGCCGAGGAACTTTTCAGCTTCCTCGAGTTGTTTGGTAGAGGTACGCGCCTGCGTGATTACCTTTGAGGCCAGCTCGATTTCAAGGTCGTCGTCGTCGTCGTCATCATCACTGGGTTGGGCATTGGCGTTTTCCAGTTGGATCTCTTGAAGCATACGCTCCCGCGAAGCTCTACGTTTAGCAGCAAGCTCCAAGATACGAGCTTGACGTTCTTCAGCAGTGAGTTCAACGGGGACTTCATCATTGGACGCGTCATCTTCGACCACTTGGGTTTCAGCGAGAGGAGCAATAACTTGAGTGGTTGCTTCGTCAATTGTAGGACTTACTTTTTGGGTGACAACAGCGGTAGAATTCACCGGTTGTGTAACGTCGATTGGAGTCGCCTGCAGTTTTTGTGGCGGGGCAAGTTCAGCGTGATCAATGGGTAATTGAGGGAGCTTTTGAGTCTCATCATTATTCACAGCAAGCATCGAGGTGGAGAAGCTGAACTCATCCTCGCTTTCCTCATTCTGTTCAGGTTCATCCAGCTGGTTAACTTGAGTAGGGATAGGCTCTTCTGGGGCCACTAATTGAGTGGGAGCATCATCAATACCTTTGGGATCAGCCGATTCCACGATAGGATTTGGAGACTCAACTGGTTCGGGAACACCGGTGATACGTCTCTTGATCGCTTCGAGAAGACTCAGAGAATCCCTGAGTCTCTGGGTAGGGTCCATCGTGAGCAATTAGTGGGTGGTGCTGGTGCGATATGGTAAGAGGGCTTGCTCGCTGCAAGTCTACGCGCTACGCGTGTGGCAGAAGACTTTACCTGCACATAAGCGCGAAGGCTACGAGAAGCGACGGGGATCAAGCACCAACAAGATAAATTTGCAACTTTTGGTCCAACTGCCAAAAGTGGTCATTACTAATAGATTTCACCATACAATGCATAGTGGCACAATTGCAACTTTGTCGGAGTTCGCAAAAACTCTTTTTGTGGAACCATTTGTTACCCCCCACTTTAACGTCACTTAGCAATGTAGACAATGTCGACAGACAGCATCAGGTCAAAGGACGAATGTGCTCATAATCCGTTATCGTTATCTATGATCATCATTTGATGGCGTTACAGCCGTTTTATCGCCTGATGTGTCTAATTAACTTTGTTACCCGGGTCGCTCTTGTCCTGACAATCATCGATATATGACATGGTAATCACTTTGATTATCGAGGTCCTTGTTGAAACGTGGAATTCCAAATAGTTCTACAAAAACAAAGCCGGGTGACTCGGATCTCGCATGTTGTTGTTGTCTCTCTCGTAAAATTACTAATGGAGGTTCCATTGAGGGGTGTGTTCCTCAATGATCTATGTGTGGTGTAACTTACCTAATGAAGCGTTTACCCCATTCCAAACCCTACACAATGATCAACAAGCATGGTCAACTTCTGCTGGAGCTGAGCCTTCGTTTCGTAGTTAGGCAACAGGAGCTTGTTGAAGCATGTTTGCGCTAATGGTAGGTGATCGACTTTGGTAGTTTTGGATATGGTAAATTTGCGAGGTCCATCCAGCCCGTGTAGTTGGCTGAACCCTTGGGGCGGTGCTCGAGTGCTCCCAGTGACAAACTGTAAGAGACGGACTCGTTTGTCGTTGTCAAGAGCTGCCACCACTTCCCAAAACCATCTTATAGTGGTGCACTCATCATCGTAGCCCAAGTATAGCGTATTCGCTTTCCAGTCGTCGAAGTCAATGTGGCCACTACCCAGAAGTAACCATTCAAGTTCACTGGAAGTAAATGTGCTGATCGAGGTCTGTGGGACAAACTCGTAAAACCCTCGGGAGAACGCTCGGAACTGGGACCGAGTGCGTTCTCTAGCAAGCCACTGAGCAATAAACAGTACGTATTGGTGCTTGTTGCTTTCAGTGACGGGTATCGTGCTTCCTTGAGGGATCAATTCCATCAGTTTAGAGACGCCAAAGTAGTCGTAGTCTACGGCAAAGTACAACCCGAGATCAATGCCAGTGATATCATTCTCCAATAGCCACATCATCAGGCGATACACGTCTTCATCTATGGCCTTAATATCCTCTAATTCGATGGGCATATCGAGCAATTGACGGTATAGCTGGTCAACGAGAACGACGCCCACATGGTAGTTATGGAAAACCGCCATGCCAAACACCCGACCCGCAAAATGGAAATAGTCTAAATGAGTAGGATTAACTCCCAGATCAGGGTTAATCAGGTAGGCATAGGTATTATTCGATCCCCATTTGAAGAGACACAAATTGGGTTCAAATATGGCTTTGGTTAACACATCAAAAAACTCCTTCAGTACCCCACCGGCATCGATGCCTTCTTCACCGTAAAATCTCACATCTAGCCTACCTTTGAGGGAATCAGCGTCCACTTTAGCGAGTTGGTCAAATGCATCATCGACAATCGATTTCCGGCTGATTCGGATATATGTCTTGTTACCTGGTCTTCTCATCATTTGAGGGCTAGCCCTTAAAGTAGCCACTTTACTCGAGAATTGAGCTCGTGCCAGCTGAAGAGCCCTATCTTTAGAAGTGACACCACTACTGGTGTGATACTTCCCTTCTTGCCCTGCCCATTGAGGGGTCAGATCGAGATCATCGTACCCAATCGACGACAAACTGATATCTGTAGTGGGGGAGGGATGTCGGGATACAAGACTGTAATTGCTGGTCTGCAGACTTGCCACCAGGTCGTTATTAGACACTCTTCTAGCATATGGAAACTCCAGCGGGGTATTAGGGATAAACGGACTCGCCAATTGGGTATGTGGTGAGGTAGGCAATGGAGGCAACGGACGGTGGGGCTGACTGTACAACACCAAGAAGATAGTCCCGTAGCGAGACTTATCCAACTTAGCCACCATCCTTCGTTCCAGAGCAGTTGTCAACAGTAAAATCTCGCTTATCCGCAATTGGAGCGACCCCAATCGGTGGTGGCGGTGGTCCGTAGCCCGATTATGGTCGAAGATTTGGAGGTCAAGCTTCAGGTCATATCCAACAGGGAAGGAGAATTTGTCGCCCCATTCGGGGTTGGCACTTTTACGGCGTACCCGGGTATGCTGGCAGGAACGACCTCCATCAATGGTCACCGACACGTATGGCAGCGGCTTATAGAACAGGGTACGGCGAAGCAGGTCGGCTTTGACGATCGTCACCGTGATGAAGGCCATTGCCGCCAATTGCTGAAGGGGTGGCGTCTATATCTATCGCAAACGACCAAGGGGGGTCCACGGGCACATGACGTGACTAACCCTACGAGTGGAGGCAGCGGATGCGTTAGTAGTGTCCGTTTGAAACACCCACCCGAGCGTCCTGACCAATCCCAGTGGGGGTCGGCAGCAACTATAGATGGTCTCGGCTTTTACTCATCGGCAGTTGCGGCAGTGTCCCGCAGGTGTCCGCGGTGTGCGAGCCATGGCTGCAAATAGTAGCCGCTTTTCCCCCAAGTCGCAACCATGACATTTTTCTCCCTGGTAGCCGCACGCTGAAACCGCTGGTATCCTACTTCGGAAGCCGCACACCCTACCCTCACCAGGAGGCATGTCATTATCTAAAGGTACGTGAACCTTGCCCAATACTCAGTGAATTACGTTGCGATACTAACAACTTAGATGAGATCTCGCTCTACGACCGCCAGATCCGTCTATGGGGGATGAAGACCCAGCTCCGGCTCCGCCTGGCGAAGATCCTCGTCATCAATATCGGCGCCGTCGGTACCGAGGTGGTGAAGAACTTGGTCCTCGGCGGGGTCAATCTGATCGAGCTTTTGGACCTGTCAGTGATTAAAGATGCCGACTTCGGCTGCCAGTTCTTTTTGCCCAATGACTCGCTGGTTGAAGGCCAATTGAAGCTCCCTGTGATCCTTCCTCAGATCAAAGAATTGAACAACCGCGTCAACGTCACCATCAACACTTCCACATTGGCATCGATTGAACCCGAATACTACGGGCAGTTTGACTTAGTGATCGCCACCGAGCTTACCTACGCCGAAATCGTCGCCGTCAATAACCTCACCCGCACCCACCGGATCCCGCTATACGTTTCCGGTATGCACGGAATGTTCGGCTATATCTTCACCGACCTTATCAAGCAAACATCAGAAGCCACCCGGGTGTTGGGCAACGTGCCTCGACTGCCAGGCACGGCGCTCAACCCGAAGAAGACCATCACCGAAGTCGACGTCGACAAGGCGGCCAACAAAGAGCACTTGACCATCGTTGACGAGTATAACCCGCTTGTGGACGCGTTCAACCTGAAGGAATTGCCCAATCAGTTGCGCAAACGGCAACTTAAACAGCTCGGAGGAGCGGTGCCGATGATATTTGCTCTCTTGCATTACGACCGTCCCACCGACCCGGACGCCATGCCTGACAAAGCTCAGCTTGCTGCCGACGCCACCGAGAAGTGCCGTGACTTGGGGCTCCCCGAACTGTTGGTCGATGCTACCTACACGTCGATGTTTTCTCGCCAGGCGTTCACCGAGTTTGCCCCCGTCGCCGCCATCATCGGCGGGGCGTTGGCCCAGGACGTCATCCAGTTCTTTGGCCAGAAGGAGTTACGGATCAACAACGCGTTGATTTTCGACGGACATAAGCAGTCGATGCCTATTTTCACGTTGTATTAGCATAATAGTGAGAGTGCCCGGTGCGCGCGCTTCTTTCCCCAGGTCGGACAATTTTTCGCCTAATTTGTAGATAATTTAACTAAGTTTACGACGAACCTAAAAAACGGCGGAGGCACCAGTGTTCGATTCCAGATTTAGGCTTATGTGCATTGACTTTGCGTGGCACTAGTTAGTTTACGTAGCGTAATCCAAAGCTTTTGAGCCTCTCCACAAACACGATATACGACTACTAGAGGCACTAGTGCCAAACATACGCGGTTATTGTTGATGCAAGAAGCACACACAGATATTCTGTGAAATCCACCATTTTATACAAGGTACGTTATTTCCTGTTTTCGACAAGATTGGCCCCCTTTTTATCATCCATTGTTCCCCATATTTAGTATCCCGTACAGGCAACTAACTCTAAACAGATCGTACGCCATGCACCCCGAGCAGACACTTGGGGGGTGGTTGCCTCGTTTACACGGAGAATCTTCAAGGCGGAAACGACGGTATCGATGATCATTACCTCCAGTGGATGTGTAATCTAGGTTTACCTTCATACACCATAATGACAATCACTATTAAAGGTCTCCTTCCTTGAAGGCAAGTGAGCGAAAAATGCCGCTGTGAACAAGTATCATTGTTTATCGAAAAAGCTTATTTTCCCTCATGTCAGGGACACCAGTGGTGCCTGAGGGGCCCAGACACTAAACCCCTTCCATCTCACCACCATCTCACCAGAGGGACAGTAACTTACGATCAGAGAGAAGTAAGGCCATCATTACAAAGCCATCACGTTACACGTACCCTCGCCTCACCCTGCCATCGCTGTCCCATCGTCTTTAGGTTCTTTAGCCGGTTAGGGCGGACGATGGACGGACTAGACCCCGAACCCGCCTCACAGCTGTAGCTAAACACCTCATTTCTCGGCTTGTAGCCGACAATGACAAGCCAAATAACCAATCAATTGAACGTGACAATCAATCCCTAGACGTATAAATAACTGCCAATTCTCATAAACAATTTCTCTCTTCAGTTGACTATGAAGTTTTCTAATCTCCTCCTTCTCGCTGCCGTCGCTGTGGCTGCCCCTTACCCCGTTGCCGATGACGCTTCCGATATCGCCAACGCCGACTCTGCCGGAGCTGTTGCCGACGTTGCCTCGGTAGAACAGCAACCGGCTAACGGCCAAGCCCAGGTGGCCCCTGACGCCCCCACCACCAAGCCCTCTGCCAACGACATCAAGAACGCTGCTAAGAGTGCTGGTGCCACCGTCAGTGACGCTGACGCCAACAAGATCGCCAATGCCTACCAACAATCGGACGAAGCCGGTGACCAGGCCGTGGCTCAAGTGCAAGGGACCAACTTGCCTGATGCTTCCAATGGCGTGATCTTCTTGCCTAAGGACAAGTACTTCTACTTTTCGATTGGCGGCAAGAAGTACCAGTACTTTGGTTTCCACAGAGGCCATGGCTGGAAGTGGGCCTGGGGTTTGCAAACCACCTGGACTTGCAAGCTCATCATCTTCTGCTACCCCACCAGCTTCGACTCGTTCTTCAAGAGCTCGTTCTGGTAAACAATTTATTATCTAGTTGTATATGAATACCACACAGTTATATTAAGATACACTAGCTTCCCTCAAGATATACTAGCTTCCCTGTCAGATTTCTGATTACCGCACGCAGGAACCGCGCGGAGGGTGCGCATCTCTTCAAAAGGTGAGACTAAAAGAGAGCGTACCGAGAAGGTGGCTGACAAACAGCACTGATTACACACCAAAATAAGATGACAAATACTCGGTGACTTTAGTGTGGGCATTTGTCAGATTTGAACGTCGGCCACGTGATCGGTCATCATGGAACTTCGTAGCAAAATCTATAGGGCTATATCACTGGCTTCACTGAGGGTGCGAAAAATTTTAAATCTAGCGAACAAACCATCATGAGCGACCTTGGTTTTGACCCCACGTTAAAGAAGAAAAAGAAGGTGAAGAAGCCTGAGGACGAGGGCTCGCCTGCCCCTGAAGCCGCCGACGACATGTTTGCCGGTCTCAAAAAGAAGAAGAAGACGAAGAAGCCCGAGGACGCGGCGGCGTTGGAAGCCTCGTTCGATGACTTGTCGTTGAAGAAGAAGAAGAAGAAGTCGACCAAGACCGCCGCCGACGCCACCGACGATTTCGAAGCCCAGCTTGAACAGGCGGGTATCGAAGAAGTCGTGGCGGCGGAACCGTCGGCCGCGCAGGAAGAATTGCCCTACGACGTCCTTTTGCTGAGATTCTTCGGCATCCTCAGAAAGAATAACCCCGAATTGGCCGGCGACCGTCTGGGACCCAAGTTCAAGATCCCTCCCCCCGTGTGTCAGAGAGAAGGGTCGAAGAAGACCATGTTCACCAACGTGCAAGAAATTGCCACCGTATTGCAAAGAAACCCCGAGCATCTTATCCAGTTCTTGTTTGCCGAATTGGGTACTTCGGGTTCGATTGACGGGGAAAAGCGGTTGATTTTGAAGGGGCGGTTCCAGCCTAAGCAGATGGAGTCGGTGTTGAGACGGTATATTGTCGAATACGTCACCTGTAAGACGTGTAAGTCGATGAACACCGAGTTGAAGAGAGAGTCGTCCAACAGATTGCATTTCTTGAGCTGTAAGGCTTGTGGTTCGACGAGATCGGTGACGTCGATCAAGACCGGGTTCCAGGCCCAAATCGGGAGAAGAAAGAGAATGTAGGGCATGCCCTGTGTATTTTAGTTTCGCGCATAATATATTCGCCATCATGATACCTGTAAAAGTTATAAACAGATTCAGCTGAGTTGTTATCAGCATTTGTTAGACTGTTTCTGCTGTGAGAACAGTTGACTCCATTAATGATTCACTTCTTGCATTCCAGTCTACTTGAAATACTCAAAATAAATATATACTCAATCAAATGAAAAAAAATCAATCAATTTTTGTAGAACTACATCATATCTTTTTTTGATGTAGACTCTGTAGTCCTTTCTAGTGTATATCAACAGTCGCTTTCCACTTTCGTGCGACATGGATCTGGGATACAACTACTGCCACATCACCCACCCCAACCACATCCTCTACGCCACCAAGTGGCTGCTTGAGCCCATCCCCTACGATGACATCGACGTCGACCATCTCTACGAAGCGACAGCGGCGCTATTCCCCGAGGAGGACGACGAAATGGCATTGGCGCTGATGAAGACCGGTGGCCCCCGTCGCAAAGGTAAACAATCAAAACCAGTATGGGAAGACCTTCTGTTGGAGAAGTTTCTCAGCGAAACCCCTTTGGAAGGGTACCGTGACCAGACAATGGTCAGAGCCATGTACACTGCTGATGACGAATCTGAAGGGATCAACGAAGTGTTGTCTAACGGCTACAATGTGTCTCATATGGCATTCAATCCGTCTAGCTACGGTTCTATGCAACTGCCACCACCTTTAGGCTACGAACCGCCGTCGTTTACTACGCCTGCGACTCCCAGAATCCGGGCCCCGCTGGCGACGCTTCTGGAGACTCCTAGAGTGAGACAGACGCTGGCCCAGACGCCTCGGGTGCCTAGTGGCACTCCCAGAAATCAAACCACTCCGTTTCAAACTCCGATCACTCGTATCATGCGTTGATAATTATATTCTATAAGTTACTTACTTGTTGGTTTCCTTCAGCTGCTTCATTAACAGCCTCAGCCCGTCGCGCACCTGGGGGTTGTAATGCTTGTCGAGCAACACGTTCTCCCACAACGTCGCTGCCTCGGGCTGGGAGCGGGCCACCTCCACCACTTCCGAGCGGAGATTGGACTCAATGCCCAAAATATAGTTGCCCTCACCCAGCAGCTCCTCAGTGGAGTAAAGGGCTCCGATCCCGGGGAAACGAGCCATGAGCTTACCGATGAATTTGAGCACGGCAAGCGCCAGCTTTTCCGGTAAGTGGAGCAGCTCCATGTAGAGCCGCTTAGTGAATGCTAATGCCCGCACGGGAGTACCGTTTCTCAGTTTGAAAAACGTGGCATCGAGTGTACGCAATAAGAGTTCA
This sequence comes from Diutina sp. Y7414, assembly GCA_037042415.1. NCBI lineage: Eukaryota > Fungi > Ascomycota > Pichiomycetes > Serinales > Debaryomycetaceae > Diutina > Diutina sp. Y7414. The sequence goes on from JAXQKI010000081.1 coordinate 165,824, forward strand.
GCTGTGGTGGAAACGTTAACGGTGGGCTTATCCAGAGTGAGGGGATCAGCCAATCTGAGCGTCTTGTGCGAGTACTCGATGTCAGCATCTAAGCCAATGGCGTCGAGCAGCTGGTACACCACTTGCACCACCGACAGCATGTCGATAGCGACCTTGCCGACGTCAGCGTGGTTGAGCAAAAGCGTGAAGCAGGTAGCGGCACACAAAAGCAAGAGTCTGACGTCAACCTCTTCTTCTCCCAGGGTCATATCGCCCATGATCTCTTTAAGTACCTCAAAGAAATCACCCAATAAATCGAAATTAGCCATGCGACCAAACTTAGCGAGCCCTTCAAGCACCGAGCCGAATAAGTTACGGGCATTGCGGTTGCCTTCGTGGATCCCAGCTTTGAGGATTTGTAAGTAGAGCTTGAGCACTGCTTGCAACACCTGGGCCTGGTTACGCTCGCGTTCCTCGGCGGTGACTTCCTGCTTGGCTTTGCTCATCTCTTCCTCGATCTCGATCATCTCCTTTCTCGCCTTCCGCTGCTTTTTCAGCAAGTGGACTCTGTCCTTCTTTTGCACCATGTGTTTCCGTTTCGCCAGCACCGTGGCCTCAGGGTTGTAGTCTCTCAAGAGCTGGAGATGGAGGAGAACGTTGAGTGCCAGTTCGTCGACGCGGTACAGGAGCTTGATAACCCGTGAAAGTACCGTCACCACGTCTACGGTCACAGCACCGTCGACGTCGTCTTCAAGCAACAGTTCCAACACTTCGACTGAGCGAGTGTACACCGCCAAATCCTCAGGATTAGCGGGCCGATTTCGGAGACGACCAACAACAATCTCAATAAGCTGGCGATGGAAATTGAAGTGACGAAGCGAGCCAGCCAACTCACAGGCAGCCTTACCGGCCACCCGGGCAATGTGGACGTTGTCCTTCAGTCTGACGAGCTTTTGGAGCAAGTCGAGGTATTTCTGGTAGTTACTGACGAGGTTCTGTTCGAAGGCACGGAGACGAGCCACTTCCTTCGATACTCTCTCTTTCTGTTCCATTTCAGAAAGTTGACGAATGCGGTAACCAGGAGCAAGCGACTTGTATATCGGCACCAAAGCAAGCACCGCCAACTGAGCAGTAACGGGGTTCTTGGAGGTGGCCATACGATTGAGACGAGTGAGGGCAGCTAAGTTCTCCTCGGGGTCTTCCATGAGTTTCCCGGCCAAATCAGCGATCTCTTCCTTAAGCATCACGAGTCTCTGAGTGGGAGTTAAATCGTCCTCTTCTTCATCTTCTTCGTCGGCACTGTCACCATCAGCTTCGCCGTCTTCTCCTTCACCGTTAGCGCCTTCATCGCCTTCGCCATCTTCGTCTTCGTCATCATCGTCATCATCAGACTCAGGTTTCACGTCGGCTTCTCTCACCACACGCTCGATGGTCCCGTCAGCCCGTTTAATCGGTAACCCTTCCACGGTATTGGCGCGGGCTAGCGTCCGCGGCTGGAGCTCGTAGTCCATTTCGTCATTTTCGAAGTCCTTGGTGAAAACACCCGTGTTGAGCTGCTCGTCAAGAGCTAGCCGGGCCTTCTTCTTTTCCTCGCGGATGTCCAGCCTCTTCCGCTTCGCCATGGCTTCTTATGGTTCAGTGTCTAGTGGTGTGCGGCTCGCACCGCGATGAGATGAGCCCTCCAGGGTAACTGGAGAGAGACTAAAAGAAGGTGACAATTAACCAATTATAGTATGATTTACGATTGATATCATGTTTAGGTAGTTCTCATAATTGAATCAAATGACTTTTGATCGATTATATTGGTAATTTGATCGATGTTGGTGATGGCCATATTTCGCTGGGTTTCTGCAGTGGTTTCCTGCACACACCCTCAACTTATCGTTCCGCATCCCGTTAACTGTCGATAGTGGCCCCGGAAACTTGCGGAACGCTTCCGCAACCTGCCGGGCGAGTTTCGCACATAAGCTTCCCCACCTTAGGAGCCCTCCCAACAGCATAAACCCAGTCTTGGCTGAAAAATGAAGAAATCCCATGAAGGAAAATCATAACCTCCACACCACTTTTTCTATAAAACTTATATAAATAGCGAATGCCGCTCATAAATATTAAAAGCGGTACTAAATGTCCCCTGCCGACCACTGATGGGTCCTGCTGGGGTCCCCACTCGCACATTAACTGCCGCACGCGCCTGCCGCTACTTATAGGTCGACTGTGAGCCGGACCATTGCGAAGCGACAGATTCTCGTTCACTGACTTCTCCGTCCCAGTACACCCTCCCCCATCACAACTAATACAGAGTACTGAATGTTGTCTCGGGTGTTACGTCGTCAGTTTGGCCTCAGCCGCCAGCTCCTCGCTGCCCAGGTGTTCAAAATGCCCGCCATGTCCCCCACCATGACTGAGGGGGGTATCGTCAACTGGAAGGTGGCTCCCGGCGACAAATTCAATGCCGGCGACGTGTTGTTGGAAGTGGAAACCGATAAGGCCACCATTGACGTCGAAGCCTCCGACGACGGCCAGATGTTCGAGATCTTGAAGAAAGACGGCGATAAGGGCATCCCTGTCGGTGAGCCGATTGCGTTTTTGGCGGAGCCGGAAGACGACTTGTCGACCTTGGAAAAGCCCGAAGTGGAACACGTCCAGACGCTGCTGCCAGCTAAGGAAGAACCGAAGAAGCTGGAGCCCGCGAAGCTGGAATCGGCTCCTAAACTGGAATCTAAGTCCTCAAAACTGCAAACCGACGCTAACGGGTCTAAGGTCGTGCAAAAGGCTAACCCCAAGCAAACGTTGTTGCCCTCCGTTGAAGGGCTTCTCGTGCAAAACAATATCTCTCACGACCAGGCCTTGGAGCTGATCCCTGCCACTGGTCCCAACGGCCGTATCCTTAAGGGTGACGTGTTGGCTTACTTGGGTTTGATCCCTAAGGATGCTCCCGCTCAAATCGCCGAGTACGTGGCGCTGAAGGAACACTTGGACTTGTCTAACATCGTGCCGGCGCAAGCCAAGGACGCCAAGTCCGGTAGCGAAACCTCTACTACTGGTCCCACCACCGCCGAAGAGGCTAAGGGAGGTGCCAAGCTGGCTCCCGCGCCTCCTAAGCCCCTCAACAAGCTTAGATTCTCCTTCAAAGCTGGTTTGGGCGAAGCCACCCCGGCCGAATTCGAATACCAAGTTAGCAATGCCATCAACAGAGCTAAGGTGGTGGCCTACTCCACTGAGTTCCCTGAATACGTCACTTTTGGCCCCATTGGTTCCACTCCTGCTTCCGCCGACGCCATTTTCGACGAGTTATTGATCCCCGCTCCCACGGTGGACCGGTTTAAGGTGCAACAAGTGTCGATTGACTTTGTTAAGCCTACTACTGCTGCTGCTGCGGCGGCGCCTTCGCGTGCGGCCCCGGTGTCGTTGTTCGACGAGCTCGTGCTGTCCCCGGTGGCTACGAGAATCGCCCCTCCCACTGTGGCCACCGAACTCTCGGCCAAGGTGTCGTTCACCATCCAATTTGACGAGAAGTTGATCGACTCGAAGAAGTTGGTCGACGCGTTTGCCAACTCTGTCATCGACCAAGTGGTGGCCTCCGACATCATTGTCGAACAGCTTTCGGCGTAAATGCCCCCCTCCAATAAAATATATGACTGACGCGAATAGATTTACTTAATTTGAGCCCGTGGTAGACCATTACGTTCTTAAGGATGAAAACTAGTAAACCTGTCTCCAATATGAGATTCTCAGCAGATCATTGCATTCACAATAAATTCGATAATGACGTGGCAATTGGTGAGAAGCTTCAACAATTCTACTGAATAAATGTTCATACCGAATTAATCAAATTAACATTAAAACATATGAAGTAACTTTTGTTATCTGATGATGTTATTGAGTTGAGGAAACTGTTTGGTCCCGGCATTTTTGCTGCACGGTTGTTGTAGTTGCCTACATCGTTGCCAAGACGCGCACCGGAGCATTTACATCAAAACATGGATGACCTATCTTGCTCAGTTACGGCAAGACTATAACGCTATAAAACAGGAAAGTGAAGCCAAAACCGAATATGCAGTGATGGCATCAATGGAACGAACCAGCACCACTGACTCTGACACGTCGTTAACTCAAAATTCGATGAGACCGAGTCACCACCCTACCTTTACTGGCCGCCAAAAGCTCAACCTAGCCCACGAGATTGAAAGAAAAGCTAAGCAATGCAAGCTCAAAGATAACCAAATGGTGATCGATGTGTTGCACAAGCGTCACGCCGAAGGGGAGGAGGAGATATCGCGCCTCTTGCGCCGTCTCGACGAGTGTACTGAGGACGTCCGCCGCCTCCAACAACAATACCATGACGCCGAACAACAACTTGAACAAGACACCGAGGACATCGACCATCTCCGCCACCAGTTATCGGTGTATAACGCCGAGTACGCCGCGTTGGTCAACGCTCGGTCGGCGCCCCCCTCTATCCATAGCGAATAACACTATACCTTCACCCTACGCTCCACATTCCTTTAAACATAGAAAAATTATCAATAATAATTTACTCTGCTCTCTGTGTTCCCCTCGTTTCCAAATTTCACCTTTTTGGACTCGACCTTCCTCTGGCGCCGTAGGGCTCGAAAATTTCCCCACGCAAAACTCAGTCACTCGATTTTCCACTGAGGTTGAGGACCGTCTGTTTGTCCCGCCACCACTGCGTTTTTGCCAGGCCTAACGACCACCGGGTGCTGGTCGCTACTTCCTACAGTTTTGTGTTGTGCTGGACATCGCCAGCTGTGCGTGTTGACCTCGTCTCGAAGACGTGTTTTGTGCTCGCCATGTACTCCCAGTTGAGAAGCTACCAGGGAGCGATCATCGACTTCCGGACCGACTCTGTCGTCGGCGACGACGCCAAGAATATCACCAATACCGCCCTGGGAGCGAAGGCGGCGTCGCTGGACGCGTTGGCCTCCGAAGTGCACCTTGGCCCCCCGCCCCACCACATCAAGCGCCAGTCGCCGCCGCGAGCCAGCCACGACCCGCTGAGGCCTCATAAGCTGGCCGACACCTACCCGCCGGGACAGATGCAAGTGCCCCCCCAGTTCTGGCAAAAACCGCCGCGACAGGAGTTGGGCCCCTACCCGCATCCTCCAACCATGGACCCCTCAGACAAAATGTACGGCGCTGGCTCCACCGGGGCGCGCCCGAAGGAGAAACACGTCCACCTGATCCACCCGCAGCTTATCGAGACGCCGCCAGCGCAGTTTGGCGACGCTGTGGGCCTAAACGGGTCGGCGCTGATGATGCACGCCGACAAAAACCAAAAGCTCGACCCCCTTTCCCGTGCCCCGCATCGTGCCCCGCTTCTGTCAGAGGGCGCAAGTGAATCTCCGTCGATCACGGTGGCGATGGTAACGCCGCCGCCGGTATCGCCAACTCCGAGGGATCACGGCCCGCGTAAACCCGCTGGCGAGGTGAAGCGGAAGCGTGGCCGGCCGAAAAAAATAATATTGGACCCGTCGACAAACACCTACATCGACTCGTCCCACCCCAACTTCAAACTGCTCAACAAACAACTCAAGCCGATGGCGCACCAGTATCGTCTCGACGACGGCACCACCCAGCTCGCCAGCGCCCCGAGCGCGGTGCTGCGCAGCTACGACCAAAACGAAGTGAGACTTCTACTACAAAAGAAAGACAAGCGCGGGCGACCACGCAAGTTCCCCGTCGAGGAGACGGGGTTGACGATTAAAGGGGTACGGATCAATGGGGCGAAAAGGCGCAAGCACCTCGACATGCCGCCCCCTCCTTGACAGGACGTGTGGGCCCTCGCTGCTAGTGCCGTTGGCAGATTATGCCTCATGCACGCCCGAGAGTATCTAACAATAAGTCACGTAATGTTCCCCCTTCCCCTCCTCATCCCCGTAACTCTTTGTCTCACCCAACATAAAAATCGTGTAATTGAACGTAATCAACCCCAAAGACGAAAAAATGCCGTGGCGTGAGCCGTGGGATTGTTCTCGAACAAACTAAAGTGTCGTGGCCCGGTTTGTGGATTTCTTTGTGAAGCAAAACGACCTCATCGGTGGCGCATTTCGCAACGACGATAGGCTGAGATGCAGCACCCTGGCTGTTGAGAGTCGTCCGGCGGTGCGCGCGCCGCGCTGCGCATTAGTAAGTTAGACAGCAGTTGCGGCATTTTGCTATCGCTCTCCACCGCTGGCGACGAGCTGGTGGGGTCTGTTAATGACTAAGCGGGGTTTATTGTTCTGCGGTGATTACGTGGGGATTTACTGGGGCGTGCTCCGAGACGTGTACGGCAAGTTGTGATCATGACATAACCGATGGGTGCGGCGACATTGCGTCATGAGCGACAAAAAAGTTTTTCCGTCGGAAAAACTTGTCGCCCGATGGGTATTTTGAAATCTCCCGTGTCGGGGATGACGATAAACAGCGCAGCGATCGGGAAACGAACGATTCCGCCGAAACGGCCCACTAAAAACTGCCACGATATCGCCGACGCCATAAACAATGGCAACGACGAGGTCACATGGTTCCGCTTCAGCCGGATGTCTCCCCTCTTGCCTCCCTCGGGATTAAGCAAGCCTAAGTGAAATCCGAACCCGACTGCGGAGGAGCTGCCAAAAAAACCTAGTTGCAGCGGGTCATCTGCGGCGCCCCCTCAACGCCGGCAAACAGAGTATTATTTTCTCGGGGGGATATAGAGAATGATTACAGAAGATACAGTATATGTAAGTGTGCTTCTGTAACCCCGGCGCTCCGCTGCCCGACAGGCCACCGTATCACCGCCTGCCCGCGGCCACAGCAAGAGGAACTCCGCAGACGACATGGGGCAAGCGGTGACTAAGGCCACCGCCATTTAGAGAAGGTTAATGTCGTCTGTGTGCAGGGTCCGCCGCACTGGGGGGCGCCACGAAACCGACTTCCGCACTTCCCGGCCACAATCCAGGTCGAGCATCATTCATGCAGTATATGCAGCCCATTTGCACGACTATCAATGGGCAAACAAGCATGCCCGGTGGTAGCGGTATATAAACACGCCGCCACCCCAACGGGATATTTTGTAGTTGCAACATGGCGAAGTCAGTAACCAGCGTCGAACCCGCGCCCGAGCAGCCGGCGGCGGAGCCCCAGTTGTCGCTGACCGACCACCTGATCGAGGCCTTCGACGGTAATGCCGAAAAGCCCGTCGACGACCTGCCAGTGATCCCGGCCAACGCGGGCGGCGAACCGGAATCCCTCGAAGACATCAACCGCGGGTGGAAGGACTACTTGCCCATCTCGATTCTCTGTTGCATGATCGCCTTTGGCGGGTTTGTGTTCGGATTTGACACAGGTACCATCTCCGGGTTTGTCAACATGTCAGATTTCCAGAGACGTTTTGCTTCCCGCGCGGCTGACGGCACCTACTACTTCACCAATGTCCGGACGGGTTTGGTCATTGGTATTTTCAACGCTGGCTGTGCCATCGGCGCCTTTGTCATCCCTAAAGCCGGTGACTTGTGGGGGCGCAGAGTGGGGATCATGATCGCCATGATCATCTACATCTGTGGTCTTATCGTGCAAATCGCTTCCCAGTACGCCTGGTACCAGTACATGATCGGCAGAATCATCACCGGTATCGCTGTCGGTGCCCTTTCGGTGCTCTGTCCGCTTTTCATCTCGGAAACCTCACCAAAGAAAATTAGAGGTACGTTAGTCGTGTGCTTCCAATTGATGATTACCTTGGGTATCTTCATCGGCTACTGTGTCGTCTACCGTACCCGTCACTACGACAACTCGAGACAGTGGAGAATCCCCGTCGGGTTGTGTTTCGCGTGGGCCCTCTTCCTCTTGATCGGGATGGTCCCCATGCCCGAATCGCCCCGGTATCTCGTGTCGAAGGGCTACATCGAAAGAGCCAAGAAGTCGATCGCTAAGTCGAACAAGGTGTCGCCCGAACACCCCGCGGTGTACTCGGAAATCGCCCTTATCCAGACCGGTATCGACAGAGAACTGTCTGAGGGCGGCAACGTGTGGAAGGAGCTCTTCACCGGGAAGCCCAAGATCTTCTACCGGTTGTTCTTGGGGATCATGTTGCAATCGCTGCAACAATTGACCGGTGACAACTACTACTTCTACTACGGGACCACCATCTTCAAGGCCGCCCACATCGACTCGTTCAAGGCGTCGATCATTCTTGGTGTCGTCAACTTCGGTTTCACCTTCGTCGGTATTTATGTTATTGACAAGTTTGGCCGTCGGCGGTGCTTGCTTGTTGGTTCCACCGGGATGGCGATCTTCATGTTTATCTACACCCTTGTCGGGTCGCAGTCGTTGTACTTGCACGGGCAACACGGTCCCACCGATAAGTCTTCGGGTGATGCGTTGATCTTTGTGTCGGTGATGTTCATCGCCTTCTTCGCCTCGACCTGGGCTGGTGGGTGTTACGCCATTGTCTCCGAGTTGTACCCGCTGAGGGTGCGTACCCCCGCCATGGCCATCGCCACCCTCCTGAACTGGATCTGGGGTTTCTTGATCTCGTTCTTCACGTCGTTCATCACCACCGCCATCGGGTTCTACCTCGGGTTCGTCTTCTTCGGGTGCTTGCTCTTCTCGATCCCCTTTGTCTACTTCTGCGTGCTGGAAACCAAGGGGTTGTCGTTGGAAGAGGTCGACTTGATGTACTACGAAAACGTGTTGCCGTGGAAGTCGTCGAAGTGGGTGCCCCCCACCAAGGCCGAACAGAAGGCGGCGACGCTGTGGGCTGCCCACGACGCCGTGTCGTCGCGGGGTTCCCGCCGCGGGTCGTTTGTGTCCCGCACCACCTCCAACGCTTGATTAGTGACGTTAGATTAATCTCTTATGACTAGAAATGCATACCTATGACTTAGACCAATTATTCGGCCGAGACGAAAATGTCTGCCTTAGACCAAATAGATTCGACGCTTAATTAAGCGCTGATCTAATCGCAATTTGTTCACATGGCACGAAACCTTTTTGCGCGGGCTAGACTTGCTCTGTAGTCGAGGATCATGCGTCTGCGTTATGGTTGCTCTTGCCACTCGCCACTGATGGTGTTTATCCAGTGACGTCATCGGGCACCGAGGCCACCACGGTTGCCAGGGCTAACCGTTAGCATTTCTTTAGCCGCAAACGCCATGGTCGGGGCCCAGCCCCACCAGGCTCACGAGCCCGTCGTATCCTTATCACCCCATAAACGGGACGATTCAATTAAATTTTTAAAAAAACAAGCGTTGCCAATTGGGATGTAATTACCGCTATAATTAAACATCTGACGTTGCCCCTCCGCCACACTAGGTTGCCGTGCGATCCTCGATTCGAGAAAATGACATGTACCGACGCCTCCCGAGCCGGCTGCAATTGAGCTAAAAAGGAAATGCCAGGGAATAGCAATCTTAGCCAGAGCACTATAAATTCACCACTTCAGCCGCCATTGCCACCTCTTCACTCTACACTTCAATTGAACAATGTCCGACTCCCTCAGAAAGCCCGTCTCCGAAAAGGTCAAGGAAGGCCTCACCCCTGACTCGACCAAGTCCGGCCCCGAAAAGGTCAAGGAAAACGTCACCGACGGCTTGGACAAGGCGGCCAACGTGTTGACCCCTGACTCGTCGAAGTCGACCACCCAGAAGTTCGCCGACAAGACCCAGAACGCCTTTGACAACGCTAAGACCGACGCCGAATCGGCCAAGGAAAGCGCCAAGGCCGACTACCACCAGGCCAAGGCCGACCACCTCCAGAACGAAAAGACGTTCTCGGAAACCGTGTCGGAATACGTCGAAGCCGGCAAGAAGGAACTCGAAAATGCTGCCAACTACATCTCGGAAGCGTTGTCGGGTGCCGAAGCTGACGCCAAGGCTGGCGCCGAAAAGGCCGAAAAGAACTTTGAGCAGACCAAGCTGGAACTCAGCTCGGACATCAACCAGAAGAAGGCGGAACACGACTCGACCTTGTCTGGTAAGGCCGAGCACACTGCTAACGCTGCCAAGGACAAGCTTGACGCTAAGACCGCTTAAATAGTGTTTTAAGTAAATGATAATGAAATCGTTAATATTTTGATGGATGGTGATCGTAAACTCGTAACAGTGGGGTGGAGCCAAAGTCTATATACAGAGGATGTTGGCCGCGGTTTTTAGTTGGGGGTAGTGGTAGTAGAGGGTCTTGGGAATACGAGTGGGCGCACTCAATTGGTTCGAGTACGCCACCGCTTCGTCGACCCTGTCTTCAAACAAGTACTTCTTGATCACCTGTTGGTGGAAGTCAGCGGGGAGCGCCGTGTGGGGTGCTGCCGATCTCCACAACTCGGTGATTTGGTCCAAGTACTCGAGGGGCATGTTTGTGGCCAATGTCGTCATTGTCGGCGGCAAGAGCGTGCGATCCCTGAGATAGAGGCGGCGTATCAATTGGAACGCCTCGCTCGGATGGCTCGGGGCCACGGCGGCGATAACGTAATTGACAAAAGAGGGGTGCGCCCCTTCCACCATCCCAAGCATCTTCGTAACCAACTGGTGGGGGTTGCTTGCTTCGGGTGAGTCGGCCAAATATTTGGCTAGCATGCCGATGAATTGAGGGAAATCAGCCACTTCTAACCGACCATGGATTAACGGAGTGGATACCCCCACAACTTGGTACACGTTATAGCTGTAAATCGGCAAATGGAGCGGCCACGACTCTTCGCCGAGGCTATCGGCTCGCACGATATCGTCGTCCAGCTCATCGAGTTCTGAGCCCTCTTGGATCAGAGCCCGGCGATTACGCACTCCTTGAGCCCCCACAGTGTGGATCCAGCGGTTCAAGCGAACTCCCCCAGCTGCTGACGCTTGGTGGTATTTGAGTAACGTGTTCATACTAGCCACGGCTCGGTCAACAAGGTTCGCCTTAGCCAATGCTTCCACTAGTAAGATGCGTAGCTGTTTATGGCAATCACGCTGGAACACGTAGGAGTAGTACCGCTTGAAATAGATCATTAGCCCGTTGACGCGCTCGTAGTCGCCATGGTTAGCAAATATCGTCGCCAAATGGATTAAGGATTGAGGATTAATCAAAAATGGAATCGATGATGGATAAGGGGCAGTTAGCGAAAGTGGATGACTTGTAGGACTGATGAGCTGGTGGTACACCATGATCGACCCCAAATGGTGGCCGTGAGAACACACTTTGCTCAAGTATAGCAGCAACAACTGGTCGGGAAGGCGATGAGTGCCATCGACACCATGTAAGAGCGCGGTGGCAGCAGAGAGCCGGTCCTCTTCGAGCAAGTGGCGTAGGGCTCCGGGGACATTCGTCGGCATCCACAGCGGCAGCGACAGTGCCAGCGAGTACCGTCGCCCCCATCGTAGCCCGCATCGGAGCCTCCCCATCATGGTTGCAAAAATCGTTCGATCAGACGTGTGCGCGACATCGCCAATGTTGACCAGAGAGTGAAGGTGATTCCTGGAAATAAAACATTACGTAATAAAATTAAATATTAAAGATTCATAGATTGAAACAATCAGAAATTGTCAATTTTACCCTGACGTGTCACAAGTGTTGTGTGTTTTCTGAATATTGTCGATTTTCCTTATAAGGCGGAAATATCTTCGACAGACACAGTAAAACCGTTGTTGCGTGAAGTATTTTGGAAATTGCGAAAAGAATGGTGCCTACACCTAGTAAACATAAAGTCGTAAATATTAATGCTATGAAAGGTGACTGATATACTGGAAGGCAAACGTGACGTCGTCGTGTTGCAGTTCGTTACGCATGAGCAAGTCTTCGTTGTCAGCCAACTCAGCGTTGCGGAAGTGGTTCCACGTCGTCTGGTCCCCGTATAACATTGCCGGCGCCTTGGTTTGTTGGCCGTCACCCGTGCACCGTGTGCATTTGTAAGTGTCATGAGTATCGCACACGGTGGTGTCGTTGTATTTGAATAACTCCCGCAAGTTCTCACCCAGGAACAAGCGCTCCACATTCTCCTTCTCGTCGACAACACACGACGAAAGCAGCATCTTCATCAGCTGTCTCTGGAAAATCTTCTCCTCAATGGACCCGGTACCGATGAACCGGTAGATGAAGCAATCCTTCTTCTGACCATCACGCCACACTCTCGCCAACGCTTGTTGATCCAGAGCAGGGTTCCAGTCAGGGTCCATCAAGATAAGCCGGTTGGCACCAATCAAGTTGATACCACACCCACCGGCCTTCGACGACAACAAGAACACAAACGAGTCGGCGTCAGGGTCGTTAAAGGCGTCGACGATCTTCTGCCGCTTGTTGAGACCGAGGGTACCATCCAAACGGTGGACGCGGTACAGGCGTTCGCGACACAACTTCTGGATGACGTCGAGGGTTTGGGTATAGTTGGAGATGATCACCACTCGGTCAGTGGTCTCAGTCTTCATCGTCCAGAGGAACCGCTCAAGCACGTGGAACTTACCACTGTAGATCGAGTTCATTCCCACGTCTCGCTTGGGTTGGTTGACGTAGTTCTCATCGAGAATGTCCTCACAGCCATCGATGTCTTCCGGAAGTCTCAAAAGGTCAGGGTGGGTGACAAGCTTCTTGAGCATACCAATCACCTTAAGCGGCTGCGACCCCGTACCCTTCAAAAGCTTCTTCACCGAAGGCAGGGTAACAAAGTGTTGGTATAAGCGCTTTTGCATCGGCGCTTGGTCAATGAACACCACGTATTCGTATTTGATGGGCAAGTACTTGCTCAAAATGTCGTTAGTACGACGAATGATGAACTTGTTCACCATACCCAACAACTCGGCCAACTTGGCGTCACCCTTAGCCTTTTCCTCGTCGGTAGCCAAACCATCACGACCCCGCAAAATGGTGTTTTCGAAATTCTTGCGGAACTCTTGACGAGTACCTAAGTAGCCAGGGTTGGCAAAATTCAATAACGAGAAGTATTCCAGCAAATCGTTCTGGATGGGAGTACCCAGCAAAATGACCCGCCGCTGACACTTAAGCGAGTTCAACGCTGTAAATGTGAGCGAGTCACCGTTCTTCAACCGGTGACCTTCGTCAGCCAACATCAACCCCACCTCAGTACCCGCCAACTTGTCGACGTTACGTCGAAGAGTCTCGTAACTGACGATCAATACAGGACGAACAATGTTACGCCCATGAGCCGTGGCCCATTGTACGAGCTGACCTTCCAAGTCCTTATTACCAGAACCACCGTCAACGGCAAACGGAGTAAGTACCCCTTCACCTAACCACTTGACGATCTCATTAGCCCAGTTACGCACCAATGACGATGGACACACGATGATACACTTGTCGATGGTTCTGCGGCCACGGGGACTCTGCTTCAACAATGTCCACATGAGAGTTATGCACTGGAGCGTCTTCCCGAGCCCCATTTCGTCAGCCATGATACACCCACGAGCGTTACGATCAATGAGACCAGTGGTACACCGGTATAAGAACTTGACCCCAGCGACCTGGTGAGGTCGAAGAATCTTCGCGAGCTTAGGGTCAATGACCACAGGTACATCGGGGAACTTAGCAGCTTGTTCTTCAGGCAGCATCTTCACTATACCAAGCATCTCGGCAAGTGACTTATGCTGCTTTTTAGGACGTTTAGCGGGTGGTTCTTCGGGGTCTTTTGGTGATTCGGGTGTAGGAGGAGTTGGGGTGGGGCTTCGACTGGGCGCGTCAGGGTTCTCATCGACAGTGGGGTCATATAACACGATGGCAAACTCCTGTGTCGGGTCATGTAACGGTCGGGGGGCAACAACAATAGCCTTTCGTGTCCCCAACGGTGGTGGTGGCTGGTAGGCGACTCCCTGATCAGCGTTTTTTAGCGGCACTCTGAACTTGCGCGTGAGTGGTAGCGGGTCTGTCAGCTGGGGACGGGCCACAAGCCCCAAACGAGAACCACGACGGACCTCTTCTTCGTCCTGGTCGCCGCCTATAGCCCCGTTCTCTCCGATTTCGGCGTAGTTGACCCGTTTCGTCCCCCGACGCGTGGTGGTGTTCAGACGCGTCTTATCGCTGAGAGGCACTCTAAACGGCTTAGAGAGACGCTGGGCAGCGTCAGTAACTTTCGGCGGTCGCTTGTCGATCGGCATCCCCGCCCCCGAGCCAAGGGGAGTGGTGAAACCAGTGAGCGGCTTGCGTTGTACCATTTTGGCGTGTGGTGCAAAGTGTTATGGATGTTATGGAATGTCACTGATAGTGCGCACCGCTATTTGGGGTTGATGGCCGGTTACGCAGCCCTGTGTGCATCACCGGACTAGGCCCGCGCAAACTTTCAGAGAAAAGCAACTGCAGTGACGTCGTAAACGTTATCACCGCCCGCACTGTGCCCGCACTCGACCCCATACCGATTTATGGGACAAACGTGGGAGCTGCCGACAGTTACTGCGGACGAAGGGGATGGGGCGAGAGCACCGCGCGTAGCCAGTACAGCCCGCCCTCGCCTAGGCTAATTGTGGTGGCAATTGACGTCTTTGACCTCGTTTACCGCCTGAGAGCTGAGCCTCTTTGCTTAGTGACCACGAGGCTGTCACTGCGAACGGAACCCCGAACAAGAGTATGTCAGCACCCACCCCCGCGCCAAAGCGAGCACAAGCGAGCGAAGGCAACAGAGTTCTAGCCGCTGCAGTTGTGGCACACTACCGAACAAAGGTCTATTATGGCTAATTGTTTTCATTTTTTCACATGGAATAACCCCGTTCACGTTTGTGTGCTTTTATCCCCCAAAAATTCCCTGAGATTACGCTAAACACGTGCCTTGAAGTGATTCGGGCGAGGGTGTTGTGATACCGTTTATCACCCCCATCACCGCCATCTAATTGGATACGTAACCAATATGACTCCACGGCGTTTTCACGACACCATTTGTGCAAGCTACGAAACCACAAAATCGTCGCCGTGGTCGTCTTTGAAATTCAGACAGTTTGGTTAATCCGGACGACAGCAAATCTAATATTTTTTCTCTCGCCTCCGTTGACGTGCACTACTGAGCAGGATATAGCAGAATTTAGCATTGTGAGCTTCGCTTCCGCCCTTGCCCCCTGGGCAATCAGCAAGTGTCGTATTGGCGGAAATGACACTGCGTCGCCACCTAATTGGTTGCATAGGCGCTCGGATCGGTGCTGGCGAGCTTTGTACGTCCCCCTTGTTCTCCCGCTGCTTTTACAAACAACACTACGGAAGAACTTCTCTTTCGCACCCACTGCTTTTGGCCTAGGAAGCAAACCCGTCTATAGCCGCTACCGGCCTCGTGTCTAAGGGGTGTCTGACACTAGTCATCGCCCGATAAGCCAGCTATTACCGCTCCGGTTCAGGGCCGGTATAGTAGTGCTTGAACAATAACCCTGTCGCGATCCTGGTCGCCACAAGTGTGGCTTGCCAATTTTTCAGATGAAAAAATAACCGAAAAAACAAAGTTGGTCCAAAATGCTTTCAAACACTATGGGCCCACTTTGCCAATGACCAACCCAATCGGATTTTCTCATCGTAGCTGAAACTGAGGTTTAGCCATTGATCTCTATCGGGGGCTGGGGGATCTTCAGCCTCTCGAGTCGGCATAAATTTAGTGTCGAGATTGCGTCTCCACAATTTGCAGCCACACCTGGTGGAAAAATTGATATATATTTCAAATGGTTTGAATCACCCGAAATCCCAAGGGAAACCTCTAGCGCAAAGAAGAATGGCCGACGATCAAGTGCAGCTTCTTTCCCAGGGTGTCGGGTACGGCATCCTTGTCGGTGTCGGTGGGGCGTTTGCCATTGGTATGATTCTTACCACCAAGTTTCTTTCCAAGTATCTTAACGAAGACCACCACCTGACGGAAACGTTCTCGGTGGCCAACAGAAATGTCGGGACTGCGCTTACAACGCTGGCGGTGTACTCGCTGTGGTCCTGGGCTACTGAACTTTTGTGGGTGCTGACTATGACTTATAACTACGGTATCCAAGCCTCGTACTACTACGGGGCTGGGCTTTCAATTCAGATTGCGGTGATGGCTCTCTTAGGGATCCATGCTAAGAAGAAAATCCCTAAGGCTCACACATCGTTGGAAATTATATCGTTGCGCTACGGTAAAGTGGCCCACGTGTTGTTCTTGTTCTTGTGTCTTGTCAATAACTTGTTGTCGTGTCTGGCAATGATTGTCGGTGCTGCCGGTGCTATTTCTATCATCGCTGGTAACTTACACATTGTCGCGTCGATGATGCTTATCCCGTTCGGGGTGCTTTTGTACACTGCCTTTGGCGGGCTTAAGGCGACCTTCCTCACCGACTTCGTCCACACGCTTATCCTTTTGATCGTGCTTGTCATTCTTAACACCACCGTGTTGTCGAGTGAGAAGATCGGTGGCTTGAATGGCTTGTACAACTTGTTGGTGGAACACGACGGCGACCGGTACGTTGAAGGTAACTACAAGGGTAGTTTCCTCACCGGTAAGTCGAAGGGTTCGGTGCTTTTCGGGTTGATTCTTACTGGCGGTAACTTTGGCTTGTGTATCATGGACTCGTCGTTCTGGCAAAAGACCTTTAGTGCCGACCAGAGACTGACCGTCCCCGCTTACTTGACGTCGGCGGTGCTTATCTTCAGTAACGTGTGGCCGCTTGGTGCCATTATCGGCGGTGCTTCGTTGGTGCTTTCCAAGTCGCCGCTGTGGCCCACTTACCCTCGTGAAATGACCACCTACGAGATCTCGTCTGGTTTCACTCTTCCTTACACCCTTAAGGCAGTGATGGGTAATGGTGGCTGTGGTGGTATTCTTCTCGTTATCTACTTGGCGGTCACTTCTACCGTACTGGCTCAACTTATCTCGGTATCGCTGATTGTGTCGTTTGACATCTTCAAGAAGTACTTGAAGCCTCACGCTAACAACAAGCAGATGATCTGGGTGCTGCATGTCACCGTCATCATCTTTGGTCTCTTTGCCGCTGGTTTCTCGTGTATGCTTCACTACGTCGGTACCAATATGACGTGGTTGGGTTACTTCTACCCCTTGATCATCTGTCCTGGTGTCATCCCCTTGATCTTCTCCATCACCTGGGACAAGCAGCTGACGCTTGCCGTCATTGTTGCCCCCATCACCGGGTTGATCTTTGGGCTTACCGTGTGGACCACTTCTGCCTACGCCTTCTACGACGAAGTCAATGTCGACACCTTGGGTGAACAGCTTCCGTGTTTGTACGGGACGTTGACAGCGCTCTTCTTGCCTGCCATCGTGCTGATCACCATCAGTTTGATTCAAAACCAGAAGTTCGACTGGCTGGTGTTGCAGAACGCTGACTTGACGATCAGAGACCACGACTCTCCTGAACACAGCGACACGCCCCTGCTTAACGAAGACAAGCACGACCTCGCCGAGGAAACTGTTGAGCTCAACTCGCAACAAGCTGAGGAGAGACTGTTGGACTTCTGGATTAAGGTGGCTACGGGGGCGACGATATTCATTCTCTTGGTGACGTGGGTGTTGTGGCCGATGCCATTGTACCGGGACTGGATCTTCACTGGCGCCTACTTCAAAGGGTACGTCACCGTGGGGCTCATCTGGTTGTACGTGACGTTGCTCGTTGTTGGTATCTACCCCTTGTGGGTGGGGCGCAAGGCGTTTATGATTATTGCCCGCGGTATCATTCGTGATATCAAGAACCGTAAAAACCCGATTGCGGTTAAGACGGCGCCCGAGACCCCCGTCGAGGTGTCGCCAGAATACGTCGACCACGCCAGCGGGTCGTCGGAAAAGAACGAGATCACCAGTCTCAAGTAGACCTTGAGCGGTAGTGTATTAATAGTAATGTGATAATATTTGATAGCTTACGAGTAGCGACTTGTCTAGAGCTAGGCATCGGTGGTGTATGACCTATCACTATCGAGATCGCAGCCTATCAGACCCATGGTTGAATATTCTTCAAGTAAACATATTCTCCAAGTAAACATTTAGGACTCTCACAAATGATTCTCTTCTGACACTAGCCACGGTTTTTCTACGATTTTGAATATCATGGTCTAGATCAAAGCTTTGTTTGTCATAGTTTGTTTGCAGCCGCGTTCACGCCGTGGCGACACGTGACCTGTCGTATAGACGCAGTTGTTTGTGGCAATCGCCTGGGGCCTGCGCACAAGCCTACCCAACGCTTATACGATCAGTGTGAAAAAAAACCTTGCTTCAACCTTAGAGATGTCTGCCATCAAAGAATACACCGCCGACGAGGTCGCCGAACACAACTCCGTCGACGACTTGTGGGTCATCTACAACGGCGAGGTCTACGACGTCACCAAGTACGTCGACGAACACCCTGGGGGTGAAGAAGTGATTGTCGACGTGGCTGGGGGCGATGCTACTGAGGCTTTCGATGATATTGGCCACTCGGACGAGGCCCGTGAAGTGTTGGCGCTGCTTAAGATCGGTAAGCTTCAGGGCGGCAGCATCAGAACCGTCGAGACGAAGGTGAAGGGCCAGCTGACGCTGCTGGGGGTGCCGGTGCCGCTTGTGGTGGCGGCGGTGGTGGCGTTGGGCGCCGCCTACTACTTTTTGGTTTAGTTTATGATGATACAGGGATTAATATAGACACCTCTTATGGCTGATGGAAAAATATCGTGAGCATTCGTGAGTTCTATAACACGGACCACTTGCACTTAGAAGTAGCCGTTTTGCTTCAAGTAGTAGGCGAGGACGGCGACAATCACCAACCCAACACCAACCAAGAAACCCAGGCTGGACCCGGTGTCTTCCAGCACCCTCAGTTGGGCGGTTTCGATCTTCTTGACGGTGCCGCCTTGCAACGTCCCGATCTTCAAGGGGATCATGATTTCGTGGGCCTCATCGGAGTGGCCGATGTCGTCGAAGGCCTCGGTGGCATCGGTACCGGCCACGTCAGCGAGCACTTCTTCCCCACCGGGGTGTTCGTCGGCAAACTTGGACACGTCGTACACTTCACCGTTGTAGATCATCCAGTAGTCGCCTTGCTTGGTGTGCTTGGCCACTTCGGCCGCAGAGATTTCCTTCAGCATCGTTGGGGGTTAATTGAAAAAGTTTCGGGTGGCCAAAGCTTAATACGGCCGAGGCGTCGTGTCTGTATATAAACGGGGGTACCAACAAATTCACATGACGACCCCGCCGCTGCTCCGATATGTGCGAATTTCTGCCACTCACGCTTTGGGCATATGTAACCTGGGGCGGCGACGCGCCGCGTACCCAGGCCCCCGGCAACTTACGGCGATTGACCCGCTACTATAGGTAAGCCAGCGTCACCATGGCCCGTAGTGAATATTTCAGTACTCTGTTCGACTTGTAGATATCTCCGTGCCGCGTCCCACGGGGGTGTGCTGGCAATCCGTAGGGGGCTAGCGTCGCACCACCTTTCCGGCTGTGTGCAGGATAAGGCCAATTGTCCACTGCCAGGCGTTGGGACCCCATGTGAAGGTGTTAATGGCGATATCACTTCATTGTCGCCAGTTTTGTGCCCACTAAGGGGAAATCATCCGATCCGGTGCGTACCCACCGGCCCAATTGCTTCTGCACGTGAGCCTTACGCCGTTGTCGTTCGATTTGGCTCTCCTTAAGCTCACAGTAGTTTTGGGCCTTAGTGGGATTATCTCGTAAAACTCTCTCTCCGTAAGTCTGCCACATTTGCCAGTTGCAATATTTCGACTGGCCTTTCGGGTTCGGCGCCCGGTTTTTCTTGTAGCTGCCAAGTTTGACTCCGTGCACTAGCGTCTCGATGGGACCCCCCACCACCCCCACCACACTGTTGGCAGCCGCCACTTTATCGGGGTGTTTGCCGTAGCTAAATTCACTGTCAGTAGTCTTAACTTTGAATCGGTGTCCGTCAACTCGATCGAAGCACCGGTCAAAGTCTTGCTTGACGTATTTTGACTCGGGTACCACCATCGCCTCAAGCCATATAGGCTCAACTACTGGGGACACCATTGAATTAGTTACTCCAATCACTTGCTTCAAAGCAAGCTTATCTGAACACAGTTTCGATAACGATAACAACGAGTCAGCTCGACCGGGTTTGGTGCGGACCACTCCCAATTCATCAAACTGAGCTCGTCCTCGCGCCACACCCCCAGTAGCGTCCTCAGAGTTTTGGTGATCATCACTGACTTTGCGTCGCTTCCAGGCCGGTTGGTCTTGAGCAATATAGCTCATCAGAGCATCGCCACAAGGGGGTTCGCTGATATAAAGCTGTACTGAATATTTCAGCTTAAGCCGCCGTTTCCCAGCAATATCACTAGCCTCAAAGTATTTGTCATCGTCAATGTTCTTTAAAATCCACCAATTGAATGCCCGGAGAGCTAGCATCTCGGCGTGGTTATCCATAACGATGGTACCATGGCTATAGTCGCGAGCCCGTTCAGGTACCACTTTGACCCCCATAGCGAAGGTAATACACTCAGTATGGTTTTGGTCATCCACTAGACATACTCCTGCAAGCACTGTCCATTCCTGGTCGCCGTTGGAACGTGTCTGGGGCTTTTGTCCTGGTTTTAGCTGGTTGAATTGAGCCACTACCGCCGCCGCTACCTCCATCGCGATGTCGCGAGATAAGTCCGACACGGAAGCATATGAGTGTCAAACCAAGGCATGAGCTGTCAAATCTAGTCAAACGTTTCAAGTTTGATTCCCGTTGGCAATTTCAAAGCTTATAGATTCTTTTGAGTAAACTATCTTAGGAGATGATGCTTCTTACGTATCGATGTCTCTTGATGTATTATTCGTATTTTAACCCCACAGTGAATCAAATCACTATTGACTCAATAATGCTACAACCAATAGTTTTCATCTCAATGTTATTCGTATGCTCAACTCAAAAAGACCCGAGTTGGTCGACCCACTGGCGGGATTGTTCCGATAAGCGATCGGTACCGCCAGCGACACTAGCCTTCAATACATTCTGAGCGACCAGAGCCTTAAGTTTAAGGAGTACCGCTAACTCCTCGGTTAAAAGAGCCAATTCTGCCGCACACACGCTGGTGGTAGGGTCCGGTGCTGGCGCTCGTTTGAGGGCAGCAAGCTTATGAGAAAGGTAGACGATCTTGTTGTTTATCCTGACCCGCTTGGCCACGTCCTTTTCGTCTGCCGACATCCACGCCAAGATCTTCACCATCTGGTCGTAGATCAGCGCCACCAGCTGGGCCAAGTTTGCCAGGTGCGCCGTCAACAGCACCTCCGGCACGCTCCCCAGAGCCAGCTGGGAGTAGTCCTGGAACCTAGCGATGGTCTCCGTGGCAATACGTTCACTTTCACTCGCCACCACCATCGTCTTTATCGGGTTCCCTTGGTAATACAGCGTGAACTTATTGACAGCAGTGAACGTCGTCACCACGAGCGGCTGGTCGTACAGCGAGAACTGGTCGACGATATCGGTATTTACCGAGTCACCAATGAAGTAGATACCGACGATGGAGTAGTTCGGAAGCACGGTTTTGAACTGGGCGGCGCGTTTATGGAGGAACGCCTCGTCGAGCTTGCCGTGGGCCTCGGGGACCTCAAACAGCTGGTGGACTTCGACGGTCCCATCACACACGGTGCCGAGCATCACCCCGACCAGCAGAGGGATGTCTCGAGTGATGTGGTCGCCGATATTGTATAGCACCACCGCGTGGAGCTTGACGGTGTAGATCATGGCTAGTCAGTGCGAGTCGAGAACAGTGATAATGTCTCAGTTATACCAACAAACACATGAAACTACGATCAGAAATAGACTTATAATAATGTATTTTAAGAAGTTTCCTTTGAATTGGTTGTGATCTGATGCATTGGTGTCGTATCTCTCACTGAAAGATGTTGATGATGGAGATTAGCCTATTTGGCTAGAATACACAACACCTTTAGCTGCACTGAATAATGAGCCACAACCATAGAAAAACATACGGCTAAGGTAGCAATCCCAAAACGACAACAAACAACATTATGAAGTTACATTAGTTTATAAAGAAAAAGGTCTAAGTGCGGCTATCACTGAAAATCACCTAAGATAGTGCTCAACCACAAAGACTCGAGCTAAGCGTTATCGTTGCCACACATCGTATGAGGGTGTTTGTGGTATGGCATCGCTTTTGGCTTATGTGCACACCGGGGGCCGCGCAGGAGATTATGCGAAAAAAAAGGCGCCCCTCATCCCTCATCCCATCGCTAGTTTCGTTCGTCGTTTCAGAGCTGTGTCAATGATTGTACAGCCACGCCAACGAGACATCATCATGAGTGGGGACGCGCCGAGCGCCAAGCGTGCCCGGCACAGTGCCGGCCCTGCCGCCGAGTCTATCACTGAGTTTTCCGAGAAAATGTATGCTAGCATCGTCCAGCTGGCGTTGGACGCCCTTGACCAGGTAAGTTGCCACTGAGCGAGTATTTCCGAAAAGTGGTGGCGCCTGAGCCGTGCGAGGGTTACAGCGGGTATATTGGGAGAATAACGGGTATAACTAAATCTCAGGGGGTCGGAAGCGGGTAAATACTGAGAGTTTGTCTTGGGTAGGCAACGTGCACAGTGACAGGTATATGGGTAACTGGGGGAGGATCAACAAAATCATCGCACAGCCAATGTCCCGTGTCCTCGTGCCACACACCACTTTAGCAAATCGAATCTTTGAAGTTCTATGTCAAAACGATATACTAACAATTTTAGGGAGACACGACCCCCGTGGCCCTGCTTACCGCCAAAATCGATAAGCCGATGCTGCTGCTGGAGGCGCTCTCGCCGGCGAACTTCACCGTCATTCTCAACGGGTTGGGCCAGCGCGTGGCCAAGCTCGACGGGCGCGGTGCCCAGGACCTTATCAACGCCATTTTGCGCTACTCGTGGCTGAAGCCCGACCTCAGAAAGCACACCGAGTTCATGTCCGCCTACGCCCAGTTCTTGGTGGTGTTGGTGTCGCTGTTCCCCAAATACATGCAGAGCATCACTAAGAAGCTCTTCTCCGAGTTCTGCGACGTCAACCCTGAAGAAGGGCAACACCACCACTACGTGCTTCAACGCCTCATCCAGTACGTTCCCACATCTATTAGTACGATACCACAAACCATGCGCCGGAGCTATCCGCACCACTTAAGTTCTTCGCCCAAGGAATTGGTCAACTACGCCTCTAACCTTTTGGCCATCGTCGCCTACTGTCCCGAGCTCCAGTACGACGCCTGGAGACTCGTGTATGAGCTGTGCATCAAGCTTGACGTCGAGCTCCAAAACGAGTTGGACGATCTCGACGACGAAGAGATCGACGAAGTGCTTAACCCCGAAGTCGATAGCGACGACGATGACGACGTTGACGACCTGGTCATTCGTAAAGGCGACGATGATGACCAAAATGAAGATGATGAAGACGATGATGCTGACGCCGATAACGACGCTGATGACGACGCTGATGGCGGTAGCGATGAAGAAGAAAATGAAGGTGACGACGACGGCGAAGAATATTTCATCGATGACGTCGACAGCGCTGCCAATATCCGTAAGCTCTCGGCGAAGTTGGACGGAGTGCTCCACCACATGTTGACCACCACCCAACTGGAATTTACCGTGGAAGAAATCAACAATGGAAATGGCATCAAACTCTTTCAGACGATCACTCTGCTCTTCCGCCTGCACGTGCTCCCTACGCACTTCACTAAGCTGATTCAGTTTCTCGTCTTCTACATTTCGCAGCACCAGCCCGAGCTCGCCGAGCTGTTCTTGGTGTTGCTCATCGAAGTGGCTCTCTCCCCGCTGGAGAACATCGAGCTGAGACTCAAGGCGATCCAATACTTGTCGCTGTACTTGGCTCGTGCCCGCAACGTCTCGCGCGAGCAGGTGATTTCTGTCGTGCTGTACTTGGTGGAGTGGTTGAACAAGTACATTGACGAAAGGGAGAGCGAAGTGGGCGCTGACGGCATCAAAGGTGGTATGGAACGGTTCAAGTTGTTCTACGCCGCCTTACAGGCATTATTCTACATCTTCTGCTTCCGCTACAAAGAGTTATACCGCCAGGCTGACGCTGGTGGCAAGGCCGCCAACGACTCGATCTGGGAGTGTGATCTCGACAAGTTCTTCACCAGAGTGATTGTCACCAAGTTCAACCCGCTCAAGTACTGCGACGAGACGGTGGTGGCGATTTTCGCTAAGTTGGCGACCAAGCTCAATGTGTGCTACTGCTACACCATCATCGAGCACAACAAGCGCGAGCGCTTGCTTCAGACCAACGGGGAAAAGGCGCTTCCCAGCGCTGTGGGCAACTTCCTGCGGAAACAGGAGTTCTTGGACTTGGAAGCCTACTTCCCTTTCGACCCGCTCGTGCTTCCGGAACTGAAGGAAGTGATCAACAAGTGGTACGTCGAATGGCTGGAGGTGAATCCTCAAGAGGAAGAAGACGACGACGACGGTGACCTGAGCGACAGCAGCTGAATAGTCACCAAAAATTTTGCATGGTACTGGGAAAAATTCTAACATAATTTGCTTTAGGGAGAGGTTATTAATTAGGAATATAAGGTTTAAATTGATTACTGTATATATATGGTCTAGAAGTGGATCAACTTCATCGTGGCGTAGCCGACGGTGACGATAATACCGTAAGCGATGAGAGACAGAGGCACACCTCTCGTGATGAACGTCCCCACCGTCAAATAGGGCTTGCCGAACTCGTCGGTCATGCAGATGGCGGTGACGTTGGGGAACCCTGAGGTAGGTAAACCCATGGCAGCCGAACACAACAACGCCGCAGCCATGATCAACAATCTCGGGTGAGGTTCGGGCAACTCGTTACCGATCTCGCTGACTAAAGGAATGACGATAAGGGCGGCGACGGTGTGGGACACAAACGTGGCCATGATCAAGATCAAGAGGCCAAAGGTGAGGGTGACTGCAAATAAGCTGAACCCTTCCACTTGGCGTTGAATACCTTCAGCGATGGTGGCTAACAATCCCAGCGACGCTACCGCCTTACCAAGAGCGGTACCCCCCATGGCAAGCACCACAATGTTCCAGGGGTAGTTGTTGAAATCTTCAGTGGTCAACAACCCCAGGCCAAAGAGTAAGATCATCGGGATTAACGAGATGATCCCCATCTCACCGAACACACCGGTAAGCTTTGACGCTACACACCAAAGGGCGATGGTGCCGATAGTGATAAACGTGATGAACCACTGAGTGCCCGTAAACTTCTCGTCGATGACTCTAATGGGGACAATACGAGTGTTGCGACTGCGGCAGTCGAACGTCACGAGAAGAAGGAACCAAATGAGCACCACCAGCAAAAGACACACCGGGAGCGCCACCACGAACCACTGACCCCACAGCGGGGGAGGGTCCATAGCACCGATAGCGACGATATTTTGCGGGGAGGCAATGGGAGAGGCCATCCCACCAACATTCAGGGCAAGTGCAATCCCTAAAATAAGCGCCTTGATGAATTGAGACTCTTTGGGTAAAGTACGGAGAAGCGGCTGGATAAGCGAGAAGCAGAGTACGGGGGCAGCGACGTTCAGCACCCACATCAGGGCGAATAATGCTACTGACATCACCGTCAACAACACAGCGGGCGGTCTCGTACCTGCTTTCGATAAGATCCACGTCGAAAGGAGCTTAGCGATGTGGTACTTGGAAAGCGCTGCTGCCAAAGTGAACCCACCAAGAAGCAAGAGGATAACTGAGTTCCACTGCAGGGCTAAGATGAACTTTGACGCATCGGGTCCGTCCATGAGCAGCCCGTCATCGTTTTTGAGTACCTTTAAGTTGACAATGAGCATGGGCACAAGAAGTGAAGTGCAGAATAACGGGATTGCTTCCGTAGCCCAAAGGAGCGACGCACACACCAAAAGGGCAAAGCAGTGAGCCTGGGCGGTATCCTTAAACGGTGACCACACTAAGAGAACCGCGGTGACGGCAGCAATTACTGATACCTTGATGATGCGCAGCCCCAATTGGAGCGACAGACTCAGCTCCTTTTCGGCCGGTTTCCCCGCTGCTTCCGCCTTTCTTTCAATGCCAATCATGTCTCTCCACACGGTATTACGTTCCCACACGACGTGCTCTCGCAAGTGCACCGAGAGCTCCAGGCGGGCCTGGTCTTTGGGTTGAGCACAGATGTCGGCGTACATCCCCACCACTTCATCGATCTTCTCATTAAGCTGAGCGATGGTGGTAGGATTGAACACGTAGGTGCGGTCGCCGAGACTGCTAAGGTATTCGTCTTTGATCAGAGTATTGAGCGACTTGTCGAATTTTTTCAACGCTTTTTTGAACCCGGTCTCGTTAAGCTCGATATACAGCTTAAGCTCCAGGAGAGTGGTGAACATGCCGATGATGCGTTTACGCAAAATCACTCGGGTCTCAGCTAAGTGGGCAATGTGAGGTAACAGCGTCAGCGTATTGGCAGCACGCTGGCCGTCCTCCAGAAGCTGGGATCCCATCAGAGCACGTCGGAGAGCAGCGTCAGAGGCAGAACCAGGCTCATCCTCAGGGTAATCAGTAATATTATCAGTATCACCACCGTCAGTAGCGCTCAGGTGGGTCACGTATTGGAATAATGAGTTTTTGCGGTTGCCGGCGGCGGAAGAGGCCACCTCGCGCTCGTATTCCTGGACGTCATTCTCCAACTCATCCACCTGAATATGGGCGATTTCTTCTTGCTTTTTGTAGAAGGTATTGATCTTAGAACACTCAGCATCAAGCGCCGCTATGAACACCGCCGAGGGGTCACCTTGGTGCAGCGAGAGGAGCCGTTCCTGGTCGCCCGTGCGCAACAGCTCCAGCTGGAGCCGGTATATGAGCTTCTTGAGCGTCAGGTAGGCGATGTACTTGTTCAGCCATTCCGGGACGGCGTTGAACTGGAGCGAGTGGGAGAACTTCATCTACACTGGGCCCGACGACTGCCAATCTGCGATTTCTCCGACAGCGCGCGACCCTCCCCCGTGGCAGGATCGGGGATTAAGATTCGGGATTAGAAGCTACGTAATTAGGGAAATTGGTCTCATATATTAATTCAATAGCACGATCGTTACACAAGGTTTCACATATAATAGTCATTTTTGAAGTCAGATGGGTATCACAGTCAGAGAAGTAGGGCGAGATGGTCGGAGACGTTGAGGTCACGTGTTCGCAACTCGCTGTTAGTTGGAGTTAGCAGGTGGAGAAGAAAAGTAGGTGGGAGAGGGACAGAGTTCGCAGCCAAGGTTATCGCATTGCAGTAGAGGAAAAATAGGTGAGAGAACAAAGAAGAGAGAGTGCGACCGGAGTTTCGCCACAACTCATTCAATCGTATTTGCGGTAGGAAATGCCTTCGTCTCTAAGCGATTGGCGGAACTTGGGCCGGTCAAGCTTGAGTCCTTCGAAGTTCAATTCCAACACATCGATAACCTCTTCAACATCCATCCGTTCACACTTTTGTTGTCTTTTCTTTTCCCAGTATTCAGAAAGGAATTGGTAGTATTTGTCACCCGCCAGCAGCTGGCGAATGAGACGTGAGTTAATGATTACTTCATCGTTAGGGGTAGCTCTGAAGAAGTCTGATTTCCAACCGCGGGGTTTGTCGACGGTTCTCACCCAAGCGTACTCTTGGAGATAAGGAATTCTCAACTCTCCCAGCAGCTTCCACACCCGAACCCATCTCTGAGCCGCGGGGATGGTGACACCTGCTTCCCGAGCAGCTTTGGAAGCATTCTTCTTCTCCATTTTAAAGTAGATCGTGAAGAAGCGGTCGACATCGGCGTTGGTGTGTTTCGCTGGCGAGCGTCGGTAAACCACGTCGTCATCCGAGTCAGTCGATGACGACAACGTTTCGTCTTGGCTGGGGGTTTCATCTTGGCTGGGGGTTTCGTCCTGACTGGGGGCTTCATCTTGAGTAGTCTGACCATCATCGACAGACTTTTGGGGCCCCTCGTTGGTAGAGTCATCGTCAGCGACAGTCAGCTTGGGAGCATCGTCAATGATAAGGTCGAGCTCTTTGTCAGCGGGTTTGCCAGTCTCTTCATTACTAGCCCTGTTGGAATTCTTAGTACCAGCATTTTTGGAAGCTTTCTTCTTAGCTTTTCTGACGACTGGTTCAATTGAGTCCTTGTTGTCAGCTTCAGCATCCTTGCTTATGGGCCCATCAAGGATTTTTTCAGCTTTGTCAACAACTCGTTTGCGTTCGTCGCTCCACGACTTGCGACGCTCCTTGTCGTCAGCCGATTTCGGCTTGACCGTTCCAGAACGAAGCACTCGTTGTGGTTGGTCACTCACGTTGTTCGTAGCGGAACGAAGCACTCGACGTGGTTGGTCGTTGACGTCGTTGTTAATCTTCTTAACAACAGGGTTTTCTTTTTTGTTACCCGCTTTTGTCGACTTTGAGTTCGTCTTTTGCATCTTGGTGGAGTACCAATTTGAGGACGAATCAAGGGGTTTTTATAATTGAGGGGGTGACCGTGTACAGGAGAAGGGATTGTATAGAAGACCAAGTTGTATAGAGGAACGGATTGTACAGGAGGAGCCAGTGACTATGTACAGTTTCCCGAAGGTGGTTGTACAGCTGGTCCGGTGTTGACGACGCAGCGAACATTTACAAAGGGATAAGGCCTGTGTAGACCAGTAAGACTGTATAGACTGTGAATTGGTGGATGTACTCTGGGCAATGCAAATTTGAAGATGCTAATATGGTACAGTTTTTCAAAGACTTGAAGTTCCAGTTGTTTGGGGTATCTTTTTGTAGAAGTTTATACGGCGAGTATCGATCTCCACGATCTCGGGTTTATCAGTTTCGGGTTAGCTCCGGATTTCGCACTCGCACTACCCACCCCAGCCAGAAATTCTAGTGCGAAACAGAGGGAAAGCCAATGCGACGACAAGCAATTTGCTAACAGTGGTCATCAATCACCGCAAACAGACTAGAAAAGCTTCGAGTGTACGGCTGATGGCGTCATACGTCAAATAGTACACGCGACACACATTGTATGTTTACAGCAATGAATGACCTCATTACCCTCATTCTTTTTTCTCACAGTGGCAGGCGTAGCCGTGTGGACCACGATGACGAAAGACGGCAAGCTTCTCTGCCACGCAATCCACGCAATCCTCGTCGTCTAGGGTATCCACCAGCGTCCTGCCACCTCGCGTCATCGGGCTTCCGCAAGGCTGTTCTGCAAGTGGTGGAGATAAACGACCAAGGCACCCAGGCACCAGGGGGAAACTGCCCCCGAGCCAGCCATGTCGTGTGAGGAAAACGACTGTGGGGGTAGCCTTACAAGGGAGTTACACAAGTGAATCAATCTAATAAGTCTAATCCATTAATGGTTTTATAATTGGTATCTTTTCAGAAGTTGCCTACGCTTTTTGGCTGATTGCGGAAGCCACTGTACACCACGTTGGCGTCGTCACCGTCGTCGGCACTTTCATCAGTGGACCAGCATTAAATGCCATGCGCGCGCCGCTCCTGCATACGTCGGCCTTGCCTCAATATGGTTTTCAACCCAGTGCTCGCAACTGGGTGTCGACAAAAACCTTAGGAGCCACTCATTCCCCAAAGTGTCTGGGGAATGAGCCTTGCTCGTCACGCCCAAACGCGGCGGCACGCCACAACCACGCCCTCCAAAGTGGTGGTTGCTGGCTACCACCATTGTAGAGAATGGCGTGGTGAGTGGCGCCAGGCTCATGCGGGATCAGCTAACTCCACAATGGGCGTTGTGATGCTCGCGGTTGTGTTGTCGACCTTATCATGCTTTCTTTTTTCCCTCTCAATTTATTAGGCAGCGCCCCCCTACTGGTGAGGACATATATAAACAATAGGCCGCGGCCCCCATACAAAACCCCTTAACGTGTCGTGCCTCCCCCCGTACAGCTTTTGTGGAGTTGCTAATTACTGGCAAATCATACCCGAGCCTATATTTATAGGTTATCTTCCTCAAAGCTATTTCCCCTATCCCTTGTTCCCTCAAGGAAATTTCCATCGGCGGCAATTTGTGATTTTTTCCCTCGAGGTCACCCCACCATTTCTCGATTGGCCTCGTGCTCGCCCCGCCTAGCGACGCCGACATCTTTGTGCGTATATTACCTGCACGTACCTATTTAACTACCACGGCACCCCCCACCGGTCAGAATTAGCCTTTTATGGTGTTTTCCAAGTTTAAGGCGAACATCGTCGACGAGCACAACGGCTCTGGCCTCATCCTGAAGCGCACGCGGGTGGTATCTGCTAGAGGTGGTGCCCTGCGAACGGCTTCCCCCGAAGCCCCGCGCTATCTCGACCACCACGCGGCGCCGCCGGCAGCGGTGCGGACCCAGTCACAGCCGCTATACTCCCAGCCCCACCACCACCACCCTCCCGGTCTGTGGATCGACCCTAGAGCCCTGGCCCAGCGGAGCACCCCTCCCAGCTCGCTGGCGGCGCTGCTGGTGTTCTCTAACCCAGCACCGGCAAGACGGCCGCTGGTGACCTACCGCCACCTGGCGCCGTCGGTGAAGGTGGCGCTGTCGGAACTGTCGCTGCCAGTGTCGGAACACCTGGCGGAAGCGATTTTCGACCTGGCGCCGCCGCGAAAGTCGCTCCTCAAGCGGCTCAACTCCCAGAAACAGCGCAAGCCCAAAGCGCCACGCACCGCGATGGAGTGGGCGGGTCTCCCTCCGAGAGAGACCCTCCCGCCGCGGGTGGTGTCGCTGATGGGCGACGACGACGACGACTTGCCATTGTGTGGTCCCTGGACCGGGCGTTAGTCCGGTTTTCCGACGGCATTGTACATAACCATTGATTGTTTTTTTTTTCCAATTATTGACGGTGGCCGATGGCGCTGGTTCTCCCCCCAGGCGCCATCGCCCTATTGTCACGACGCACCTTCCGGACTCTGCGCCGAGAGTTCCCGCAGCATCTTGCGTGTGCGTGTGGTATCAGCATCAGCATAATGAGGAGCAGCATCGCCCACCCCGCTTTTGTTTCAACATCCGTGTGGCTGGATCCACCTATTTTACCCACTCATTTTTGTTCAACCCCCCTCCAATTCACAAAGAAAAAGACACGCTTGAATTATCAATACACGCACACTACTATCACACTTTTTTTTTCTCATTATCTCTGCTCGCTATCAATTCACGCACTTCGTATGCTGAGCGACATGACGTCTAGACACTACACTAAACTCTACGCACACTTCACGCGCCACCCCTCGTTTGTTTAGACGTTTACGGGGCAAGGTTAACCGTCCTGTGCCAGCCACTTTTCCTCTACTTTCCATTCCAAGATCAGCTTTCAATTTCAGCCTCAGGCGAATTCAGGCCATCGCGGCGATCGTTTTTTTTCTCCAAGCGATGTTTATTTTTCACTCGTTCTTTCTTTTTTAATTTTTCAGTTGGTGACACTGTGGCGTCCGGCTAAGACTACGGGATTGAGCGAAATTTTTCACTCCACAATGACGGCACGCCCCTCTCTCAAAACCCACCAAACCCGAGTCGACCCGATATGGGTGGGAATAATGGCAACGGATCGGAAGATCGGGGGTGTATCCGGCTCCGCCTCCTCACCGTCACATAGGACTTTCCATTGACGACGCGTAGCTCTCAATACACACCCATATAATATCAATGGTCTCGAGCGGTGTGTGTGCGCGCGAGAAGTGCGTAATGGTCCCGCGGCCTATTGATGTAGACATTGGGGTCGCATTAATGGTATTGTCTGCCACCACGCAATAATTGCCACTATTGTGGTTTGTGGGTGCCAACTCCGGTGGGGGGTTATGGGGGGTGTGCGCCTTGCCAGCGAAATCACGCGCCCAGCACCGGGGCGGGGGGCGTGTGGACCATGGCCCCAAATCTCGCATACGAGACTCGCATTGACGAGGGGGATGAGGGGATGAGCTTTGGGAAGGGACAGGTTGAGACGAGGACGCGACGCGTTCGGGTGGGGTTTTGGTTGGGTGTTACGACCAGTTGCCGCTGCCATACAGGGACCAACATTAGCTTCCCCGCTTTGGGGTGTTACCAAAAGGCAGTGCGTGTGTGGCGACTACATGCCTCGATTAAGCTTTTCGCTTGGAAGATTATTTCGCACCATTCGCCCCATCGACCACCTGGGCCGAGGCGTGGCAGCGGTGATGCGAAGAGGTCACCCAACAAAGAGCTAAACGATGCACCTCCGACACGGCATCTGAGTCATTGGGGGGTTTTTACGTCCCGCCTGAGGGCGTACTCGGCGTCGTATAGGCTTTATTGATGGGGGGTTAGACCGCCTAGCACGAATTATTTTTGACGTGGCTCGTGCCCCCCTTGCAGAGCGGTAGCGTTTTTTGGGGTGAGGTGCTACAGCAAGCAAAACGCTTTGACGAGCCACCGCCGACACTGCGAAGAACATATATAAGCACCCCATCGCCACAGCTGATTCCTCACTCACACCAAGACTTATCAGACATGGGCGACGATTGGTACCTCGAAGGCATTTTGGAGTTGTCGGACAAGAAGAAGAAGAAGGGCCCCCGCACCCTGGACGGGCGGCCCGTGCCCATTCTTCCCTCGCAAAAGAAGCGGTGACGGTGGCTGAGGCCATTCGTCGTCGCCGCGGAGTGTTTTTTTGGTGGTATTTTTCAGTTCACAGAGGAGACGTATTGATTGGTGTGTGACTTGCTGCGTTTTTTACAACAGAGAGAGAGAGAAAAAAAAGAGAAGGATTTATTAATAATGGGACTAGTGGCCTGGAGCCACAGAGATACATAGCGATTTTTTAAATAAATATACGAGCACAGTGTCTACAACCAACCACCTTAATACTACCGTTTGGATACGTATTACTCTAGAGAATTAATCGCTTGCCTAAGCGAGAACCATTATCGTTCGTTCGTGTTTAGAGCCACAGTGGAGTTGGTGCACCCCACATTCCCCCGTAAAACCTTTTCTCTGGTCTTGTGCGCTAAATACCGTAGGCACCCATCAGCCTGACTAATGGCGTTCTAGAGCGTCCAGGGTCCACAGGTGGCGACAGGTCTGTCCTCCCCCCACAACCCCCTCATGACGTCGATGTCATGACGTTGCCTCGATAGCGTATTCCACCAATGGGGAATGGACATATCCCCAATAAACTTTTGTTCCCCTCTCCATAAGAAACTTCCAGTGCATCTGTCTGCTTCGGGTGGGTCCCAACAGCAACTGCCAACCAACTTACTCTGGAAGGCGTCGTATATATATTATTGTCGGCTAATGCTAGCAATGATCCCGTTTCCTTTTCCCCCGGATGGAGCTGCCACTTTATAAAGTGGTGGGCGCGGTATTCCGAGGAATATTATGGTTACTTCTCAATGCGGCAAGTGGTGCTTTGATTGAATACATGAAGAATCTATTTGTCGTGAGGGCGATGGCTGGTTGCGAGGTGGCCTGCTGCTTCCATGCCTCGTGGGAGGGAGAGCACTCGGCGACGATCGTGGTGCCTTGCGTCGATGCTGGGGGCCGGGGCTCGCAAACCCTGGTCGTGTGAATACCGATAATTAACAGCACGTAGTTTAGGTTTGAGTAGTGGTCTCTTCAGCCTTAGTCTCACTGGTCTCAGCGGGCTTAGTCTTCTTGGCGGCGGGGGCGTCGGTTTCCTCAGCGGAACGCTTTTCTCCTGCCACTTTAAGTACTCGAGTATTTTGCTTTTCACCATCGACAGTACGGAAATACGGCTGAGCCCGCCAGTAGGGCACGGTACGGTAGCTTCCGCCCCACAGCTGGACGGGACCCACCGTTATTTTGTCTTCAGCCTTGTTTTCAGGGTCCTCGTAGATCTTAGCCACTCTCAGCTCGACTTCAGCGACAATCTTTTCCCAATCGTCGAGGGAAGCGTGGACACTGGTTTGTCCGATCATCGGTCTCATATCGGGGTTCTTGACGAGGAACGCGTGGAGCATTTTGAAGAAATGCGCCTTCATCGCGTGGCGTGATGCTTCCAGCCCCTTAGGGATCACATCTTTAAGGATATCAAAGTACTCGCGTAAAAGCTTATCGACACGAGGGAACTGCTTGTCAATATCGCTGTCTTTGGTCCAGAACACACCTGGATTGTATAAGTTACCTTCAGCCAGCATCACGGCATCACAGCCCACTTCATCAGTGCAGCGAGCCAAATCCTCAGGGTATAAGATGTTACCGTTAGCAAAGAACACTTGATCCTTAGGCAAATTGTCCCGCAAATATTTCAAGATTTTCCAATTGGCAAGCCCCGTTTGTTGACCCTTCATGTCACGAGTACGGCCGTGGATAGTGATGAATTGGGCTCCAGCCAGCAATACCATTTTCGCATACTCCAACAGCTTTTCCCAGTCATCGTAGATGCGGATCTTGGCGGTCACGGGGACCTTCAAATGCTTATGGAGAGTATTAATAAGCTTGTAAACGAGGTCCCAGTCTTCCATCAAAAACGCACCGTATTTACCTTTACGGGCGATCCCTTGAGGACACCCCAAATTGAGATCAACGGCATCGCAGTCGTTTTCCACGTACTGGGCGGCCTTAAGCAACGTATCGGGGTCATTAGCACAAAATTGCACGATCAACGGTCTATCTCCCTTTTGGCCATCAAGCTCAGGGCACCACATCAGCCGGCGGTACTTTTCTTCGTTGGCAAAGAGACGAGCGTGGAACATCGGAGTGTAGCAGAGATCGGCTCCATAGCGGCGAGAAAGAATACGCCAGGCAAGTTCTGACTGGTCGACCATCGGAGCTACCACCGTCTTCGGCAGGCCCATCGCCTGGTAAAGGGCACGCCCCGTGAGCTTCTCCAACGTCATCGTGGGGAGGATGGGTGGTTGATCGGCTTATCGCGCGCGATGCCCTCGATAAGCGTGGGGTCGCCAAAAGAAACATGAGTCAAAGAAAACCTACATTTTACATAGTGACTCAAATTATTGAATCTTACAATTCAAAGTAAGGTGATGTTACAGTATATCATCAAGTAAATCTAGTACATATCGAAATGTTGACATTGTTGAAGAATGAGTCACCCAATTTCAAAATCCAGTGATATGAGCACCACTAATCGTAACACTGAAATAATCCACTGAAAATTAAAGTAGATTTGAATTACATTAACTGCATTCATTTAAATCAAAAATATTCAAATCTCGATCTAACATTTGCTTGTTTCCGTGGATGTTGGCTCTCCACCGACGGCGCGTGAGTCACCTGAAAAATTGGTCCGAGTCAGCCTCACCAACCTCCATACCTTTCCCACCTTTCTTCCCCCAAACAACCACAGAATGACGACGATCTACGTGGTAGACGTGGAACTGGGGAACCTCCAGTCGCTCGCCAACGCCATCGACCAAGTGGCCCCCGGCGCTAACGTCGTGTTCATCCGCAACGCCGCCGATTTCCAACAACACAACGCCAATATCGAGACCCTTTTGCTCCCAGGGGTCGGCAATTATGGTCACTTTGTTAAGCAAGTCACCGAGAGAGGGTTGGCTTCGCCTGTGCTTGAATATATCGCCCTGGGTCGGCGTATAATGGGGATCTGTGTTGGTTTACAAGTGCTCATGAAGTTCTCTGAGGAGGCTCCCGGCCAACAAGGTTTGGGTCTCTTGGACTTGAAGCTTGCTAAATTCACCACTGAAGACCCTATCTTCACTCAAGTGGGCCAGAAGAAGGCCGTACCCGAGATTGGCTGGAACTCCGTGGCTCAATTCTCTGGCAACACCACCCACCTCTACGGCATTAACTCGAGCAACAAGTACTACTACGTCCACTCCTACGCGGCAATTGTCGACTCTCAGAAGGAACACATCGCTGTTGAGGAAGCGAACGGGTGGACTTTCGCCTTCACCAACTACGGTTCTGAACGGTTTGTGGCGGCGGTGGCTCGCAAAAACGTGTTTGCCACTCAGTTCCACCCGGAAAAGTCTGGTAAGGCTGGTTTGGCCGTGCTTAAAGCGTTCTTACAAGGCCAACCTGATGCCCAGGGAGCTCCTCTGACGATGCTGTCGTCGGCTGCTACTGAAACTACCCTCTCCGGGTTGCTGCGGCGGATCATCGCCTGTCTTGACGTCAGACTGAACGATCAGGGTGATCTCGTCGTCACTAAAGGTGACCAATATGATGTCAGAGAAAAAGATGACAATGCCAACGTGCGCAACTTGGGTAAGCCGGTGGAGCTTGCTACTCGTTACTACAACCAAGGCGCCGACGAAATTACGTTTTTGAACATCACCTCGTTCCGCAACGACCCGTTGAAGGACCAGCCGATGCTTGAAGTGCTTAAGCAGGCGGCGAAGACTATCTTTGTTCCCTTGACTGTGGGTGGTGGTATCAAGGATTTGACCGAAGCTGACGGTACTGTGGTTCCCGCTCTGAAAGTAGCCGCTGCTTACTTCTTGGCTGGTGCCGATAAGGTGCTGATTGGCCTGGACGCTGTTGCTATCGCTGAAGCCTGGTACGCCAACGGTAAGCAAGGTACCGGTAAGTCGTCGATTGAAACTATCTCGGCCACTTTTGGTGTCCAAGCTGTCGTGATCTCCGTCGACCCTAAGCGGAAGTACATTGCCGACCCGCTGCAAACCACTCAAGAAGTGATTAAGATTGAGGACCCTGCTCGTTATGGTCCTCAAGGTGAACAATACTGCTACTACCAAGTCACTTCACAAGGTGGGCGTAAGACCCACGAAATGGGGGCGCTTGAACTCTGTGTTGCTTGTGAAGCGTTGGGTGCCGGTGAGATCCTCTTAAACTCCATCGACCACGACGGTACCAACCTGGGGTTCAACTTGGAGCTTTTGCACCAAGTGAAGAGCCGGGTGAGCATCCCCGTCATCGCGCTGAGTGGTGCCGGCAACCCTGGCCACTTCAAGCAAGTGTTTGACTTGGAGTGTGGTGTTGATGCTGCTTTGGGCGCAGGGTTGTTCCACCGGGGCGAATACACTGTTAACGACGTCAAGGCCCACTTGCGTGAACAAGGCATGGACGTTCGTTTAGAATGAATTAAGTAACTTATAGACATAGAACACTCGTTAAATGTGATCAATGATGATTTTGATCCACCTAGACAAATAAATTTTATTTGAGATACTGTAACGTTCTTTGGGAGCTTTTCTATAGTTTCCGTGTCTTGGTGGCTTCTTTGGTTTTAGACACATTTAGCGGTGGCTGAGGTGCTCAGCCTTGGAGTGCTAAATTAAGCACACCTTAGCACTAAACAAATCAACAATTATGTGGTTATATTTTGTAAACAAATGGATGCAATCAGTGTTTGTATCTTACTGCTTAGCCCACTAGGGTCTAGACCTTTTGACCACCGATCTTGAAGCTCAATCAATAGCCATTGTTAACACGACCTTAAACAATAGCCTCACCACCACCGACTCGTGTGAGACGACTTAGTACCTTTTGTGGATGCAAACTTTCAACACAATAGCCTCACCGACTACTAAAACAATCACCAATCGAAAATACAATTATCCAGTTGTTATCTCAATTAATGTGGTACCTCTTTTCGTTGCCTCCTCTGCCTCGGACCCCCCCTTTGGGTTTACGGTGAGGCGCACGCAGCGGGATGTGATCGCCCCACCCTCAGCCTCGCCCATTTATATTACCACCTCAATAGCGCCACTAGCGCCACCTGTCCACCGATTGTAGGTCCCAGGTGCCTACCTCCTCCCCAATGGACCACCCACCTTTTCTCCGGGAGCGGCTGCCGTCAGATTTGGCCTACTATTCCCCTCAGCTCCGAGCACCCCCAGTGCGCCCACTGCCAGCAGCTACAGCCTCCACCAGCACTAATGGCAATCCTCACACAGTGGTAAAATCACGTCCAGGGTCACCTTTACTGAGTGAAGAACTGCTAGAGCTTTCCCCAGTGTCAATACCAGCATCGCTCGCTACGAGAGGCATCCTGTGTCTTAAGATCTCCCATAAGTCACGCAAGCGGGTTACTCTTCGAATTGATCGATCTCGATTTGTATTCTCATGGCAGCAAGCACAGTGGAAGCCGCTGAAGTTGATTGGAGCGCTGAAAGTACACGAGATCAGCATCCATGATGTTCGTCAGGTGATTCATGGTGCTGACGCCGCTATCTATCGAGAAGAGCACAATTTGAGTAACGATATCGAGTCTCGGTGGATTACCATTCGCTACTTTCATCGGCGTAAAGCTCGGGCTAAACTGTTGCACGTTGTTGCTGATACTGATGCCGATGCTAACGCCATCTATACTGCGCTCCAACAGCTCCAAGCTATCCACGACCAGCTTAGTCAGAACTTGTTGCTTCCTGATAATGGTCACGAGTGTGCTCTCGCCAAGCACTACCAGGCTGACTTGGCAGTGTTGGTGACGTCACCTACGAGTACTCTGCTCGCACCCAAAGCCAGTGAACGACTTTCATTTGACCGCATCTGTCAGTACGCCGACCTGCTAAATATCAATTTGCCTCCGCAAACACTTCGCCCAGTGTACGATAAAGTTGCTGGTGATCCCACGCGTGGCTTAACTATCGCTGAATTTAAACAATTTGTCGCTGTTCTCAAACGACGACCAGATATCCATCAACTATTTACGTCGCTTACTTCTTCCAAGAGTCTTCTGCGCGATGAATTCGCCCATTTCGTCAATGACATCCAACATGAGCATCTCCACCCTGATCGCATCACACGGATATATAACAGATTTGCCGTTGACGGAGTGTTTGGCGAAGACTCACTTAATGAGTTTCTTCTCTCTCGGTTTCTGAAACCATTGGCTATTGCTGATGCTGGAGAGACGCCCTATTATTCTCACCCTTTGAACGAGTACTACATTTCATCGTCACACAATACTTACCTTATGGGACGGCAAGTGGTGGGTGACTCGTCGATCGAAGCCTACATCAGAGCCTTACAACGTGGGTGTAAGTGTGTTGAGATTGATATATGGGACCCCCCGCTGGACGGGGACGAGGAACCCGTTGTCAGTCATGGGCGCACTTTCACTACCCTTATCAGTCTTCTGAACGTATTGAGGACAATCAGACAGTATGCGTTTGTGACGCTGCCATGGCCGCTTATATTATCGTTGGAAGTCCATTGTCTGGTGAACCGTCAAGTGAAAGTGGCTGAGCTCATCCATGATATATTAGACGAACTTTTGGTGTCGAAACCGATCGTGGAGGACCTGGTGGTGCTCCCGAGTCCTGTGGATTTGAAAAACAAGATCCTCATCAAAGTAAAAAGAGGGACTATTTCAGAGAAGCTTTCGGAACAACCAGCCCAATCATTACCTCCAGCATCACCAACAGAAGGATCATCATTCTTCAGCATGTTTTCCACCAGTGATTCCGTCACCACCAGCTCGTTTAGTGAAGATGGAACCTCAGACACACGGCGGTCGTCGACGGGGAGTCTCTTTCGGCGTAACCGCAAGACCAAAGTGAAAATTGACCACCGTTTGGGACTGCTTGGTGTCTACTTACTGGGGCTTAAGTTCACCAACTTCTCGCTTCCTGAGTCTAAGACTTTCAATCATTGCTTTTCCCTTTCGGAGAAGAGCTTCGATAATATGCTAAAGGATGACGAGAAACGATACGCAATCGACAAACACAACCGCAAGTACTTTATGCGCATCTACCCGTCGCAGATGAGAGTGAAGCTGCTGAACTTCATACCCATAAGGTATTGGGCCCACGGAGCCCAGATGGTCGCCACCAACTGGCAAACCTACGATGCCGGCCAGCAGATCAACGAGCTGTTATTTGCTGCTGCTAACCACCAAGGGTACGTGCTCAAGCCAGACTCGTTGCGCAAACCTCTCCTCAAGTCATCGAAGATCGTCATCACCCGACAACCAACGTTGCAAACGGTGAAGCTCAGGCTTATGGTGATTGGAGCTCATCACTTGGTGCGGCTGAGAGAGACCGCCACCTCGAACCCTTACGTGACATTAGAGGTGTTTGGTGGTGAAGTGAGACCTGAATGCGAGCTTTTACGTACGGCAATTGTCCACAACAACGGGTTTAACCCGTTGTGGAACCAACGGTTTGAAGTCGACATCGACACCGTGTATCCTCAGTTTGTGTTCATCCGTCTTCTGGTGGTCAACAGCGACGGCGACCACTTGATGGGCCAAACAATGATGAACCTATCGCACATGAAACGCGGGTTCCGCTACCTTCTGCTCTGTGATGGTCTTGGTGAGGAGCTATTGCACTCGCGCTTGTTTATTCGGTTACACTCGGTGTTGCCGCTGGTCCAGTCATTCACCAAGGGATGACCCTTGAGAAGGTCACGCACCACCAGCTCCAGATCTACAGCGATCGAGGCGTGCTAAGTGCCCAACAGTTGCTCGTTACCCCTCTGAATCATCAATACCATTGTTGCCTTGTGGAGTCGATTGAGAGCCATACCAACTAATGATCAACTAAATTGGAATTGAATCATTATCACGTTGAGCCAAAGGCAACACCCCCGAACAAATAAGGGATGTTGGTCAACGTCATATCATTCGTGAATGCACTTAATTCAATAAGTTTATAGCCTGCATCTACTCACATAGTGTATATACACAGCATATTCCCCACTTTCTTTCTGTTGGCATGCTAGTGCAGTACCGTCCTCGGTCTTTCGAGACCGTGCATTCGCCAAGCCGTGCCTTGAAACACCACTTGACTCCCACCTAATCAGTATTTTGCCGCACGACCCCCAGCCATGGAAGTCGTGAATTCATATACATAACTAGTGGATATTAACTTCCAATTGAATACATTCTGTTTACTCCAATAACTTCTGACCATGAACAGCTCCTTACCGGCGGGGTCATCCGACCCTCGAGCCGATTCTGGCCATAACTTTAACGACCATACAGCGTCTGAACCCCCAAGTGAACCACAACCTGAGAACAGCTTCGAAATCAAATTCCACCCTCCCTCGACAATAATGGCTTCACCTGAGTTGCAACGGTTCTTAGGTCAATGCACTCAAGCTGAACAGGCGCTGGTGGAGGAGGCATTGCACGCTACATTTGCAGAGGTGATAACGAGAGACATCCAGAGAAATAAATTAAGATCTGTCTTTAAAAACCTCGCCAACAGACTCATCAAATCAATGGTGTACGTTACTGCCAAGGAGAAGAACACCGCGATCGAGCTGATTATGGGATGTCGTGAGGTGTGGGAACAAGAGTATGTGAAGTTAAAGAGCGAATGGGTCTTGGAATTGGTGGTTGCCCTTGGAGGTTCGAAACAAAACTTACTAGATGACGAGAGAGATCGACAACAGGCATTGAACGAAAGAGCCTGCCTCCGGATTGAGCAAATCTTAAGCTCCCTCGTGGGGTTTCAAGACGAACACCGGAAAGCGCTTGACAAGGGCATAGAGCAATATCAGTTCGCCTGGGACGCAATCAATGCTAGTTTCGCTGATATGATGACAGAGAGTGTCATGGAATTGGCGGATACACTCCCCCGTGAGCTGCTACAGCGGGCTTTGTCTGATATCCTGCTTCCCCCATTGTAATGAAGGCATGCATATCTTAAATTAAGCCGTTTTGGTAAAAGGTCTCTTCCCTTAATGAGTGGAAGACCAAATATACGCTTCAAAGTGAGGGGCCTTGGTTCTAGGACGTAACTTTAGTGATGTGATATCAAAATTGATTCCTTTGACCAAACAAGTTAAGTTAGGCTCAAGTGAAATGCTAACATGAAAATTAATTTTCCTCTACAATTATTTATCAGTCACATCATTGTTTTGTAGCAGATCGTAGCGCCGTGTCGCGGTGCGCATGGTAGCGCCGCCAGGCGCGATGAAAAAGTGCCCGAACCCCGATAACGGATTTTCCACCATGGAGTACGAGTACGCCGAGGACCCGTCCCAGGCGCCCGAGACGAACTCTGAGGGCGTGACGCCGGCGCCGCCGATTGTCGACGAGGAAGAGCTTATAGCTGCCGCTGCGGCCGCTGAGGCAGCCGCCGCCGCCGGCCAGCCTGGGGGCGCCTTCCAAAACGTCGGCCAGGGTCTTAAAGGCAAGTACCGTGATATGATGATGCAGTACTGGCAGGAAACGATCAACCTGATTGAACACGACGACCACGACTTCAAAAACCATCAGCTCCCGCTTGCCCGGATCAAAAAAGTGATGAAGACCGACGAAGACGTGCGCATGATCAGCGCCGAGGCGCCCATCCTCTTTGCCAAAGGGTGTGACGTTTTCATCACCGAGCTCACAATGAGAGCGTGGATCCACGCTGAAGAGAACAAGCGGCGAACGCTCCAGAAGCTGGATATCGCCGCGGCGCTCACCAAGCTGGATATGTTTGACTTCTTGATCGACGTGGTGCCGCGAGAGGAAGAAAAACCCAAGAAGTACCCGCTGGCACCGGCGCCCTCGGGGCGCTATTACGACGGTTACGACTACCAACAACAAGGAGCAGCGCTGCTTCCAGCGGGGGCGCTGACAGGAGCACCGTCAGCGGCACCACCCCCTGGAGAAGGTGCCCTTGACGATAACGGCGCTCTCCCAGACCCCACTATTGCTGCGCCGCCACCAAACACGATGGCGCCGATCGACGAGTCTCACGACCCAGCGCTCCAGCAGGACCAGGTCGAGCGCGGCGACACCGCCATCAAAAAAGAAGTGTACGAGGAGTACGCCGAGCCCGGGTACGACCAGGAGTACCAGTAACGATTTTATGTATTATATAATGCTAGTTAAAAATGTATCAGTTAAGAGTTAAGGTGTTGTGATTGTTTTTAAAAAAGTATCATTCGAAAGGTTAATTTGTGCTAAATCATTTCGTACTATCCTAAAATACAGTTTTGAAAAATGTGGTTTGTTATGTTTCATATGATCTGTCAGGGTTATGGCCCTTTTTGTCACCAAGACTGCATATATACACACCCGTGCTACAACCCAGCCACAGCGGTATAACCATTATACCTGCCTTATCACCTCCCTTATCACCGGTGTGGCTTAACCATTTACCCCCTGCTTCTCCCTTCTATATAACCCCTTTTCATACCTAAAAATGGACGGACACTATAGTTCCCGAACCTGACATGATCCTATCTAAAAGTTTATCAGTTTGAGGGTTAGCGGCTAGCGGGTGCAGTTTAATGCCCGTGATATGACTCGGACATAGGCGGTGATTCACACGAAGGGGTAAGAATGAGTCACCAAAGGTCGCAGACCCAGGTCTTCGTCAATCTTTGATTCTAGAACTGGTTGATAAATATGACAATAACGGTTTGACTCGGGATCATCTTGGCATCTTCACCATAATTGTAACTTTTGACATGCCTTTGTGTCGCTGACGGCTTCACGCGCACGGTGGGGAGGAAGGAGTTACCCGTTTAGGACGGTGCGAAGCCGCACCATTATCGCCGGAGTCATCAGCGCTGACAAATTGCCCGTAGGTTACTGGCACCACATATATATACATATACACAGCTCGTGGCATCCCAACGTCAATACCCCCGAAATGTATATCCCGAAAAAGTACGCAGAAGACGACTGGGACCAGGCCCAGGCCCTCATCAAGCACTATCCGTTGGCCACGGTGGTGTCCTCGGACTTACAGGCGAACCATTTCCCTTTCCATTTGGAACATAGAGACGGCAAGGACTATCTCATTGCCCACATCGCTCGTGCTAATCCTCAGCGGCCTCAGTTAGAATCGGGCGAACCGGTATTGGTGATCTTTAAGAGCGCCGACTCCTATATTACCCCGCTGTACTACCCTTCTAAGAAGGAGACTCACAAAGTGGTACCCACCTGGTGCTTTGGTGCCGTCCACATTAAAGGTATCCCTAAAGTGATTGACCTGGAGGAGTTCTTAAGCCATGCTCTTGAGAGCTTAACCAACCAGGAAGAACACGACCGCCAAGTGCCGTGGAAGGTAAGTGATGCTCCTGAATCATACACCAAGATCATGAAGAAAGCGATCATTGGGCTTGAAATCGAGATCTCTAGCTGGGAGGCCAAGTTCAAGTTTGACCAGGACCGCCGGCCCGCTGACGTCGAAGGGGTGGTAGAGGGACTTAAACAGGATGACAAGCAGCCGATGCTGGAGCTCGTGCAACAGACATACACCCGCAAAGTGGAGAGAGCGGCGAAAGAGGCAAAATGATGGAAAGGATCTCTCTATTAACCTGAAGAAAAAAGTAGTAAATCATGACACTGCTAAACCGTAATCTCGTCGATGTAAAGTAATAGTTTTTTGTAAGACAGTCGTTAGTAAGGCTGGAAGCGGCCGCGGCCACGAGGGGCACCGCCGCGACCACCACGGCCGCCTCTCATGGCGCCACGACCGCCACGGAAGCCACCACGTCCACCACGACCACCGCGACCGCCACGGCCAACACCACTGAGACCAGGGATATTGGTGCGCTTAGCGCTCACTTTGAGCTGGCGGTCGTTCAACGTGTGCCCGTCAAGCTCCAGCACCGCGCGCGGCACCAGCAGGGTGTCGACGAACTCGAGGTAGGCAAACCCTTTGGGCATCCCCGTCACCTTGTTCGTCATGATCGTCACCCGCTGCACCTGCCCCGCGGCGGAGAAGACGTCCAGCAACTGCGCCGGGGTCACCGCGTAATCGACGTTGCCGATGTAGATCAGCCGCGAGTCGATGTCGCGCTTCTCGTCGTCGTTGATGGGGTCGACTTTGCCTTGGTCCATTTGCTGTTGCGTTTGGCTGAGCCTCTCGAGCTCGGCGTCGGCGGCGGCGAGCTGTTGTTGCTGGTGGTCGGCCGGCGGTTGCGGGTTAGGCTGCGGGAACGGCTGCTGCGGCTGTTGCTGTGATTGCTGGTGTTGCTGTTGTTGTTGGTGTGATTGGAGATTGGTACCGAAAAACGCCAGATTGGGGCCAATCCCCAGCTGTTGGGGTGCCAGCGACTGGAA
Organism: Diutina sp. Y7414; assembly: GCA_037042415.1. NCBI lineage: Eukaryota > Fungi > Ascomycota > Pichiomycetes > Serinales > Debaryomycetaceae > Diutina > Diutina sp. Y7414. The sequence continues at coordinate 210,506 of JAXQKI010000081.1, forward strand.
CCCCAGCTGGGCCGGCGGCGCCTGTTGCGGGCCAAACCCCAGCTGGTGGGGTGCCAGCTGCAGCTGGGTGAAGTGGGCAAATTGCGGCTGGCTGTCGTCGCCCAACTCCATCGCCAGGTCCTTGCTCATGGGGTTGTCTGACATGATGTGGTTCCAGACCAGGGTGCGATCGATGAGAAAACGCGGGCGCGACGAGCGGCGAGACAGGTCCACTGACAAACGACAAGTTTTGGATAATGCTTCATGATAATTGAAATTGAACTAGAGTTATGTTTTACCGTAAGATTTGTTCTCTTCCATCACAAGTCAATGGAGCGTGTAGATGGTGAATCAGGATATAAGGCTTTACTGGTACGCTGGTGCGGCTGCAACGCCTTAGCTCTACACATTTAGATATCGTAAAATCGATACAAATGTATAACGTAGCATTTTGAATCAATTCGTGGTACTTATCATCGATGCCATTGTGGATTCTGTCTACCAGATTTCATCAACAGTGTCCCCGCCAACAAGACGCAATTGTAGAGATAAATTTGACCATCAGTAGGCTGACTTCAGCAGTGTTCGTTTCGGCTTGCTAAAGACCCGTCTACAGAGTCTACTCCGCACACGATGCCCACTTCAACTTTCATCCTCCAGACTTCCAGGAGGCTGACTGCTAGTAGATCCCGAATTCGTAGACACTGCTTCAAAAGAGAGCACTGGCACTTCTCTGTCGCTTTACTAACTCGCTGACGACTATTAAGGAAATGACAGCAATACCTCGAGCCTTACAGACACAGCAATCTTTGAAAATCTATGATGTGTAGAAGAAGGTTCTCGGGGTGTCGATTGAGACATGACAAATTTGCTTGAGCATGGGACAGCCTGGTAGATCAGACAGCAAACGCCAACAACTGGGGAGCAGCAGTGATTGTGGCGTGGTATTATCAATGGCATCAGATCTAGCCTGAGCAATTTGTGGTGAGCAATTGGTACCCAACAGAAGCAAGCGTCATATAAGTGGTGGAGTCGTAAACTATTATGTGCTTTACGGGCTCAATTCGTATGCGCCAACGTTGACATCGCCTTGATGATGCTTTGCTTGAGCTGCCATTGGCTAAACCAATTGCGACATAAACCATTTACCTTGGAGCACCAGATTATGTCGATATGGTGATGTTTCTTCGAGCCGGTGGGAAGGCGCTCCTCACATGCTTTGTAGACCTGATGATCGCAAGAGTTGTGTTATTTGGGAGCGTCCACATCGGTGAGTTTTTTTGCCGTTATCATTCGATATAGTGGGAGCGTTCAAACCTCTTTGTAACATGGACCACAGCCGTGTGTTCACAGGCCACGATACTTGTTGAGCGGCGGGTCTCTGGCAGTCAACATCGCACCTAGGGGGATACTTGCGTATTCGGAGCTTTTCGCACCTGGGGACTACGCTCACGTCTACCAGTTCATTTGTGTCGTAACATAAGAGATAACTACCCTAGCATAATGACTATAGCCACTTCTACAGCTCACGTTTCGTTGGAATTGTTTTCAACGTCCATAGTCAGAGTAGGTTTAGCCTTTGCCTGCAGATATACGGGGCGACGGCAGATGTCTGGAGAACGGTGATGAGGCGGGGGGCATCAGTGTACGCATCCCGTAAGTGGTCGTGCCGCGCTGAATTGACTGTATGGGTCAGGAAC